>CM044437.1:88410553-88455044 GCA_024363595.1 Xenopus borealis
CCAGGTAAATGCCCCTAATTTTTTACTTACCCCTCCTGCAGATTTTGGCCACGGGAGATCATGGAAGCCATCTTCTTTCTACGGTCTTTTTGCGGAAGTAGGGTTGCCACCTTTTCTGGAAAAAAACACCGGCCTTCATATATATTTAGCTTTTTTCTCTTTTAATAATATTGGGATCAACCAACATTTTACCTGGGCCAGTAAAATACCGGCCAGGTGGCAACCCTACTTGGAAGTAGACTGGAAATTTTTGGGATATTTGGCTCATGTGTAGTGGCTCGCATCTAGAAATCTGCTCCAACTGCACATGTGCTGAAAACGCTGGTCTACTTCCAAAAAAGACAGAAGAAAGAAGATGACTGTTGTGAACTCCCGTGACCGGAATCTGCAGAAGTAAGGAAAAAATTAGAGACATTTGGGGGAGGGGGGGTCTACACAGGGGAGGGGGAAGGGTTTTTTGATTACAGGTTAGTCAGGCCTTTCTATATTTTTCTCTTCCTGCTTGATTAATATCATTGGAATCAAGCATCCTGTTTAGCCAGCCTGCTCTTTGAACAGAACACCGACAGAGCTAATAAAACTGCATATTAAGATAGCCTTTTAATGCTAATAGGGTTATAATTACTGCTCACCTCCTCGCCTAATAATGGAACTAGGAAACAGCAAAAAGTTTCGCACTGCCCACAACATTAAATGAACTGCCTGTATTAAAAACGCAAACGATCAACAACCTGATTGTAACCAACATAGAATCTGCCCGCCCCTTAAACCCTCCCTCGTTTCCCCCACACCCACAGAGTTCTCACGTAAGTCAGAACAATGACAGACCCGTCTCTGTATTCCCCCGACTTTCCGCCATGTTTGTTTTCCTCCGCAAGCATCTAAGAGACGCCGTGATAGCGTTGTTATAGTAACTAGTGACGTCTTGCCGTGTCGCGCTGGGAATGGTCCAAGACTTAGTGACAATATCACGTGGAGGCGGAGCTTTTCTGCTGTCCTTGGTGCTGAAACAATGTAAATTGTGCGTTATTTCTTGACCTAGTGACCGTAACACGAGGTTGCTGTCTTGCCGAGCCTTGTGCGTGGCGGCGGCATTGGGCCACGTTACGTTCGAACATCCGCTCTAGACATATAGACATAGGCAGGAACACCAGTACTTAATATCTAAGGAGGATTTAGTTAAACCTCTACGCGGCTTCATTGATCTTCATCTTAGAGAAAGGGCGGCATTCAGAATGTTTTTTTAAAGGAAAACTATACCCCCCAAAATGAATACTTAAGCAACATGTAGTTTAAATCATATTAAGTGGCAATGTGGCATATTAAATAATCTTACCAAACTGGAATATATATTTAAGTAAATATTGCCCTTTTAAATCTCTTGCCTTGAACCACCATTTTGTGATTGTCTGTGTATTGCCTCAGAGATCACCTGACCAGAAATATTTCAGCTCTAACTGTAACAGGAAGAAGTGTGGAAGCAAAAGACACAACTCTGTCTGTTAATTGGCTTGTGTGAACTAACTTTATAGTTTGTTTGGTATGTTTGTGTGCACCGTTGAATCATACGATCCCAGGAGGCTGTCGTTATTTTTTAAAATGGCAATTTCCTATTTATGATTACCCAATGGCACATGCTATTAAAGAGTATGTTATTATTAAAATGGTTTATTTACACGAAGCAGGGTTTTACATATGAGTTGTTATATGCAATATCTTTTTATAGAGACATACATTGTCTGGAGGGTATAGTTTTCCTTTAAAATGCAAATTGAAGAGCTGCTGAATAAAAAGCTAAACAACTCAAAAACTTTCAGTAATAAAAAATTAAAACCAATTCCAAATTGTCTCAGAATATCACTGTCTACATAATACTAAAAGTTATCTCAAAAGTGAACAACCCCTTTAATACAGATAATCACTACATGGCAGCACAGAAACCAATGCAATTAGTATCAGAATTTAATAATCCACCATGTAGCATCAGTCTATATTACAGAAAAACCTCATTTTCTGCTTAATAATTTGCGACAACCCCTAAACTTAGCTTCTGATCAGCTGCTCAGAGCCCACTGAGCACTGGATTGTTGCAGACAGTTTCCAAGATGGTGACCCCCTGTGACAAGTTTTGATAATTTATGACAATACCTAAGATTAATCTCCCAACTGAAGCCCAGACCTCACTAAGAAAAAGCATAGCCTTGGTATTGCAAAGATGTTAAACAAAGTTACAATATGATAATCCCCTACAGCCAACTTTGAAAACAAATCATTTGTTTAATCAGGCTTCTGGCACAGTAAATGCATGTTATTGTTTAAAATACAGCATTTCTAGCGTTATTCTGTAAAGGGTAATTCACCTTTAAATTATTTTTAGGCAGGATCTGGATGATGATATTCAGAGACAAGTTGCAATTTGTCTTAATTTTTATTTTTTGTCGTTTTTGAATTATTTAGCTTTTTGCTCAGCAGCTTTCCAGTTTGAGATTTTAGCAGCTATCTTGTTGATAGGGTCCAATTTACCCTAGCAAACTGGCAGTGGTGTGAGTAAAAGACTTAAAGATGAAAATGAGAGGGCCAGAATAGAAGGAAAAGTAATATAAAGTAACATAACAATAAAACTGTAGCTGTACAAAGCGATAACTGACTGCTGGGGTCAGCAACCCCCACCTTAAAGCTGTAGAACAGGGAGACTTAATTATTCCAAAGCTAAGATATTTATAAGGTATCATAGGATCATAAGCGGTGGCATTTGTAGAAGTAAAAATGATAAAGATAAGATTTTTTTTTTCAATTATTATTAACATGTATTTAATGGGTAATTGCATGGTAGAACATGTAAGTAATTTATAGCTATTTAGAAAATGTAAGTAATTTATAGCTTTTATAGTGCACTGTAAAGGCTTTACTTCAGACTGTAAAAGTGTGGTTAGTATTAAGTATTCATAAAACTGTACACTGTTATTGCAATACTGTATATTTTTCTCCTTGCCTGTGCATAAAGACTGTGATTCATGAAATGCTCCTTTATTTGCACAGAAAAGTATTAGCAACAATACCATTGTGTCACTATGTTGTGCTTCAATGTCAGTTATACATATTGGTCATGTTTGAAAGCAGCAACAAAATGTGAACTTTATTAACTTGAACAGGGGCAGCTAGAATAATAAAGCAGTTCATACTCTTGTTCTCCCTGTAAATTAGCCATTTTATAAAGCTAATTTTATCAAATTTAGCACTAGAAGGAGAATACATTCCCATGGGAAATACCAAATACTACATATGTAACATAAGAACAAATAAATGTATAAATACTGCTTATTAAGTTTCTTAAATATTACAAATGGTTCAAAACAATAACCCCTATAATTATCAATAGCCATAACCATAACATGCTATTTAAAGTATAAAACATCTATATAAATCACCAACTCAATGCCCTGATAGCTCCTTAGACAGATGGGGAAGGGCTCCCATTAGTTCATGTGGAAGACCAAGGACAGATAATAACAATGGTGTTTTATTTTTCTGACCACAACACACCACATTTTTTCCAGCAAAACAGACCATACTGTATGTTGAACAACTTGTGCAGATTTGTAAATCTTTCATTGCTGATGAAACAGGTTTCCTCATAGCAATGTACTAAGTGAAAAAGTTTGGTCATCCCTAATATAGGACCAGTAACATAAAAAAAATAAAAATCGTTAGTACACATTGAAAAATAAACACCAAGACAAATGAAACTCCACTTCCACTCCTGTTCAGAAAAGGCGACAGGGCGACAATCCATCATGCAGCACTGGATTTCTACTCCAGGGCTATGTCTCCTATTATACTGAAAGCAAATGAAGGCAGATGGCTTCAACCTACTATCCCTGACCGGCAAGCCGAGCTCCCCAGAGAGGGACGCCTGGGTGCAGCATTTCACAGAGGCTATGAGGAATCACAGTGCTGGGGAGGCTGCCTGAGGACATGGCATGGACATAGCTGGCCTTAAAGGGCAAGGAAAGGCAAAGAAATAAAATCCAATTTTTACTTTCTTTAATGAAAAAGAAATCTATCGCCAATATACTTTAATTAAAAAATGTCTACCATTTTTAAGAAACCTGACTGTATTCAGTGAAATTCTCCCTTCATTTAGTGCTGTGCATAGATATTGTCAGACGGTCCCTAACTTCTTGCAGGGAAACAATCATACTTATGAACAGCAGGGGGAGCCCCTGCCTTACTTACCAGCCATGCAGAACTCAAGCAGCTTTGTTTTTTTATCATTTATGACAATCCCTAAGAAGCCCAGACCACACTGAGCATGTGTATGTAGTCTAGTCTTGCAAAGATGTATAACAAAGTTACAAGATGACAGCCCCCTGTGGCCAACTTTGAAAGCATAAATAATTTGTTTGATTAGGCTTGTGGTGCAGTAAGTTAATGTTTATGTTTAGTATACAAAATACAGCATTTCTAGCCTTATTCTATTTTAGACTTGCCTTGCCCTTTAATGTAACTACCCGCTCCAGAGTAGAGAGTCTTGAATATTATGTTACAGAATAAGATTGCTCAGGGTACAGAGGCATAGCGCTCAGTGTACAGAGGCATCGTGCTCCCAGCTCCAAGATGTGATCTCCTAACACTTCTGCGATTCAGTCTGTTGCCCCCCTCGACATTCAGATTCTGCAAACAGTGAAGAGTCAGCTCAAGCCTTGCATCCCAGCAAGGCACTTGGGAATGATGAGATGTTACACAGGCTCGTTATGTCCCATGGTAGGACAGTAAGTGGTAGGTTTCTGAGGAGGGGACTGAGAATCATGGGCACAGAGACTGCAGGCTCAGAAAGGCTTTGGGCACTGGGTCTCCTGTGATAGGACACAGGCACTGGAATCACTGTGACTGTGAGGGACAAAGGAATCCACACAGGCTCCCGCACACCCTCTTAAAGATATAATAGATAAATAAGTGGTGCACGAAGGTAGAGGCTCAGCAACCTCACATGAACAGTCCTAGAAAAGAAAACCAACGGCACACAGGATCTGTTACAAGAAACTGCTTTGCATGTTTATTGCATGTGCAACGTTTCGGGGAGACACCTCTTTCTCAAGCATGAGAGACAACGGCCACAGCCAGTCCCTAGAATACTATGAGCGGATGAGGGAGCCCGGTTTGAGGCTCCTCCCGAGACTCTGTACTCTGGAGCGGGTAGTTACATTAAGGCCAGCTATGTCCAGGCTATGTCCTCAGGCAGCCTCCCCAGCACTGTGATTCCTTGTAGCCTCTGTGAAATGCTGCATCCAGGTGTCCGCTCTGCTTGCTGGTCAGAGATAGTAGGTTGAAGCCTTCCGCCTTCACCTACTGTCAGTACAATAGGAGACATAGCCAGGAGGAGAAATCCAGTGATGCCCACGATGGATCGTCACCCTGTCACCTTTTCTGAACAGGAGCGGAAGTGGGGTTTTGGTTAGTTCTTTCTTTTGATGTGTACTAACAATTTAAAAAATATATATTACTGGTATATTACTGGTCCTTTAAATAAAAAACACTCAGCTTTCCTCAAAATTAGCCAAAAAGAGATGCTCATTTCTTCTTGGTAAATTTACACATTGATAAATATGCATTACAAGCCATTTCGGAAATTGCTAAAGTATATTATATTTTAGTCTAGAAATCAAAGTGAGTATCCTTTACACTGACCAAATATGCAGTTCCTTTGTAGCACATCAACGTACATTTCAGCTTCTTTTTAACAAGAGTAGACTGATAAAACTTTGTGCAGAATGCTATTGATACAAAATCCCATTTTAGATTGTAAGCTGTATTGACCAGGATCCTATTTACCCCATGAAGCGGTTATTGCATATATATTTTATGTGCATGCATTTTTAGATGTAGTCTATATGTACAATGTCTACACTCTTCTATTGTACAGCATTGTGGAATATGTTGGCACTTTACAACTATGCATTATTATTATTATTATTATTATTATTATTATTATTAATAATAATAATAATAATAATAATAATAATAATTGAACAGAGGTGTGTATTACTTGCAATTAATGAGCCATTAAAAGGTAATACACTCATCTGATTTGGGAGCTACTAGAGAAAAAAAATCACCTTCTCATATTGCTTAGTTGAAAAATACAAGTGCTTGATATTAGTCTGCTTCTGCAATCTACAATACAACACAGCATGTTTAACCCACCCACTCAGTTTCAGTTCATTAGATCTCGTTGTATGCTAATCTGTGCTAGCTCTCTTGGTATGCTGATTTGCAAGCAATACAAATAAAGTATAGATTATAGAGATTAGATTAATTACTATGTCAACACTTATAAAAAAGACATGGATCAGGCACAGGTGAGCACAGACATTGGGGCAGTCAGCATTAACAAGGTTTTAAACACATCTTGGAGCAGTATTTCAGACTGCTGGGTAACAATGTCCATTTATTTCACATATAAAATAATGTCTCATGGTGAGTTAGTGTAACTGAAATTTGCCCACAGGGAGCTTGACAGGTGGCAGACCAGTAAACCAGGCAATGATCAGCAGATTTTGTTAGGTTCTAAACACACAGTCACGGAAAATTGCTATCAGCCCAGTCTCCCTCTTGGCACGCAGCCAATTTATATGGGACCCAGCTGGTGGGAAACACAGAAAATAATATCAACTAGCACTCATACCACTGGATTTCATGGAAAAACTTTGATAAAAAGACACAAAAACAACTGGTTGCAAACTTGGGGAATTTTACTTTACCTTTTTTTTCACTTTTTATTCTTTTAGGCAAAATAATGAAATGAAAAAATATTTAGAAGATTATGCATACTATAATAAAAATGTAATTCTAAGCAACTTCCATTATATATTTTAGGGTGGGCTCATGTCTAGGGCATTAGAGGAGCTTTTATGACTTTATTAAAGGGGTAGTTCACCTTCAGGTCAACTTTTAGTATGTTATAGAATGGTCAATTCTAAGCAACTTTTCAGTTGGTCTTCATTATTGCCTATAGCAACCAATCGACAGAAAGCGTTTTCTGCTGACCAATGTAAAAGCAAACATCTTTCTGGTTGTGATAGGCAACTGCTCTAAGTCAGACTTAGTTCCTTTTATTAAATATGAGGTTTGAAAGCCATGTTGTAATTTCACAGTTACATACCTCTTTACTGACGCTTATGAACAATTTGAAAGGTTTGTAGTTAAATATTCTTGGCCTAACTATAGATCTGTGGCAACATTCCTAATCACATCAGGGTTAACACACCCCACAGACCACTCTCTATGTAAAAGCAAAAGTAGGGAGGTTTGTAACTGTTCCTACTGTGATTCCAAGCTGACAGCATATAATCAATCCATTACAGTAAGTCACAATATATGATCCTGGCCTGGCATTAACCTGATGGAGACTTAGATAGCTTGAATTATAATACAGCATGTAAAAACACATTGTTATAGAATTTGAAAACTGCTGCTAGAAGTGTATCCTTAATCCACAAGGACAGAGGCCCAATCTCTGCAAAACTAGATATGAACATTTGCAGATTTTCTATTGAATGTCGTATTCTGAGAAATGTTAAGAGATGCTCTCCTCTCTTTCATTGTTGTTGCTGAATTACAATTAAGTGCAAATCTAGGTGCCATTCTATCAAGTCTCGAAATGTCAAATTCTTTACTGTGCACATGTACATGCAAAAAAAAAATGTACATGCAAAAGGATAGTTATTTTTTATAATAATGTTGTATTGACCATGATGAATAAATTATCCTCTACTCAGAAATCTGATATTGTTTTAACTAATTTTGACCTTATAGTTCTATAACCAAGTCCTTTATAACTTGTAATATTCTTACTGCACTCACTACTGTAAAAGGGAAATATTCTGTCTGATTGATGGGAACATGACAATGAGAGAATGAGAAAAAGTCATCATTTGAATAGGTAAACATCCCCTCCCTCCTTGGGACTACCATTATTATATACATCCAACGAATTTGTAACATTCCCCATTATTAAACTTACTTACTAAGAAGGCAACTTTGCATTGTGGCAGTAGCCCATTGCAGACAATGATTAGTTTTTCTGCTACCTGCAAGTAAAACCATGTTAACACATATCAAAAATGTGATGGGTTAATGTCCATTGTTGCTAAATAAGCCCCAATAATTGTGTACTCTAACATATTGCACTTAGGGGCTGATTTACTTAGGGTCGACTTTCCAAGTTGAAAAAAAACTTTGAAATTCGACCATCAAATTTTTTGGGAGGTCTTTTTGTTCGAATATGGCCATTTTTCGATCGAACGATTTGAAAGGTTTTCACCACAATCCTTCAATTTCTCTGAACTTAGAAAAAGTTTCAGGACAAGTTCTGTGAGGTCCCACATACAGTAGGCTAAAATGGCAATTCGGCTAAGAATAGTCGAATGATTTTTAAAGGGTCAGTAACATAGTAACATACATAGTAAGTTAGGCTGAAAAAAGACTCGCGTCCATCAAGTTCAACCTTTTTTTTTTTTTAATTTTAACTGCCTAACTGCTAGTTGATCCAGAGGAAGGCAAAAACCCCATCCTAAGCCTCTCCAATTTGCCTCAGAGGGGGAAAAAATTCTTTCCTGACTCCAAAAAGGCAATCGGACTAGTCCCTGGATCAACTTGTATAATGAGCTATCTTCCATAACCCTGTATTCCCTCACTTGCTAAAAAGCCATCCAACCCCTACTTAAAGCTATCTAATGTACTGTATCAGCCAGTACAACAGTTTCAGGGAGAGAATTCCCCTGAATTCCCCTGAACTTCGAAATGCAAATATTCGAATGTTTTCAATTCAAATCGAATTTTGGGCTATTCAGTAGTCGAAGCAGCCCAAAATCACTTCGAAATTCAAATTGAAAAAATTTGAATTTTATTTGATTTTCACTTCAACCCTTAGTAAATCAGCCCCTTAATGTTCTGGAAATTTGTCTCTCTGGATGTTTCATAGAATAATATACAATACATGGTTTGTATGCTATAGGAATAGCCTTTCCATTGTATTGCCTCTCAAGGAGTACCCTAAGCAGTTTCTGCTATTAAATCTAGTACCTCTATTATTGTGATGGTTGTATGTCCCTGTCCTGAGTGTAGGGTGCATATATTGCCCATTCTAACCATAGCCTGATGCATCAAGCATACAATCCAATTTCAACTCTCCTATATCTGTTTTAACACTACACAGGGACTGTTTACGTAATGAAATGTGACAAAGAATTTATGAGAAACTTAGGAAGAAAAAAGTAGGGACCTGGCAGGATTGGTATGGAGGGGGCAGGTAGACAAGGCTAAAATATGTACAGAATGGAGAGGGTTGGGAACTAGGACTGTGGGAAAATGAGAAACCATATATAATAGGGTCCAGTGAGCCAGGGGGGCAAAATAAGAACAAAGAATTGAAGTAAGGATGTAGGTAAAAACTGAAATGGCAGATACATTTGGGACAAGCAAAATATAATGGAGGGGTTGAATGAGATGAAACAGACAAAATAGCAATAATATACAAGAAAATATTTTTTTCTAAATCAAATCTTTCTTTCTCTAATCTTTGTTTTCAAATTTAAAGCGGCAAGATTCTTATTTAATTTATTGTCCATATCCCTAAAATCTAGCCTGTCAGAGAACTTAACTTATTAACTTATCTAAAAATACGTAGTAGTAAACTTTGCTACAAAATGTATTTAGAACTGGAATTAAATGGGTGGTTCACCTTTACGTTAACTTTTAGTATGTTATAGAATGGCCAGTTCTAAGCACATTTTAAATTGGTCTTCATTTTATTTATAATCTTTTAATTATTTGCCTTTTTCTTCTGGATCTTTCCAGCTTTCAAAAGGGGGTGACTGACCCCAATTAAAAAACAAATGCTCTGTAAGCTACTTTTTATTACTCATCTTTCTATTCAGGCCTCTCCTATTAATATTCCAGTCTCTTATTCCATTCAGTGTAATTTGTACCCTAGCAGCCAGATTGCTAAACATTGCAAACTGGAGAGCTGCTGAATAAAAAGCTAAATAACTAGAAAAACAACTAAAAAATCAAAACCAGTTGCAAATTGTCCCAGGATATCACTCTCTATATCATACTTAATGTCATGTCAATATAGAAAACACCGAAATAAAAAACAAGTATTAAAAAGGGAAGCTTTTTGTCCCTAGGCAAGAAATATAAATGTAAGCTTTGAGATTTACTAAATGCCCTCTAGCACTGATGTGTTCTGTTGTGATTATATTTTGTGACCATGTTCCTTGTCTTCTCATTTTGTGGCAGACTGACAGCAAATCATTTTGAGAAAAATGTGCAAAGGTCAACATTTTGTAGGTAAATTCCCACATTTTGATTATAGCCTGAGGAGTCAAGCCTCAATGCGTTACATTACATTTAATAACCTTGATGTGCCAAATACTTGGTAGTTCAAAAACAATAAAGGTCAGGAGACTGTATTAACTTTTTATTGGAACTTTCGATCACTGTATTAAATAAAAATTGGAAATCCAACAGCCCCAGCAACTAGGATTTATTTTTTTAAAAAAAGGACCTATTGCTGCATCACTTTTTGGTCACTGTCATCATTTAGTACTATGTGGATTTGCAAATAGCCGGAATTATCTTATAGTAGAGCTGCAAGCTTTCCTTTGCTGTTGCAACTGTTCATTTTTGTTTTAGTATACAAGTGAGATTTATATATATATATATATATATAGTATATATATATATATATATATAAATGTCTCTCAGTGTCTGCACTCTTACCGGATTTAGACCAACTGCAGGGTGCTGAAGCCAATATTCACACATCCATATAAATAGAAGGGCCAGCACTCCATGTCTCATGAAGAATCAATGTGTTCATTATCGCTCATCCGACGTTTCGACCCTCATTAGGGTCTTTTTCAAGTATCATTGAAAAAGACCCTAATTAGGGTCGAAACGTCGGATGAGCTATAACAAACACATTGATTCTTCATGAGACATGGAGTGCTGGCCCTTCTATTAATATATATATATATATATATATATATATATATATATATATATATATATATATATATATATATATATATATATATATATATATATATATATACACACAGTATATATATAATGACAAACTGCCTGACTGTACATGTCATTTTTGGGGGAACCTAGCAATGCAGGTAAGCAACGGGATCAGAATCATAAAGACAGGAACACAGCATATTCAAGCCAAAAACACTGGTTTATTCCAGACTTTTCCCAACATAAAGTCACAGCATACTGTTCATGAGCATTTTAACAGCACACATTCAATATTTTTCCCCACACTGAGAATCTCTCCATAGAAATTGGTCTCCACACACTCCACACACTCCACAGCTCTCGCTAAGCCTCTTTAACTCAATCACCTGGTGACATCTGCCTCTGCTCCTTGCAGTGGCAGGCAGCACCCAGAGCCCGTCTGGGAGTTCCTAACACAGGCAGTATCCTCCCTGTTCTGTGCCTGCTCAGAGAGACTTTCCTAACACTTAACTATGAATAAATACTTTTCCACAAGACAGCCTGTGGAATGTGAGTTCCAACAGAGAAACCATTGGAAAGTAGGGACCACTGGTATGGATTGCCTGTTCCTTCCCGAAAACTATAGCTTCCAGGGCAAGCCAGCAAAATCCTTTAAACAGAGAAACCATTGGAAAGTGGTTGTTACACACCAAATGTGTAGAAACCTTGTGACCATGGTACATTAGTTGAACACTACAATATTACTTTATTGTATACAATACAATTATTGTTCCTTTAAATGCAGATGTGAAGACTAACATTAGCAACTGGGACAACAGTTTCCTAGTGACTCTAAGCTCACAGGTATGTATTGTCCTAGACTATCAACAGCAAGCTGATTCAGGGAGGAGCAGAACCTCCCTCACAAACACACAGGTGCAGGTGGGACTGTGCCACACAAAGAAACAGGTGGACTGGTAAAAAAGGGTAAATGCAATGCACATGCTGCACAACTCCTGATTACATCTCATTGCCATCATTATCAAGATCCACTAACGATACAGTAAGTCTTAATGATACTTTATTGTGATACTATCTGCACACACACACAGCTGACATGCTTTCAATTTGGACTTCTTATATTTGTTGACAGGAAGATAATCCATCGGTTGTTTTCATGGAATGCAAAAGTAACACATGCTTTCTGCTTATGATTATGACTAACACTTTCCATGTGGGTAAATGTCAGTGTTTGATTCAGTTTTTGTTTTCAGATCAACAGTTTTTTCAGTTTCTAAACCTTTATCCCATATATTTCATAGAATAAATATTCAATCAGTTGCTGCTTTTGGTGACTGATGAAATATTTGCTGTATGATTTACCCCTCAAAATATCAATCTTCATTTATATGGTAATATCCAGGATTCCCATTGCCCACAAAGGTGCAGAATCAGTTGTCAGTACAATGGTTTTGAAGCTCTTTTGGGCAGGTGTTTTTTTTGTTGTTGTGAATGTACAGAAATGATCCATGGAAATGGCGTCTAAGTAATTATGATTTCAATGGATGTTGTTTATATATAAAAAGTTAGAGTTTTGCACCAGGTTTTATTTAGATCTGTTTTTTTCTACCTCTCACTAGTAGTAAGCAGAAAATTCATTTTAGGAAGCTATGCTTATTTTATTTTCTTACTCAACATAAATTCTAAATATAAGACAGCACAGTATTCTTAAGTGTAGATAAGCTAACACTGTTAGTTTCCTTTACATAGTATTTAAAATGAATGTACTTGACAGACAGTGGAAAGAGTAAACAGACCAAACAATTTCTAATAGAAATTATGTGCTAACAGCTAATTTTATGCATTAAAAGATTGAACATATTTAAGTTTAAATAAAGACAGAGTATGCATTTATTTTACAATAAAGATGACATATGGTCTCATTACAAGATCCCTCCCACAGGTAAGAGGAACACAACAAGTACTATATAAAATAATGGATATAAAAAGACAATTATCATATCAAGTTTCCAATTTTCAGAACACAGACCAGGCAGTGTAACTGGAAAACATACCATCTCTCAGCAGCCTATCCCAACAGACTGGCTCCTCCCAAGAGAGGGCTGAAGAGAGAAGAATTAGCATATCATCCACCCCTGCTACATATTCCTTAGAACTATGGTATACAAGATGGGCTGCTTTTTTTTTAAACTGACTATATAAACATTCCCGCCTGTCAAACCTGGGAAAAGGCTATCTTATTTAGATATATCCACACTGTGGTACTACCTGCTATTATTTACCTACAGTTTCCAAAGGGAGGGAGATGTAGTTCTAACTACATTGATATCTTGGCAGCACATTTTGGAAAGATCTAACTTTCTGTAGTACACCAGCCTCTCCCTAATTTATACATACAACCATAGAAATATGAAAATAATATGTGGTTTACCAGTGTTTTTATGGAAATAAAGTGCCAAAATATTACTTTTCTGCATTTTTCTGGCATTTCATGAACAGGCAATTGGGTTAGTGTCTATTTTTATGTGTTTAGGTAGCTAGCTAAAGTGTCTATCATTTTATATCATAGTGGTTTACTGTGGTGCCGGTGTCTCTTGGGTGTTATACATTTTATGGAAGCCCAGCCCGAAGACTAGTATGGGTGATATTTGAAGAGAATGCATATTTGCTTTCCTAGATTGTTCTTGAAGGCCAGTTAGAGTTTGATTAGTATGAACATTTATTTCAAGAAACTCGTGTTTAAATGCCTGAAACTGCAATGTATTTGTATATATCTATGACCTGGTCATGAGCAAATGGGAACCTGACTAAGGGACAGATTTATTAAAGGTCAAGTTTTAGTTAACCCCAAAAATTCCCAAAAAAAGTTTTCTATGGTATTTTTCAGTGGTGGGCCCTTATCTCGAATTCTTTCCAGATTTATTATACCCCAAAGCTGGAAATAGCTCAAATCCAAAAATACTCAAACTTAAACCTGTCACAGTCATGTAGAAGTCAATGACAGAGGTTCCTTGAACCATTTGAAGATGCTTGTAGCATTCATGATGTTCTGGGTTTTTTCTGTGGATTTCGCTTGGATACTTGCTTCATTTGTGCGATTTCTCCAAAAAACTCAATTAATTAAAAATTTTGGGTTTTTCAGCCTGAATTTACTGATTCGAGTTTTTAGTATTTGAGTTTTTTCTTAAATTGGAAAACATTTCAGTTGTGAGTTTATTCGAGGTATAAAAAACTTCACAAAACTCTAAAACTCAACCTTTGATAAATAACCCCCCTAAATGTTAGACCATAAAGGGACTTGAGCCGAAAAATGTTAATTAATGTTATATAATGGCAGCTTATGTGTAATGTGCTACTTCAGTGCTTTCCTACAGAGTGGAAACCCAATGCCTATTTGCAGTAAAATGATGATTTCATACACAGAGGTATGAGAGAGAGAGAGCACATAAGGCATATCCCATAGTATTATTACAAAGTTTCAAATTCTGTTACCAATTACTACGGAATGTGAGTAAAATGTATCCGTTAAGGGCCCACCACTGACCACTCCTGGCTTCCATCAGGTTTTCCACTAGATTCACAAAACTCGTTTCATTTGTGAGATTCGAGGCTTTTTCTCCAAAATCTCGATTAATTAAAATTTTCGCGTTTTTCAGCCTGAATGTGCTTATTCAACTTTTTAGTAATTTAGTTTTTTTGTTAAATTGGAAAACGTTTGAGTTGTGAGTTCATTCGAGGTATAAAAAACTTCACAAACCTCTAAAACTCAACCTTTGATAGATAACCCCCTAAATGTTAGACCATAAAGAGGGACTTGAGCCGAAAAATTTTAATTTATGTTATATGATGGCAGCTTATGTGTAATGTGCTACTTCAGTGCTGTCCTACCTCTCCACAGAGTGGAAACCCAATGTCTATTTGCAATTAAAACATGATTTCTTACACAGAGATATGAGAGAGAGAGAGCACATAAGGCATACCCCATAGTGTTATTACAAAGTTTCAAATCCTGTTACAAATTACTACGGAATGTGAGTAATATGTATCCGTTAAGGGCCCACCACTGACCACTCCTGGCTTCCATCAGGTTTTCCACAAAATGCTTTGTGAGTTTTCCTTTGTGTGCTCTCTTTCTTTTTTGAAGTGTTTCCTGGTTGGTGTGTATGAGTATCCTACACTACTGACAGCTGCCTGGTTTGAGATTTTAGTTCAACACAAAACCTGTATTGTTTTAATAGAAGTATATGAAGCTCCTGGGATGACCTTAAGCTTTGCCAAGATAACAGAATGGAGCCTGAGGCCCTCCAGTTAGACAGTACTGCACTACTTTATATATATTTTTTGTTTTGATAAATAAAAAAGAGGATTTGGTTCAGTGCAGTATACAAAGTTGACAACTTGTTCTTTTACTGGCATGCTAATTTAGATGCATTAACAAGTGTATTTGTAAGTATTTTGAGAAACTTCTTCCCTAATTATATTATTTCTTAGACTGTAATAGGCTCTTTGGGAAACTAAACAAGACAACATTTGTGTTTTAGCACAAAGGGCGTACTATAATGAAAATGTTCTGTATTTTACATATTTACAAACCTTGAAGAATTGCTTTGACCCATTCCTACTGAGACATCCATTGTTATTCAGGGTAAAACAATGTTAAAGATGACAAATTTAAAAGAAACAAACCAACCATTCTTGCTCACTTGAACTGATAGTGCTTACAATGGGCTATGAAGAAATGCAAAATGCTTTTTGCTACAATTCATATAGCAGAGATGCTTGAGTAGTACATAAGTCCACTCCACCCTGCAAACCTTGGGTCTTGGCCTCAGTGATTAAACAGCAGTCATAATTACATTTTGGAAAACAATCACTGATGCCTCCTTCTATTTTCTATTTTGTTTAAATGGTGTGGAAATATTCTTTGATGTGGAGTATAAAATAATTTTGTATATTTGTATGCAACACTTTAAAACGCCTGCAGAAATTACAGTTTAAATTCAGGGGATTTGCCATACATGCAGTGCTGGAAATTGTATGTTATAAATCCTCAATATCGCATGATTAGTTAACTTGTGGCTTTCTACTTTGGTAGCTGTTTTAAGGAAGTTTACCATTCAGTAAACTTTTAGTTTGCTGTTTTATGTCCTATGTCTTATCAGCTTTGTAATAGGTCATTTATATTTTATAATTATTTGCTGCCTTCTTCAATCCATTTCCAGCTTTTAAATGAGGACACTGACCCTCAAAGCCAAAAAACTATTGCTCTGCGAGGTTACAGTTTTATTGTTATTGATACTTTTTGTTACTTCATTCTTACTTCTTCTTTCTATGTGGGTACTCCCCTATTTATCTTCTAGTCTCTCATTTATGTCACTGCCTGGTTGCTCCTGCAATTTGGACTATAGCAAGCAGACAGCTGCTGGATTCCAAACTGGAGAGCTGCTGAACTAACACCTAAATAATTAAAACACTACTTAAAAATGAAGACCAATTGCAAATGGTGTCAGAATATCACTGTCTTCATCCTACTACCCCTACTTCTTTAAGGTGAACTATAACCTCTTATGACATTGCTGCTGGTTAAAAGTAAGGTTCTGCTCTTTCTGAAATGAATTATTATTTTAAATATGATTCCCAGCATACATTGGGTTATTTATTGAGGAGAAACTGTCTGCTTTCCACAAAAGAAATTATCAGTAGATATTAAAACTTGCTGTTTTATATAATGGGAAAGAAACGGTGTACTACATTTAAATTATATTTATCTTAGCTTTCTTCAGTGAAAAGGGGATATCAAATTATTTTCCCCTTTGTGATTCTTCTCACTCCAGCTGGGAGTATGGATTTATAAATCCCCATAATCCCTTGGTGTTGCTGATGACAGCTGTAGTTGAGTTGTCATAACAGAGCGTCATCCTGCAAATAGATTATCCCTATGGGAATTTGATGCATGCTTATGAATATGTATGTGTGTTTGTATATATATAGGATAGCTCCTAAAAGGAACCAGATCCAATTATTGATAGCTGACTGTTGATTTTTTACTCTGGACCAATATAGAGGTTTTGGCCATTTGAGCATTGATCTTGTTTCCTTTGGTGAGATAACAAACACAATGCCCATGGCTGTTCTGATTTCAATATACCCAAAAGGTAGTAATAGTGAAAACTGAATTGTTTTATTTGATGTTATTCACATGTGAAGGACACATTTAGGAAGCAAGCCCAATGGTTCAAAGTGTTACATTTGGGTGCAAATTGTCTTGTTTTTACCCACAATGCAGTGTTTTAACAGACATGATTGGAAGTAAAATGGCATTAAGATATCTGTGGATTTGTATAACAAGTACCAAATTGCCACTAGATGAGTCTTTTTGGTCAGAAAAATATATAAAATAAACAGTAAATATGTAGCTGTCCAGTCAGTACCTACTGTTATTTGCAGTACACTGGTGTGAAGTACAATTGTACTTTAATTTTGGTGTGTTACCATGCTTTACAAGTAATGCTTACAGAACCATAAACTGCAACTTTCCTGCCCAAGTGGTTCTAAGAAAATGGGTGAATAATAGAAATATTAATTGAGAGATATTAGTCCTTGAAGGCCATGTTCTTGTTTTTTGCTTTTCTGAGTTTCATGCAGTACTGTTAATCAATAGCATACTGTTTTGGTTAGTGCTGTAAGTAAAAGAAAATGGAACCAACTGAGTACAGGAAACTCAGAACCCCTATTTGACAATAAAATATAGATACATCTTTGCATTGCTGGCAAATAAAGCTGTTATTGAAGTACATCCTCCAACATCCTCTAACAATCAAAGCCCAAGGCAGTAGACCTATGCCAGAATCTGTTTCAACTGTACAATATAACTGGTCTTCTTTGGGAATGCTATATTGGCTATTCTTAATAGACATAACAAATGTGTTAATTTTTTGAAAATCAGATTTGTCCCTGCATATACATTGGGGCATATTTATCAAAGGTTGTGATAGAGTCTTTTTTTTACCTCAAATTACCTCAAATTACTTTGAAGCTCAAATAGTATCTATTTAAGAAAAAACTTTTAGGTGGCATACTATCAAATTTGAGTTGTTCCCAGGGTCAAGGTATGATAAATCTCAAGTTTGAATTTGAGTTTGTATTATTCCCTACTCAAATTTGGGAGTTTTGACCAAAAAAAAAGTTGAAAATTCAAATTCGAATTTGCCATTCCAACCAACCTTAAAGGGGAACTATCATGAAAATGAAAATTTTATGTAAGCTTCAGCATACTGAAATAAGAAGTTGTCTAAATATAATCCATTAAAATTTCTGCATCCTTTCTGAAATAATCAAGTTTATGTTCACTACTCCTCAGCATATTCATTGACAGTTAGATCCAATAGATCTTATAGGGGGCTTCCTTTCCTAGATTCCAGTACAAACACAATATAAAAAAATAACTGCCTTTTGCACAAATTCTGCATGTTGCGAGACATGATGTTTGGTGGTTTTAATAGATTGAGCCCCCTATAAGATATATTGAATGATTATCTCACACCCAATCCCTGCATGATGAGAGAATGAAGAGCAACAGATGCTGAGAGAGGAATAGGTAAAATTAACTTGATTATTTCAGAAACCGTACAGAATTTTCTATCTTTTTTCAGTGTGCTGAAGCTTATATTAAATTTAAATTTTCACAATAGTTCCCCTTTAGTAATTCTGCCCTAGTGTGTCAGTGTAAAGTATGGACTAGTTAAAGAAATTTAAATAAGCATCTACTAGGTATAGGATAAGGATTATATTGATTGGTGAAATGCTAAAAATTAACAAAATAATGGGATTTATGACTCACACAAGATGCACATTCATGCAAACTTCAACAGAGCTTAGTGCTTGCAGAGGAAAAAAGAGCTCAGCTAAGCACTGCATGGACGTTGCAAGAAAGACCAATTTGAGAAGGAAGATTGTATTGAAGATAGTAAAGCTAGAAATTTTACAAAAAAATATAACCAGTTATAAGTAAATAAGTAAAACAGAATAGTTTCAAAGCTTTCCATTGACAGCCTAGCAGAGGCTTGGAATTCAAGTCATAACTGAAACTATCACTCAATTCCTATCTTACACTAGGGGGCAGATTTATTAAGGGTCAAATAGGAAATTCGAATTTTCAAATTTTGTTTGTGAACTATCCAAACTCGATTCAAATTTTAATTTGAAGTTTGAGATTTATCAAACCTATACCTTGGTAATAGTTAGAAATTGACTATTTTCCACCTTAAACCTGATGAGTTCATGTATACTTCCATTCATGATGTTGAAAAAAGGGATCAATCAAACTCACAAATTCACCAAGTTTGTCCCATCTAGGTGTTACATAACATGGAGGTCTAAAACAAGTTATTAGTGGACTGCTTAAATGAAAAGTCAGATTAGCAAAGTTAATATTTTTTATGAGCATGTATAGAGATAAGAATTTAAAAAAATAATTTAAAATACCTGAAGACACAGTGTTTTACCTAACAGTGCTTTTAGCCAGGTAAAAACATTTAACAATAGTGGAGTTGGCCTTACAACAAAGTACATAAAAATGATGAAAGTAATAAAAAAGTAAGAAAGATAAAGTTGGATCCTGAATTAAAAGAGATATCATCAATGTTGGAAGAAGGAACACAGTAAAAAAGTGATGAGAAGAAGATTTGTATTTGTCAGTGAGATTTATAACTGTGTATTGGTTTGTCCCTGGACGTGATTAGAGTGGGCGCTGATAATATATATATATATATATATATATAGTTAATTGAATTTTAGAAGAAGCAAGAGATATGGAGATTGCACTCAAATGATCTAAAACACGCCAGGGTAATCTCCAATATTATCATTCTTTATGAAGAAAAGTCGTCTAAAGTTTACTTAAATCTAAATGTTCTTTGGACAAAGGAAACTTTTACTTAAAGTATTCTCATATAAATTCTTTATATGCAGATGTTAGGTGAAAATATAAATATCACATCTAAAAATACAGTATTGTGTTCTTTATCATTAGTAATACTCCAGTCAGACAAGCAACTTATATGATGGGGTCTATAAGTAGCTTCTTTCTTTATTCATTGAAAAAAGTAAAATAACAAGTATCTAAAGTAACACAAGTACTTTAAAATGCATCAGTAATAGTGCTGCTCCAGCAGACTTCTGCACTGAAATCCATTTCTCAAAAGAGCAAACAGATTTTTTTTATATTCAATTTTCAAAGCTGACATGGGGCTAGACCTTTTGTCAATTTCCCAGCTGCCCCTGGTCATGTGACTAATAACTGATGTGTTATGAAAAAAAACATGTTTTGCCTTTACAGTATCCCTTTAAATTTACCCTTTTTTTGTAGTCTTGTTTTTAAGAGCTTAATCAAAAAGTGTAGCATGACTTCTGCTTCAAGGGGACTAATATTGAATGTAATGCAGCAGTATTGGTGTAATATGCTGCTATACAGCCATCTCATTTGAACATGAGTGCAAAGGCAAACTAGTAAAATGCTAAGGTGCGATAAAAATGCTAGGTCCAAAAAACAGCACTTTGGCTGTGTGTGAATTTAACAATATTCTTTTTTAAATGGCAACATTTTAACTACAATTGACAGGGGACTGGACAGTTGACAAGGATTTCACTTAAGAAAATATAAACAATGATGATATTCATGAGAATGTCAACAAGTAATGTACAAGGAATTTGTCTTTCATAGAAGAGGTTTAGTGTTGATAGTGTCACTAACAGGCAACAAATGTTTTCAACAGTAATGCAGGCTCAAAGAGTGTGTGTGTGTGTGTGTGTGTGTTAGGGTTGCCACCTATATATTTATCTTTTTTTCCTATTAATAACATTGGGATCAACCATCAAAAATACCGGCAAGGCCGGTAAAATACCGGTCAGGTGGCAACCCTAGTGTGTGTGTACCCGTGGTAGTTTCTTATAGTTGTACATATTTTTCTGATATAATAACATAAGTGTCAACGGGGGCCTCCGGCTCCCACGAGGGGGGGTGAAGTCAGGATCAAGGAGGAAGTCCCTTTCCAGCGAGTCCAGGCAAAGTACAGTTCAGGAGAAATCCAATAGCGAAGTCAGGTCCAGGCAAAGGTTCAAGAAGGCAGGCAGCAAGGTTTCAGAGTCAGGAACAGGCAGAAGATCAATAACCAGGATATCAGGATAAGCAGGCAAGGCTAAGAGACCCAGGAACACAATAGCAATATTGAGCTATACTCGGGCATTGAACCTGGGTCTCCGGCGTCCTTTTAAGTTTGAATTTGGTGCCATTGCGCGTGACGTCACCGCGAACCGTGACAATAAGTGAGTTGCATTAATGGGTAAAATGTAAATGTGTTCCTGATTTATTCTGTTTGCTACAAGCCTTTCTTCTGTGCATGTCTGAAGCTATAACACCCACAAGGCTACAAAAGGAAAAAGTGGAGGCTGAGGATATTCATCAAGTCATCAAGGATGCCATTTACTTGATAGAAATAGCAGTGGTTTTTGCAATTTCTACTTTCAAGCAGCCTGTATGAGAGAGAAGCTAAGCATAGTGCTGTCCAGTGTACTGAAGTGAAGGCAGCCTTTTGGTCCTGCAGTTTGCTTAGTAAAACACTACTTGCAGCTAGTGGAATTACAGCTGGTTTGGGTAGGAAAGTGTACTGTGCACTGCGTGGATTTACAAAAAAAATGGAAATAATAAGTGGTGTAATTAAAATGTTAATATTAGTAAAAATATAAAGTGTTACTAAAAGCAAAAGTGTAAAATAATGCATATAGAACATATGATTAGAGTACCCTTCTGGCAGAAATAACAGCTAAACCATGAACATAAATTTAAATGAAATTGAAGTTATCCCAAGAGAGTAGTTCACCTTTGATTTAGCTTTTAATATGTTATAAAATGTTCTAGTCTTGGAAGGTTGATTTTTACGTTTGTGTTTTGTTAGTCTTTAATTGTTTGTCTTCTTCTGCTTCTTTCCAGCTTGAAATACTATATAATTGTCAGGGGTTAAGTAGATAGTTAAATAAGATACTGTGTTGTCTTTGTCATTATTCTGTTACACAAAGCAATGCCAGAAACAATCCAAACTGTGCTGTATATCATTTTTGGTATTGGTACATGAATGGGCAATTTAAGAGGGAGATTTATCATGGATCAGACTGGGACATTAGGTTCTGAGCAGTTCACTTATTTTCCATTTATCAACACTTTTCTGACAAAAACCCCGATGAATGTGGCAATTTGCTTGGCTGCTTTGAGCAGTCTTAAATGAGTGAATGACTGAGGTGCATACTTATACCAGCTTCTTTAATCATACTCACCATCAACTGTTAAAATGGTGAGATTTAACACAACTGTTATGTTGTCAAAGGGTGCAGAGCTTGCAATAAATATGATCCTTTTAGATTTGTCTGTGTCTTTCTAAAGCCTGAAATATTTTTTTGTTTTGGTTAATTATCCCAGGAGAGGATGCAAAGCTTAGCACTAGTAAAGTGGATTAAGCTTTGCATTAGGGAGAGTTACAGGGATAATTCCCAATCCAGTTAACTTTATACCAAAATCCAAAAATAGCTCAGTAGGTTTCTAGCAGAATATAAGCTCATTATGGGCCTCCAGCATATAGATGGGTCTTGTTCATCTGTTCAGATCATCTTTTTAAATTATAAATATATCCAAGTGCAAATTCACAGTATGCCTCCTGTGTATGGTTGCAATGGCAGATCCATTTTATGCCTTTAAACCAGCTTGATATAATTTTGCATCATTATATCTAAGCTGCAATGTTTATTTTAAATGGGCTAATAAAGTAAATGAAAGTAAATCTAAGTAGCATTTCTGACCTGGAAGCCACATTCTCAATTATTTCATTATTACAACACTACTAGAAGATAAAATCACAAATACTGATTGGTTGCACTGGGTAATTGGACCAGGCCAATCTTCAGCTCTGTGTGCATAATCTACCATTGAGGTAGACAGATTATAAAATATAAAAGCAATTCTAGGTTTTTTTTTGTGTGAATGGAGTATGAGCATGAAGACATAAAGGTGCCTAGTGAGATTTTTCATAGATGATGATTCCATTAATTCAGCCAAATTACATATAAAGAAAGTATCCAAGGAATGCCTCTGAGACTTTGCCTTTTTTTCAAGGGGACTTGTCTCCCAGACATAACAACTGCATAATAAAGTGCTTGTCAACATATTCTTTTCTATATTAAAGCACCCATACCTGTTTCTCAACTATTTCCTTCCCCAACTCTATTCCTAAGGCACAGCAGTAACTTTAACTTTCATTTCTGCAACTCCCAGATGTCCCTCACCTCCTCATCTGTCCTCACCCTCTTCACTGTCTATAACTGCGTGGACTATGCATGGGCATGTGCATCTGGTCCCCCTTTCTGGTGCATACATGACATTTGGGATGATGCAAAACTTGCCTTCATAAAAGTTTCCACAAAATGGCACCTGTAATGTCTTGCTGAATTCAAAAGAATGAAGGAAACAAAATTTAAATAATTTATACAGTGTAATAAAGTTAATTTTGCTCAACTAAAAGAAAAGAACATTTTTGACAATTGTATTTTGCTGGCTAGAATCAAGTATGCTTACTAAACAGTAAGAAACAATACATTATAATGGGGCTATTTTTTCTGATTATTTAAAGCAAAACATGGAATTCATATGGCTCTCATAATGTAAAAACAAAACAGGGGAACAGACAGCAGTGTGTTAACATGTAGTGGCATGCAAAGTGCAGAGCCAAAAATGACCATAAGGCACACCCATTTTTAATATCCATTCCCATTAGATTTGTTTTGTACATACTCTCTCTGCACCATAAAATGATACATTATTATTTACAATATCCCCGTCTCTTCTACATCAACCTGCTTCTTTTCTCTTTTTTTACTATGACCTCCCACATATGCCTTAACTTCCTCATCTGCTGTCCAAAATAATTATCCCCATACCTGTTTGCTGTCACATATCCAATTAATATGTAAAAGTATTGTGACATATGGTATCCCAAAACTCAGAGTAAACTCCAAGGTTGTGGTCACGGCTCACACATCTGCCTATAGCAGTTGCCTTCGGCTTTTGGGAGGAGCCCCCTGCTACTCGGATGTCATCTGAACTTAACGCGAGAGGACAAAGGGGAAAGCTCTGGGCATGTGAGTCAACCGTAATGTATAACTGGAGTGGACAGGCCGGGTCAGAATGGGTGAATTCAGGGGACAGGCCGGGTCAGAACTAAACAGACATTAAGGTGCCAATTCAGGAAGCAGAAGCATAGTCAAGGTCACAGGCCAGGGTCATACACAGATCAGAAGCGCAGTACCCAATTCAAATCCGAAGAATAGTTAAACACAGGCAGGGGTCAGTTCAGGCAGCATATTGGAAAGGTCAGGCAGTGGTCAATAAACAGAATCAGACAATATAACACACCCAGGATCTATGGAACATATACCTATACTGGGCAATGAGTCAGAGTAGGGGATTTTATAATTTCAAACAAAAAATATTCGAAGCATAACACACATCAATGTGGAATCTCTTACCACAATAGAAGCATGGCCCAGGTGCTCCTGCCCCAGGCCCTCAGCTCAAGGGAGCGGACAATCCGTAAGTAAATGTAACCCAAACTAGTTGGTGCAAGGCACACTGGAACTCACACTTAGATCAGACCAGGAAAAATAGTGAATAAAAAAATTATTTTATATAATCATCTCTTGCCTGACGCGTTTCATGTGATTAGGTGTCACATGGACACGAAACGCATCAGGCAAGAGATGATTATATAAAATAAATTTTTTATTCACTATTTTTCCTGGTCTGATCTAAGTGTGAGTTTCAGTGTGCCTTGCACCAACTAGTTTGGGTTACATTTAGGGGGTTTTATAGCCAGTCTAATGGCTTACAGAAATCACCTGTGGCCAGAATGGAAACAAGCCATGCTTACTAGCAATTATCAGGCATAGCCATAGGAGTGAACCAGGGCTTAGTTGTCTGCTTTCATAGAGCAGTGGAAATACAAACAGCACAAAAACACCAGGTCCTGGGTTCAACTCAGGCAGGAGTATGAATACTAGTATACTAGTATGTGCATTTGACTACTGGTATCATGTAGCCCTATGTGATCTTGAAATGCAGTATATTTAAAACACTAACTAAATTTGTAAACTGCAACAGCATGCCCCCACACTGGCAGGGAATAGATTGTCATACAGTACTACTGTATGTGATACTCTTTCAACTAATTCAAGTACCTGCTCCATATTGTGGTGGGTTTGCCATTTGCTATGGATTGCCACTGCATATGCAGGATAAAACTGCACATTGAAGAACTTGGCAGAAAGATTCAATCGGAGCACCACTTTGTCAATTTCTTTACAAGAAATGCATTTATAAACTAGAGTTGATCTAGTTGATCTATAAACTAGAGTTGATCTAGTTGATCTAGTATGCCAAAAAGTTATTAAAAAAAAAAAACACTGGTGATTTTTCGTATTTTAAAGTGGAATTGTATTTAAAAGTTCGTAACTGTTTTTTTTAATCATTTCATGGGCATGCCACATTTGTTTTAGCGTGGGATCATGTCTAGGACAATAGAAGATCACTTTTGCCTTTATTTTGCGTCCTTGATCATTTTTAATAAGTGGCCACTTCACGCAATTTCACCATCACTAATAAAGACATATATATGACCTGTATGTACCTGCCTTATTCAAATTGACCTAAGCGTAAGTGAACTAACAAAGTTTCGCTAGGCTGAAATGCTATCGCTGACAAATTTACGCTAGCAAAATTCCAGTGTTCGGCTGCCAAGACGCCAGTATTCTTTTGACGTGCTCTGCAATTTGGTAAAACCCATCTTCTATGCGTGTTTTGTTTGTGTCACCTTTTTCCAGCTTTGGGGCTACCAATAAAACATTTTCCTCTGTGTCTGAATGTGTTACCGTATATCCGCGAGTATAAGCTGAGTTTTTCAGCACCCAAAATGTGCTGAAAAAGTCTACCTCGGCTTATACTCGAGTCAGTATAAATGTTACCTAGCTGATCGATGGTACTGAATATGAAGTACATGAGCCTCCACAGAGGGAACAAGAGGCTACTGTCCATATGTCGTTCACTGCTCTGCAGGCGTGCTGGGAAAGTACCGATCGCAGCACCGCGAGCTAACAGGCAGCCGGCTCAGGCAGGTTCCGCCTTATCTTGCACTTAAAGCTGCCCCGTCTGAACACATAATATCAGGGTGCTGTGTATCCCACATTCAGATCAATAAACCATATATTTATGCCAATGAACCATATATTTATGTCTAAATGTAAGTAGTCATAATTGTGTTGTATTATCCAAACAACTTAAAGTACCATATGAGTAGTAGTTAAATGAAAAATAAACTACAAGTATACAGATTTAAACAAAAACTTGCACATTTTATTGCAAAAACAATAAAAAAAAAGCGCAAATTTACAATTTAACATTGTAAAAAAAAATTATATTGCAGGAGGGGGAGGAGGAGGCGTCTCCCCCCTGCTGTGTAGCAGGTCCTTCATCTCCTTAACCACCCTTGTCAGGAAGGCTACCTGCTGCGCCAGGCCTAGTAGGAGCTGAAGGTCCTGTAACAGCTCCTGCTGCTGCTTCTGCTTCTCCTCCTTCTCCGTCTGTCTAGCAGCATCTGCTGCTGCTACCTCTGCCTCTACGGATGGAGACGGTGGTAGAGGTGATGGTGGTGGCCTTGCAGCCACAACAGGTTCTGCTGCCTCCTCCTCTACATCATCAGCTGTAGCCTCTAATGCGGCCCCTCCTTCGTCAGGATCTTGGATCCACTCCGCTGGCAAACAAAGAATTTCAGTTTGAGTAATACAGCACTTGTGTTTGTACAGTACATATTATACAAGCTGAGGTGTTATGTTACTACAAGATAATCGTCATCAATAAGAATGGCAAGTATGGGGCGGGCAAACCCATTAAATGGGGTTGTTCACCTATGAGATAACTTTAATTATGATGTAGAGAGGGATATTCTAAGACAATTGGCAATTGGTTTTCATTTTTTATTATTTGTGGTTTTTGAGTTATTGAGATTTTTATTCAGCAGCTCTTCAATTTTCACTTTAATCAATCTGGTAAGTAGGGCCCAAATTCCCCTAGCAACCATGCAATGATTTGAATAAGAGACTGGAATATGAATAGAAGAGGGGCTGAATTGAAGGATCAGTAATAAAAAGTAACAATAACAATACATTTGTAGCCTAACAGAGCATTTGTTTTTTAGAAGGTGACGCAACACCCATTTGAAAGCTTCAAACAAGAAGAAAAAGAGAAAAAACTATAAAACTATAAATATTAATTAATGAAAACCAACTGAAAAGTAGATTAGAATTGCCTTAGAAAATGAGAACACCCCTTTAAGAGAGTTTTTTTGCCTTGTACCATGGGTCAAGCAAAGTGGCCACCCATTATCATCCGAGTCTTTGATGGAACAGATCTGGGATCGCTCTGGAGGTGGTTGGGTGGCGTGTACCATGCTCCCTATGCTGTGCAGGCACCCAAACCTACTCTCCCTCATCCTCCTCAGTGGGCACCATCCCCTCATCATCCTGCCTCCCAGCTCCTTCTGCCTGCCTACAGGGCCTACTCTCCTCCTCAGGCACGTCACCCTCCTCTAGCAGGCCATCCAACATGCGCTTGAGGAGGAACACCAGGGGTATGACATCACTAACACACGGATTGTCCCTGCTAACAAAGCATGTGGCCTGCTCAAAGGGGGCAAGTACTCAGCAGAGCTGCCTCATCTGCTGCCACAGCTCTGCACTGAAGTACCCTAAATCTGTCCCCTGAGTACCCCTGGATCTGTGTTCCAGCAGGTAATTGCTGACCGCCCAGCGCTGCTCTACAAGATGCACCACCATGTGCAAGGTGGAATTCTAGCGTGTCAGCAGGTCACAGATGAGCCGGTGGGGTGGCAGATTATGCTGCCGCTGCATCCATGCCAAAAAGCTGGCATCTGCTACCGTCTGGTAGTCTGCCTGGCACGTGAAAAATGCCCACACTGCTGAAGTGCGGGTCACTGCCTTGCCTGTTGTGGAGGGCTGGGGATGGTCCCCACCCGTACACCCAGAGGCTTTGAAACTAGGTGCCCTGTTGCCTGCCCCCCCTAGCAGTGGTTGGTGGAGCCGGCTCTTCATCCTCCCCATCAACAACACACAGTTCCCCCCTGAACTGCTGCTGTTATCCTTTTGAGCTCCCTGGGTCTGTCCCTGTCATCATCCTCCCCCAGACCAGACCCTGCCTCATACATGGCATCGACTCCCACATCCAGCATGCTGGTGTCTGACCCCACACCAGTGGCCTGCTGCCCTGCCATTAGGGGACTCTTCCCAATATTCCCTACTGGTGATGTGGGCTGTGCCATGAACTCCTCCTCATCAGACATGAATCCCCCCCCCCATTCCTGCTGTATTATCAAAAAGATTCTGGGTGTCTGGGCCCAAGTCCACCTCAGGATCAAATAATAGGAGGGATGGAGTGTCCCCCCAGCTCTGAGCTAGGAGGTGATGCCGCCTTGTGATGCTCACTGGTGCCCGCTGTAGACGAGGTAGCCTGGGTCAGCCAGTCTACCACTGCCTGCTGTGAGCGTATGGGTCCTGCATGGACCAGTTGCCCAACTGCGACCCAGAGCCACCTGCTGCTGTGGCACTAGCTGCTGTTGTTGCTGCTGCTGCTGTGTTGGCAGCTGCTGTGATTGCAGCTGTTGTACAGTGTCTGTACCGGGCATAGTACATGGGCTGGGCTGTTGTGGGGTATGATGCCCACGGCCAGAACCACAGCCTCTTCTTCTGCCTCCCCTCCCAGCACCACCCAGATCCCTCTCCCACGGCCCGTCATATTGGGCAAACTGGACTTTAAAAAAAATAATGGGGGGGTTTTGATATTTGGGGAAAGGAAAGGATAAAAAAAATAAAATTAAATCCCCCCAGCACAAGTGTGTACCCACAAGGGATACACACACAAGCACAGACAGACAAAGACAGTTAGCCCTAACAAGGGCTATTGGGGAGTGAGCAGGCAAACACAAGAACAGTAAACTCCACTTGAAACTCACTAAACTAACTCCACTAGCTGAATAAAACACAAATCTCTCTCCTGAGTAATGGGCGCCTCTGCACTTCCTTACATAGACAGTGGGAGGGCTCAAATATGATTGGCTGCTGTTGGTGTGGATACGTTTGTCATGATTTTTATTTTGGATGCACGCGCCTTCATCGTTGAACTCGACGCACGTTGGAAAATTCGCCACACAGCGAATTTTCATCACTGTTTTGTAAAAAAATTCACCCATTACGATACGCGCAAATTTGCTGCGAATTTGCCAATGGCAAATTTTTTTCGCCCATCTCTAGTCAGTGTGCATGTGCGTGCACTCTGCAAGATTTGTTTTTGATGCAACCTCTGACAAAGAGGGCGTCTGGGCCAGCGGGACCACAAGAGTTGGGGGCTTTTTCCCGGTGGCCCGCCGGCCCAGTCTTACCCTGAATAAGAGGAATAATGCAATATGCTTATAAAAATATATGACTTAGAGTTTTATTTTACATATTAAACTTAAGAAACAGTAACACTACCAGTGCCTAGTGCAGTAATTATCTCTTGATTTCACAAGTACTCGTTAAACCTGAGAAATATACAACACTTAAGTAGCATTGCATCACAAAGCCTTTGAGGCAGCCAAATAATATCAGCAGAGAATAAAAGAAGCTGTTAAAACCCAAGTAAATCTGGTTAGACACATTTTCAAGTCTGCTATTGTCCCAGGAAAAGGAAGGGGGGAACCACATATTTAAGTCATGATTTTAATGAATATGATAACAAATAAAACCTCTATATACTATAAACTATAATGTTTCACACTCAGGTATGATTTATACATTGTTACTAGGTATTCAAGGTACATAATTTGCTTTTGAGCAAGTAATATATAATTAAAATGTATTTATGTTTGGGATGCATGTTTTATAAACTGATCACCTCCTGCATTTTTTAATTGAATAACAATTTTCATTCATAGGTGGGTGGAATTCTCTCAGTCTTCAAGGTATTACAGTGATCAGGTTTAATACAGGCAGATTTGTTAGTAATTAGTCCTCCTGTGAAGAAATGTGGTTCATTCCCCAAGGGAGTATATTGTTTATGCACAATAGATATTTAGCAGTAGTAAATTTAGGGGAAATGTTGCATATTGCTATGTTGAATGTAACCCTTGCAGTTCATGATGTGCTACATAGATGTAACAGTGTTCACAGTTCACAGAAAATGCTGAGACATAATGGTAGTGATGAGAAGTAGACACCAATGGGGTAGTTTAGTTTAATATACAAACCATCATTTTTCAAAACAATTTCTCAGACTTTACCTAGAAATATACAGATAGAACAGGTGATACTGGTAGTTTTGACTTGGTTGTTGATAAGTTGTGACACCTGTGACTACCTATTTTATAGTTTTTGTGTATGCTATGAACAAACATAGGTTTTTCTCCAGTTGCTTAATGAATGAAAATTTTTTGAGTGACCATGTCTCAGCTGAAGTCATGTCATAAAATGATGCCACTTGGACTGTTTATATGTTGGCTTCATATATGGGGATTGTATGTTGTATATCTGTTAATTTCCTGATTTATATAATTACAGTTTGAGTAATTCTATTTAGGTAAATGTATGCTTATGACAACAAGATGTGACATAAGGATGGAGGGATATAGACCTCCAATAGCATATGTAGATAATAAGTATTCCAGTGTGATTGCTCAATGGTGTACCAACAGTTCCTTAGAGTTGACCTTTAATTACAATATTTATAATATGAGAGGCAATCGACATGCATCTTCATATTTCTGATGTCCAACTCTGCTACCCTATGGATGGCAGTCAGAATATGGATAGATGAAAATCTCGCCAACATGAATTTGTAAATAAAAAATTAAAGATTTCATGTAGATATGTTTTACTTTTGGCTGGTCTGGCAATTATTCTGGCTCTAACAATGGCTTCTCAATTAATACCTATACAGAAACGAAAGCAAAAATAGGAATGTGTATAATAAATGGCAAAGACATCAAAATCGAAGGGCTGCAATTCTATGCAGCCTTCCATATATACTGTATCTATAGGCCATATAAGACTTAACTGATGGATTGTAGTGCACAGACTTCCATTAAACTATTGATATCATTATTAGTTGCCTAATCTTTAAAACATTGTAATTTTTAAACATATATGTAAACCATAGGTGGTCTTGTATAGGATAACTTGTGCTGTTACTGTATCACATTATACATTGTACATTGCTTCCATAAGAGACACAGTACAACTTATAGCTGAAGTCAATATTTATCTTTAGAACACAGACCACAGCATATGTCTTATAAACAGTTAATAATGCATTATACCTAGGTATAAGAAAGAGTCAATGAGGTCTTAGAAATTAACCGACAGATAGAAAGATTCTTTATGGAATGCATACAATGGATCAAATTACTCAAGATTCAGCTTGAGCACTGGCGATGTGGGTAGTCTAAAAGATAGTGACTTTTCCAAATATGCATGAAGATCACTATGGAATTGCTGCTATCTTCATAACATTACTAGAGCATGTTTGTGAAGATTCTTGTTTATCCAGGTCATGGTAAATCTCTAGATAAACGTTAGATCAACTGGACTTGCTTAGTTTATCTTGAAGACATTTCACCACTAATCCAACTGGCTTTCTCAATTCAGAATGACTTATAAAAAAGATCTTTCTTTAATAAATACCCTGGAATGTTGCACCAAAAAGCATAATATGTTTATCATAATCAACAAGGATCTCATGAAGTTAGATGGTGATTATATTAACATTATTGGAGCTTTAAGGGGTTAGTAAACCTTCCAGGCAGATGTGCCAAAACAGCATTGTATGCGGCAGACAAAAGATGTCCTCTGGTCAGGATTCAGCCGCGTACCTACATCTAAAGGGAAAAGGACACACGTATGAATACTACTTTATGAGATCCTTGCTGATTATGATAAATAGATTATGCTGATTGGAGCAACATTCCAGGGTATTTATTCCAGATATGTATTTTTACAAGTCATTTTTAATTGAGAAAATCAGATGAATGGTGAAATGTCTTAAAAAAACACAGCAAGTCCAGTTGATTTGACTTATTTCTAAATATTTCACTACAGCATTAAAATGGCGGTGAAGAAAGCGCAACTGTGAAACAGTGAATCCAATTCTTCTGCAGATTCATACTGGAATCACACTGATTCTTTGGTTCCTTTAGCTCAAGTAAACATGAAATATTCCATATAAAGACACAGAGAGACTAATCAAAAATGAAATGGGTACAATGTATAAATACACTGTTTGACTTACAGGACAATATAATGAAACCTTACATTGTTCACTTTCAACTCAAATTCTGGTGCAAATATTTCTGGTTGGTCCAGATGGCCAAATGTCTTTAAATGCAGCCACAGAGAATTACATTTTTACTAGAAACCTGATTCCTGTTATCTAGTCTACTTCCTGCTTTAGAGCAGAAACAGCGACAATATCTTGCATGCCAAATGCACTGAACATATGCTGGACTTTGTGGTCCTAATCAAATCACTGAGCTTTCTGCCAATGTAATGCAATAACAGATTATTAGAGTAAACTAATACAATTATGTCTTGAAGACACATGCAAGTGGATAAGATCCATAAAATAGCTTATAGTTTGTAAAAGGAGGCTATTATTTGAACTTGTACAGCATTCTTGGTAATTATGCCTATAAGATGTTCCAGTTGTTTGGCAAGATTAGTTGGGCTGTAATTACTGTCTATTAGTCTTTCACCCTTTAACAAATAAAGAGGTCAACATTGATAATTATATATACAGATGCACTTGCATCTGTGGTGGGTGTCCAAATGCTTACTCATTTCTCTGTACGTGTGGGGGAAAATGGCAAATCACAGACTGACATTGATGTATCCTGCCTCTAATAGCTTGTTACCAAATTACAAATTAGCTGCATCTTAGCCTGATAATTACTGTAAATTTTGTGTTTAGAACATTGCAGGGGCCAATCATGTCAATAAGGTAGCATTTATTTATCACATGTTTAAGACTAACACATTTAGTATAGCTCTACAGTTAGTATAGCTATGGGCATATATGGTTTGTGTGAAAGAGTGGAGGTGTGTGTGTATGCTGGGATTTAATTTGGAGGGGTTGAACTTGATGGACTTGGTTGAACTATGTAACTTTGAATGGTTGGTATAGGTTACTAGCACAAAAGAATTTGAAAGGAGTAGTTAAAAATTGCATTTTTTACTAAAGCAGTGTAAAATACAGGAAATCAGTACAATTCACTGTGGCTTTTATTCACAATAAAATATTCAAAAAATTCCAACATATTTGCACCCAATGCCAAAGGTAAATATTTCATTATCTATAGATTTGAGCTAGTAAGTAGATCATGCACAAATGGCTACGGCCTTTGAATGCAAGGGAAAGGGGAGCAAGTGGAGGTATATGGATATGCACTTAAATGCCTTTCAGTTGTGTAAAATTCAACTGGCTCAACTGTGCGTGCCTATGAGCACAACGCAGAAACATACGTGAATTCACTGCCTGGTCAAGGCAAATGTTAGGTTCTAGGGGTTGCCTTACGCCAGAGTTAGCTGTGCCTAGTACTTCATACTTTAAAGGAGGCATAGAATTGAGTTGTTATGAGAACATTGTAAATACAGATGCAGTCACTTTGGATGGTGAGTTTAATGCGTCGCGACTTAACTCATTTATCTCATTTATCCCACTTATCACAGAATATTGTGTCACAGCATCCCATCCAATTAAAGAGTTCACCATTGAAAACAATGGAGCTTTGGTATGCTAATGAAAAGGTTAAATGCATTAAATGAGTTAAGATAACTTTAGATAACACAGTTTCTTCAATTAATGCTGAGTCACGACGCATTTAACTTACAAATCCAAGTGACTCTATCTGTAGCATTATAAGGCCTTGCATTGTGCCTAGTTATGAGTCCTCTATATGGACAATGCCATAGAGGGTATTTTCACTAGTAAAAAAAATAGCCAAAATGGCCAAAATTTCCTCTTTATGTATTTTTGTTCAATATTTATAAAACTAAGCTTCAATTATAAAAACTGTGTAAAGTACTCACAGCATGAAATAAATAAGAATTTTAGTTAGGGGTAGTTCACTTTAAGTTAACATTTAGTATGTACTAGAATGACCACTTCTAAGCAATTTTTCAATTAGTTGTCATTATTTTTCGTTTATATAATTTTAAAAATATTTTCATTCTTCCCTCTATTTCCAGCTTTAAAATGGCGGTCACTAACCCCCATAGGTCTACAGATTTATTGTTATTGCTACTTTGTATTACTCATCTTTCTCATCAAGCCCTCTGCTATAGATATCCAAGTCTCTCATTCAAATCAATGAATGGTTGCTAGGGTAATTTGGACCCTAGAAACCAAATTGCTGAAAATTGCAGACTGGAGAGCTGCTGAGTAAAAAGTGAAATAACTCAAAAACCATAAACAAACAAATGAAAACCATATGATTTTCTACATTATACTATTCGTTAAAGTTACCCTATTAATAAAATGATTCTGGATTGCCTGTATAAGAACCCAAATGAATAGCCCAACAGTACTCATGAGGCAATGGTGCAAGAAATGTGTAAGTTGTAAGCAGACAGTCTAACTTGGAAGGAGCTCTGGGACATTCCAGGTATCTCACTCAAACTCACCAAACTGTAATAAATATCAACCAACTTAATACTCCACTGTAACAGGCTAAATGAAATGTCCATTTCCTTTTGCACAGTAAAGTGATTTGTTGATATTCATTTCGCAGAGAATCTGTGTCACCAATGGAAAGTATACAAACAATAGTGCATAGCTGCTCTAAAGCAAATGCAAATCTCTTGTATTTTTGTGCCTTATTAAAAAGACTTCTTCTGGTACAGAGAAATAAAAAAAAGCGGTGCATAACCTATAAAATCTTACAAAACCCATCAAATTTTCACTTCACATTAGTCCATAGAATTGTCACTTAAGATAAAGGAAAAAATAAGAATGAAGAGTGTAAGTAATATAATAGAAATGGTGCTAGCAAATTTTGTGCCTGTTATTTGGGACTCACTGAATTGACTGTACAGTACAGTAACACTAAAGTATTTCTGGAGCCTCAGCGACAGGGAAAAATTAACATAACAAAACCTAACAACTATATGATAAATGTGTGTACAATTTTAGAGCATTCACTGTGGTTCCTAGGGAAAATTTAATGTGATCAAATATTTGTCAGAATGCAAGATCATAAAGAATGTTAAATTATTAATAATGAGTAATGCTTTCCAAATTAGCATTTCTTACTTTCTTTTTGTATTTCTCTAATGGGAATAGTAAGAATTCAAAATATATTCTCTTCCCCGGCTTCTATGAAGGTGTAGCTAATTCTGCTTGCAAATCACAACTGAATAGAAAGTTTTTCTTCTGTAAACTTTCTGAACACAACCCTTCTTATTACCTACTATAGCTTTCCTGTAAAGCCCTCCATGGCATGTACCCACTCGTCAATTCGCTAGCAATTATGTTATGTGAGTTGGGTACACACATTCAAATAATCCAAGGAGGAGGTTCCTCATCATAACAAATAGGCCTAGAAAATCAAGCTTAAATTGCAAAGCCACATTATGTTTTCTGTAGAAGGAAAAGATTAACATTTGTATAAAATATAATTTTTCCCTAAAATCCAGAAAAAATGCTGTTGTAGGATATGCACATAAATGGGGCATTTTAATTGCAAATTAAATTTTTGTGCCATATGAATGGTAATTTAACAATTCAGCTAATTATTGTTATTAATTTACAAAATCTATTATATTCGTAAAAGATTCAGAGAATTATGAAATTTGATGAATTTCACCATCAGATGTGAAAACCACAGTGACAAATGGGGAAGAACATGTCTTTTTATAACTTCAATAAGTGGATGACCTCTGTGTCATTTGGAAGAATACATTCAGTCATCTGCACCTTGAGTACAATTTGCTAAGTGAATCTGTGACTTTAAGAGACTGAAAAAGTCTCTTTATAACAGTTGAGTTGCACTTAGCAACGCAGCTAGGCAGATGGTGTAATGTCAATGGGGAATTGTTAATATTGATCAGCCAAAGTATCCTGAGGATGGAATGGGTTAGGAGAATTGGAGTAGTTTTACTTGTTTGCCCTCTGATGAATTAACCCATGGCATGTGGAATAGACGAATGAACTGTCATAATAAATAATAATAAATAATTAAAGATTTAGAAAAATACATTTTTACACAACCTACTAGTATAGTATAAATTGTCTGCCAATATGCTGTGTGATTACATTTTATCAAATATTAAGGGCCAGATTTACAAAATTCACGTGAATAATTCAAAGTTCGATTGAATTTAATTTAATGCGAATCTTCCAATATGCGAATATTGAAATTCAAATGATTCGATTATTCGAATAAAATTTTATTCGAATATTCGATGGTCGAATACTTCCCCTTTAAATTTTTATTCGACCACCTACTTCACCAGGATCAAGCTACCGAATTGGGAATCATCAGTTTAGATCGAACAAATAAATTCGATCGATCGAATATTCGATTCAATCAAATTGCGGTAAAAATCCTTCGAATTCAAAGTATTTTACTTCCCCACTATTCCCATGGTCGCATTTCTTTTAATTCGAAATTCGACCATTAGTAAATCTGCCCCTAGGTATTACAATTCCATTATCTTTTATGGGAATGTTTAGAGACTATTTTAGTTTGGGATATGAAAATACAATCATGCTCACAATGCTTATATACAACATCTCATGCCCCAGACAAAAGCTAAAGCCATCTGAAAAATACTATTAAAAGTTGTTAGAAATAGATGTAAAGTAAATGAAGCAATTGTTCAAAACTAGAGTTATATGATGGCTTTTATTATGAGAAACTTGCCATACTATACATTTTCCAGACCAGTCAAAGAGAACATTTAGTTACTGCTTTATACAATGGATGCAATTTGAGGTGACAAAAAGGCAACTTGCAGTCAACATATCCATGATTTTGCACATTTCTGTGCCCCAACATGGATATCTGCTCTGCAAAAGATACTGTAGTTTACTCCATCCTGATTGTGGGCTCTGTTAGTTTGTGTAGGTACATGCCCTACAATATACTACTGATGGTCCTATTTTAAGCAACTTCTACACTGGTGTTAAAAAATGTTTATAATTGGTTTTAAATTGGTCTTTTTTGGATTTTGAGTGATTAGCTTGTGTATTCTACCTTCTTGCAGCCTGCCCCTCAAGAAGTTATTTGACCTCAGCAGCTAAAATACTGATAACTGCAAGGCTTAACTTTTATCTTTACTCTTATTTTTTGTAGCAGAAGGGCTTGTTGGTCCTCCTAACCATAACTTGGTGGTTCTTCTGTTTGATTGCTTTCCAAATCCTCCTGCTCGGAAGTCATGTTCCAATATATTGCAATGATATGATCTAAGCAGACTGAATGATATCCATACATGGATATAGAGCTCTGAATTTTGTGGCTATATATGTGCTATTAAGCCAGAGTTGTTTACAGAGACATTAAAAGAACAGTTCAGTCTAAAAATAAGTAAGGCTGTGCAAAATAAAAAATGTTTCTAATAGAGTTAGCCAAAAATGTATAAAGGCTTGAGTGACTGGATGTGTAACAGAACAGAACACTGCTGCTTTTCAGCTCTCTTGGTTTCCACTGATTGGTTACCAGGCAGTGACCAATCAGTGACTTGAGGGGGGGGGGCACATGGGTCATAACTGTTGCTTTTCAATCTGAGCTGAATGCTGAGGATCAATTGCAAACTTACTGAACAGTTATGTCTCATGTGGCCCCCCTTATAGTCACTCCAGCTATATATACATTACATTTTTGGCTAACTAACAATATTAGAAACATTATTTATTTTGTACAACCTATTTACTCAGTTTTTATTTTTATACTGAACAATTCATTTGTATGTCTTCTCCAACTCCCTGCGTGAGAGTTAAACCTGTCACTTTTGTTTTCTAAGAGAATGTCATAAAAAGGTGTTCACTACATAGAATGCACAACAGGGCATTTTGGATTCTTTTAGCACTCTTCACCCTAACCTTTCTAGTTCTTCTATTTTTTTATTGCATACCGTCAATGTAGGCTATCATTCTGTCATTCTGATTTTCAAACTGCTTATAATAAACCCATAGCGACCAGATTGCAATAAAAACAGCAAATAACCAACTGCAAGTTGGTAGTTTACACAATAGGTAAAGTTAATATTAAGATGAACTACCTATTTAAAAATAGATATGATATATTCTCCAATAACTTGATATGGAAAAAAAAGTGATAAAATATCATAAAATAGATAAAATATCATCAACGCCATGCAATATCAATGAAATGATTACATAATATTACCTTTATATGTATCAAATATAAAAATACAGCTTAATGTTTTGTTAGATGTGATGGGGTATGTAGAGGAATACCAGCTTAAATAAATAATAAGCTATTACTGGGATATCTAATAAAACACTAGGCAGAACTAGCATTATTATAATGCATATCATTTTTTGAAGCATCTTAATAAAACACTCCATAACAACAGGCTGGCTTAAAACATTTAAATTTAATAGTAAAGGATGATATTTGCAAATAAATTTCAAAGGCACAAACATATTGCTCAGTAGTACCTACTGTAACTGGGAAAAAAAATTATAGGCCGAATTAAAAGCCTTCACCCATCTAAAACTCCCAGGCATCATCTAAGGACAAAAGTAGAAAGTGCTAACCTGTACACAACTCTACAGGGTTTTTTCCAGAATTTAAAAATCCGTCCTCCCAAAAATGTTTAATAAATGTGAATAAGCACAAATGACTTTCTGGACCAGGTAAGGTTCATGCACAGACACCATTTTGATGCGAATCAGCAGAAATTACTACAGTAAATTTCCACTCCAAACATTTTCAATTGGGTTAAAATCATGGTATAGTTCAGTTCCATGTATTTTGATGCTTTGGACACAATTGTGTCACATGTATTAATCTGTTACAGTTGCAATTATGATTGAATTCTGGGAAAAGGACCACTGCATTGTGGGTAAAAACCATGGAAAATTGTGTCAGAAACTGTACTTTAGACATTCCTCTTGGTGGTCATAAATGACCTCTTGTATCTGCATAACAGTGTCCTGTGATAGTGAATTTAATATAAATGCTAATAGTGGGTAAAGCAGCACAAATGCAGATTGAGGCAGTATAACTGCTAAGGTGCAAGTTTTATTTTCACGCCACACAACATGTTTCGGGCTACATGTGCCCTTTATCAAGTGCTAATAAATGCTAATAGTAGTGATGGGCATATTTATTTGCCAGACATGGATTTGCAGCTCTGTGAATGTTTTCGCAAAGCTGCTGCGAAATTCTTCATGGAAAAATTTGCTGCAAAATTCGCCTGTCAAAATTGTTGTTTGTCAAAACTATTTTTACGCCCGTTGACTTGAATTTGGAAAAAAGATGTGTGTGTGTGTAAAATTTGTCATGCACGTAAAATTGTGCTACAAAATTATTTTGATGCTGATTGACTTCAATGCATTTCGCATTTTTTTCAACAGATTAGCTCATCTCTACTAGTTAGGAATGGAAATAGCACTAAACATATTTAACAAAAGGAACAAGTGGATCTCCCACTTATGCATGCCTTTGGAATGAACAGTAAGATGAATGTAATTGTCCATATGTAGGGCCAAATTGTAGAATATGCCATAATTAATTCCTTGTGGTTGACTTAGAGACTGGTTCATGATAGCCAACTGGTGCAGCGCCTCTGTATGATACTATAAATACACAAGTTATTACACTGAGTAATCCCTCACTGTGAAAAAAGTTCATAATGCACTAAACTGTGATTTAAAATTTTGCAATAACAGATAGAAGAGTCTTCCTTTCAAAGTTTGAGTTATCCTATCTGTATCAAAATACATTTTCTACTTAGTAATGAGATCCCTTATCCAAAAACCTGTTACATTTTAAGTAAATAGGTAATTTTTTTTAAATGTTCTATAGTTCTCTGTATTAATAAAACAATATTTTGTACTTGATCCAAATGCTGCTGCTTGAATCCATATCAGCGGCGAAACAATCCAATTTGTTTTATTTAATGTTTAAATTATTTTAGCATTCTTAAGGTATGGAGATCCAAATTATTTATCCCTTAACCAGAAACCCCTATGTCCCAAGCATTCCAGATAATAAATCCAAGTAGGGATGCACCAAATCCAGGATTCTGTTTGGGATTCTGCCTTTTATAGTAGTAGTTCTAGATTGGGCCGAATCCTTGTGCCTGGCTGAACTGAATCCTAATTTGCATATGTAAATAAGTGGCAGGAAGGGAAATCAAGTAACTTTTTGTCATAAAACAAGGAATTAAAAATGGTTTTCCACTTTTTACCTTCCTGTCACTAATATGCATATTCAAATTAGGAGTCGGTTTGGTATTCTGCTGAATCTTTCATGAAGGATTTGGGCACTCTGCCAAATCCCAAGTAGTGTGGTGCATCCCTAGTACCACATTGAAGTTAATTAGTGTATATTCTGCAAATAATCATACTATGAATGATTTTTATATCCTCTTGCTTTGCTCGCCCCATAGTCAGAACTGGGATGTCCGAGGGGGGCATGGTTCTACTAGAATAGTTACCCCCAGTTGTGATTTTTAATCAAGACAGGATGCAGTCAAATGTTTTAGTGGACTATGTATTTTTGATGAAAGGACCCTCAATGGTGCGCCTGTGACAAATATATGCTACTGTGCCTTAAAGGCATTGGACCTGTTATCCAGAATGCTCAGGACCTGGGGTTTAACGGATGAGGCATTTTTATGTAATTTGGATTACCATACTTTAAGGGGCAGATTTGTCAATGGTCGAATCTGACGATTCATAAGTTTTTTTCGAGAAATTGGATGATTTCTATTCGATCAAACAACTTAAAGGGCACCAATCACAGCCAAAATCAAGCACATATTAACAACCTGTCCAGTACAGCCTAAACATGCTTAATCAAACTACATATACAGTTTTTTGGGGGGGAAACAGCAGTTTTTAAAAAAATCCATACCTTTTCAAATGTTCTCTCACTGAGGGAGTCTATAGTGTGACTACAACATGCAAATGAGTTCACAAGCATGCTCAGATTGTAGCACTGCCCTGAGTATTCTACCCAGAATGCCTAGCTTTAGTAAACTCTAGAAGTATCAAGAGAAGTGCACACACCAACTTCCAGAAGGTGGCAGTACTAACACAGAAGTTTGGCAAATTTCAAAATAGCTTAGAAGGTTTATTATGCAAGCAAGAAATTTCAACTGAGCATGTGCGAGATTTCAGAGCTGCAGTTGGCTGTGAAGATATAGGTAGGAGGAGTCTGTGAAATCCAAGATGCCTGCCTCAGCTAGAACTGCAGTGGAGATAGGGGAGATTTTGCAGAAGGTATAGTGAGCTGATGATTTACATTATTTCTTGAACTTTCACATAGTGTATTTACTTAGTAAATGATTTTAGTTATGATTGGTGCCCTTTAAGAAAACGCCTATGGGAGCTTCCCATAGACAAATATAGCAACTCGGTAGGCAATTGAAAATTTTGTAAAAGGGCAAGTACTTCGACCATCGAATGGTCGAACGATTTTCTTATTGGAATCGTTCGATTCATTCGAATCATTTGATTTGATCGAAATTTGCCAATTCAATGATCAAGGTAGCCTAAAATTCAATTTGAAAATTCTAATTTTTGGCATTCAAATCCTTCACCCGAGCTTAGTAAATCTACCCCTAAGTCTACAAAATAATCATTTAAACATATAATACATAATAGATAAACCAAACAGAATTGTTTTGCCACCAATAAGGATTAATTATATCTTACTTTGGATAAACTTTTATATTAATACAGACAAAAAGCATGAATTATTTATTTAAAAATGAGTCTATGGGAGATGGTCTTCCTGTAATTCTGAGCTTTCTGGATAATAGATCCACTACCTGTAATATGTTATAAAATATTCTATTGATTGCAACTTCTACACTGGTCTTCGTTTTTCATTTTTTTTTTTTATAGTTTTTAAATTATTTGCTTCCTACTAGGGTAACTCAGATCCTATCAACCATTCATAACTACAATTCCAACATCACTGTCCATATCATATAAAAATAATTAAGAGCTAAACAACAGAGGCAAGGGTTAGTAATTGTAATAAGGGCCATAACTTTTGAAGTGCTGTAAGCTTTACTGCAAGTGACAATTGAGATTCAGGTATAGGTATATACTGTACCTATAGAGGTATTGGTGTATCCTGTTACGTATCTGGAAACCCGTTATCCAGAAAGCTCAGAATTATGGAAAGGCCATCACCCATAGACTCCATTTTATCCAATTTTTTAAAACATGATTTATTTTTCTTTGTAATAATTAAACAGTACCTTGTACCAAACTAAGATATAATTAACCCTTATTGGAGGCAAAACCAGCCTGTTGTGTTTATTTTATGTTTACATGATTTTCTAGTAGATTTAAGGTCTGAAGATCCAAATTATGCAGATCAGGAAAACCCCAGGTCCCAAGTATTCTGGATAATAGGTCCCATGCCTGTAGTACCTGTGCAATAGCTGTACATTAAGCTATTGCTTTGACTGTGGTAGCACTGCCAAGAATAAATGTTATTACCACCAAACTTACAAAACTATGAAACATGCCTATGTTTTGAAACACAGTTTGCTACTGCACCCATTTACAAATACAACTTCCAACTCTGAATGGTACAGGCACAAGTGTTCTAAGCTCTAAAGGGTGTAGCTTTGTACCCCTTAGCTCTTGTGCCTGTATTAATGAACCTTACAATCCCATGAAAGACAATTAAACAAATAAACTTGATTTATGCTTTAAATTTAGCAGCAGATCATTTTGATTAGCCATGTTAGTCAATAGGAGTATATACTGTATGTTGTTGTATTGCGTCCTCATACACACACATGTCTTTAATTTTTTTTTACTTTTCCTTCAAGAATACCCGTGTAAATATGTCCCTTGCACCCCCTACCCCCACCCCTGCACTGTAGCTCCAGCTGATGCACACAATTCAAGAGCTAAAAGTTACATTTTAAAGGTTGAAGCCAACAATGACTATCCCTAGCAGCCGGTTGGATATTTGCACTAGCCTACTGCAAGATTCTGCATTCTGCACTGCTGGAGCAGTAGAAGGATTATATTTTCAGCATGTGTATTTCAGTGCTCAGGAATTAGATCTCACTAAATATATGCATTAGAGGTGTAAATCAATAAGCAACACAGCAGCAGTGAGTCATTGCAGTTAAAAGGATGTCTGTGTTATGCTGCGACACTAGTGAAATGTGCAGTTCCTATCTGTGGAGATAGTCGGATATAAGGGGTCGTAGGGAGACAGCAGCTGGGATTGCAAACAGTCAATATACCTGTATCTGCACATCCAACCAAGAAACTCTTTCTCCTCAAGGTTATTTGCATGTGAGCGCTCAAACCACCTGGTGGTGATGCATTGAATTGTTACTTTGAAAGAATACTTTTAACACCAGCCATGTTTGTAGCAGTGTAACCTTGCAAGAGAACGGTCCATGCTGCTGAATGCATTTGTACTCTGTGTGCTTGATCAGGGAGAAAATCCAGCTCACTGAATAGAAGCTCTGATGTGCGAACCCTAGGGAATCATCATATTGACTCTCTTGGAAAGAACAATTCAGCCAGACCCCTTGCAGACGGAGCTTAGCAAAGGCTTCATTTTGTTACTCTCTGGCAAGATGTTTGAAATCACCAGGACCCTTAATGCTGCTTTATTAAATAATGAGGTAACATTTTGGCACTTTGTTATCTGACTTAAAATTTTTCATGCTGAAGTATTAACTGCAATAATGAAGAATGATTAAGTTGTTGTTTGGGTTTGTTTGGTTTTTTTCTTTGTGAATGAAGACAGAATTAGCCTGATGTTCTCATTTAAATGGTACATTTGTGATTTTACAACAAGCAAAAAAACAAGATTTTCTTTTATGAAGTTTAAACCTCTCTGCAGCCAAAGGATTCATCAGCGCAGTACGTTGTTGGTCCTTGTGACAGCACAGAGGTTAATGAGTGCGTCAGTCACCTGTTTTTGTTCTGTGATAGTACCGAGTGGGGCTTTAAAATCGTCCAGAGTAGGTGTTTATTAATGCTGAATTGGCTTGTGGTGTAGCCCATCTGGATAGTAAGAGATACTGCTGATTGCTTGTGATATTAAGATGTCTGTAACCTTTGGGAACAATGCTTGCTGGAGTC
>CM044437.1:88463807-88507732 GCA_024363595.1 Xenopus borealis
CCCCCCCCCCCCAAATCCACCACTGAAAGCTTTGTGCCTTTAAGCAAAAAAACGTCTGCCGTAGAAAGCACATATGGTAAAATAAGTACATCTGTCCTTTCTTTTCTTTCTTTCCAAGCCCAGACCGTGTAACTACTTGATGTTCCTTTTGTATAGGCTTCTCACAATGAGTGGAAAGTGTCACACTCAAATCTTGCCGTTGTGACCTGCACGGCATGTCATTGAAACACTGCGGGGACACAGGCGTAATGTGCTCCCCTGACTGCAATTCGTGCGCCTCTGAAACCTGCTGTAGACTTGCACCACAAAACACTTTCTTGTTTCTAGAAATTGAGGCTCCATTCTACCCCACCCAGCTTTACCATTCTTAAGGAATCATCTTTGTCTGTCTGCTTGTTTTGATGGCTGTAAAACAAACAAGATTAGACAGAGCAGTCGAACTGAAAGCTATAGCTTCAAGGGGAAGCTAGTGAAAGGTTGCCGAGGAAACAACCAGGGAGGGAGCTGAGATAGGGGAGCAGGTGGCAATCATTTGGGAATATTACGAGCGCGTCAAAAAAAGACTGGGGCCACCTCTATTATCTGCTCTTCTTTGTGGCAGTCACAACTTTAATTATTCTTTACATATAGGTGCTAATTACATTGCTACCACAGATGTACAGTGATTTACTGAACAGTATATTTAAGCATCTGTCCGTTCATAGGCAGTGTTCCTGTCTTTATCCCCCTTCTGCCTGTAAAACAAGATTGTGTCGGCTGCTAGAGTGTCAATAACGTAATGCTTCTTTTCATCTCAAATTTGTGCCTACCATGTGTAACTGGCCATGATTTTGTACTTTAGCTTATATTTGCATTATGCTGTCACTTAAAGGGCCAAATCACAGATCTGCAGTCATTTCCCTACAAGAACAAAGGCGATTTCTGTGGGAACAAGAGAAGCATAGAAAATGTTTCAGTAAATGCATTTCATTCTTTGAGCTCAGTTAGAAAGAAGTTTTAACCTCCAACAGTGATTCTGGATGAAGTGTCATTTGAAAACACATAGCAGAAATTTCTTCAAATGTATACAGATACTTTTTCCAGGCTAACCTTTCATAGTTATCTTTGTTCTCTCTGAGTTTTTACCCTGCATTCCAAAAAAATAAATGTTTATGTGCATGGAGCAGTCACTTTATTATGTATTGGAGAAGCCTCAGTCCTCACTAGGAATTTCTGGACTGAACACTAAATAGCAAATGTATTTACATTGTAGCTGAGTTGTTATGCGCTGGCATTCAAGGCACATGTGAAACATAAGGACATTTGATTCTGCACTGGCGGAAATAATAAATGTAATTTAGTGTAAACTTCACATCATTTGTACTTTATAGACTTTTGAACAATTGGAGCTCAAGTACTTTCAGATCATAATGATACTCTCTTCTCAGTCCTCCACATACCAGCTACTTTATATAATACATTAGGTGGAAGTTATAAAACCATGAGCAGCAATTACTAATTGTCCTTATCTACTCTTTTGTTAAACTGTTAAATTGTGAAACAGTCAGACATCAGTACATGAGAACAGAAAAAAACCATCTAATCATACAATATATTTCACTCCATTGCAAATAATACCCGAATGTTCATTTCTGTTTACTAAATGGATGAATGTATAGCCAGTAAAGCTTGTTTTACAATATGCAAGCAGCTATGGGAATGCATCTATTGTAGCCGAATGCAGGATCTCTTCCAATCGAGTACAAAGATACAGTCATGTCTGACTTTGATCCTTATTGCAGTGGATCAGTGAAACCAGTGTCTACTAAGATGTATATACATGTGAGCAAATGTGTACATACATGCATTTTACAGTTAATTTAAGACAAACATACACATGTATATACATATACATGTATGCCCACAGATGTGCCAACACTTGTAGTCATGGATTAGGGGTTTACAGATGTGCACAAGAGCACCCAAAGCTAAATTGTGGTCACTAATATGAGGAAGAGAGAACCTTGTCACCAATAGTGTGCAATGCAAAGCTAATTTGTTTAGAAAACGTGTTATACTTCTTATAAGCTTGTAGAAATTCCAGTTTTCGGATCTATGGTTTCAGTAAAGTTCAAGGCAGAGAGCAGGATAAGATGGTAATTTTTTTCCCCTGCTGTGGTTATCACTTTGTCTGTGTCTTTTGTAATCACATTTCCCAGAACTCCCTGAGAAATTGAAGATATTGTTCCCTTTTCCAGTGCTCTCCACTAGAAAGATGTAAAATGACACTTTTCATTTAGCTCCGGTGAAAAGTTATAGGCTGTGATGTAGGTTACCCTCATAGCACATTCTACTCCATTGATTCTTCTGTAAAGAAAAAAAATGATTGTAGGTTCTGGGGGTTGGACCACTCTTTCCTATATGTGAACTTTTATTTTTCTTCCAGTTTGCTTGTGTTTTGTTGTTTGTTCAAATGACGCCCAGACATCCCCTCTACAGGAGGCCTGATCACTGATTTCAGATTAAAGATGGGAAAATGTGTTGAAGAGAGGAATTCAAGCAGAAAGATGTATAGGAGCACATGCAGATGATACATGGGCTGTCATCTTGTTTTATTATTATAATTGCTTTCTGCGTGCTGTAACTTTAAAAAAAAAAAACAGATTATGGGATCCCATATCTGGAAACCCATTATATAGAAAGCCACATGTTTGTAATTGATAGTAACTGCATGAATCCATTTTGGTGGCATAACAATTCTTTTGGGTTTATTGAATGTTTAAATATTTAGGTTATAGTGATTCAGTTTTACAGGAAGATCCCAGGTCCTAAACATTCCATATAATAGATATCTATACCTGTACTGAGCTCTATAGAGAAAACAACTGAAAACCACTTTTGGAATATACTGCACACACAGAAATTATATTTCCAATATCCATTGATATTTATCATATGAAGAGTGTTACATTTGTAACTCGCCACTGGTTTTGTGCAATGAAGCATTTTATAGATACTTTTTTCCAAATTCAGCAATTGAGGTGCTGAAGTAAGGTACCTGGACAATTTAATGCATGTGATGCACATTTATATTTTAAGGGATACAGACTGCTCTTTTCTGGGAAAATTAAATCTATTTCCATTCACTTTCTTTGTTCTGAGAATCTCAGTGTCTCTCAGCAGCCTCTGATCTGCATGGATCCCCCCCCCCCCCACCATACGCACACACACTTTCTTTTGTTCAAATAAAGAAAACATTAATGGTCATTTTTGAACATCCTGCATGCATACTATTGGTCAGTTCACTAAGCGCTGTGGTGTATGAGGTTGTTGCCCTTAGACACTAAAGTTCCAGAAACCAGTAATGTGTATACAGTATATGTGTAAGCAATTACAAGAAATAGCCCACATATGCACTTCATAACTTAACAGTCCCTCTATGCAGGATTTATATATATATTTGTTTACATTTATTTTAGCATACAAGACAGCTAAGGATACAACTCTGTAGACTGAGTACTGCAATGCAGTATTTTTTCAATGTCATTAGGATATTTATGGGAAAGCACTTTGCTGGGTAACGTTTCAAAATAATCACCAAATTCCATGTGGTTTTTCCAGATGGAGTAATAAACCCAAGAGATAACATAGCTCCTCCTTCTGCTATTCTATGTCTAAATGTTGGGAAGCGTGACTAATTAAGCATGAAACTAGTTGTATACGAGTAGTGGGATGAACCCAACTTTTAGTGAGGTGGGGTGTTTCAGCATTTATTGGAGAAGTTTAATTTACAAAGTACTATAGTTCTGAAATGGTAAAATGAGATACATTGGACATTAAAGAGGTTATATATATTTTAAGTGGTTGAGACTGTTTGAGACAAAATAAATGTATTGGGTTGATCTAAACAAATACACATACTTTGTATAAATGTATAATTTATCTTAGTGTTTGAATGGATTTCAGCTGAGCTGTGTGTGTCTTTGCCCGTGTGAGTATATAGAGAGAAACAGACCAACCTATGTTGCTGGAAATATTGCCACAAGTCAAGTGAGAAAATAATTAATCCACTCACCAAAAGCGAAGGAAAAAAGCATGTATTTTCTCTGGTTCAATGTGTTTTCTAATAGTCATAAAGGGATGGAAATGGAGGTTGTAGACACACACTCGCAGATAAACACACGTGACCTTGAAAGGTGACCTGATGGTTAAAGTGTATAATGCTGAAAATTACATTTACTTAAAGATATATATAGGAATTAAAACTTAGCACATTTTCAAAATGAAAGATACCATCGGCCTCATGCAAGTGATGAATGTTTTTATTTTCACCTCTTCTTTCAATTACATGGCAGGTAGCACGAAGAACTATTCTAGGGGAATATCTTATAGTTCATTGAGCCCAGTCACTATGTCTAGTGTCCGCTATGTCTAGCGTGAAAGCTGCATTAAATATTTATTATATATTTACTGCTCCCGAGTCCTCATTGATGGAAATAGGTTACATTAACATATAGAGCGCTGGTCTTGTATACATCGTGGCAGGAGTCACAGCTGTCTGTATGGAACATTTAGTAGATTGTTAATATTTGAAGAACCTGTTGTATAAATGGGGAGAGGATTTTGCTGAATGTTCAGTTTGTCTTCTTTTTATCCATTGCATGGAGTGTCAGTCCAGTCTATTCTTCTCTTGACCTCTCACCCAGTATGTTGTCACACAAACAGCATGCTGAAGAACGGCACATTTAAATGCAGGAAAACAATCTCTGCATCCCATAAAAATAAGTGCTCCAAAGCAGCCATCCATAAAACAGAGTGATATCCGCACAGATAGAAATAATTAACATGCAAATATTGGTAGCTTCATGACGGTTAATAACCCCACAAAAAATATGCGTCAACATAATTAAAATGGACTTCTATGATGTATTGCTGTTCAGAAGAGAATACTCTCCTTGAAGAGATAAGTAACAAGCTGGAGTTTATTTCCACACATTTATTGTTCTTACTGCATAAGGATTTATCCCTTTATTATATTTTAGCGACCCATGAGCCAAATATTTTGGGGCCCTATCGGAACGATGAATCTAGAGCTTATTGGTTGTACAAGGCAACCTGCTAAGAAAGTTAATGACCACTTTACCAGCACATATATGCTTCTTATATAGCCTTGTGAAATTCACGTGAATTACCTGCTGAAGGTTTTTTTATAAGGAATGTACCAGATTTAATTTTAACGCTTTGCTTTCCGTATAGTTACATGTCCGAAGAAGGAATGGCCCTCAGCTAGAAGATGATGGGAATTGTAGTTCATAGGCATTTCACACTTCAATTTATGTTTAGAAAAAGAATAAAAAGTATCAGCAGTGCTATAACTAGATGTTACTGGGCCCCACATCAATTTTATTTTCTCTAGAGATCTAGAGATTGTCCTGTTTTACTAATATGTATTGAAATTGCTCATTCATTAGGGCCTCATGGGGCCCCCTTTACCTCCTGGGACCCCCTGCAACCTCAGGTCCTGCTTCGTCTGTAGTTATGCCCCTTTTAGTTAGTTTTTGTATGTGTTTATGTGCTTTTACATGTGCAATTTGTGAATGGTGGATGCATGGATTTTATTGGGAATGGCATGTACATGGATAGGCACTTCCCTGTATACATGGACAACCAAGGCTTTCTTTAATAATTATTCTTATACAGAGCTGCTAATTATAGTAATATTTTTTAATCACTGGAAGCATCTGTTCTGTGAATCTCGTAATATAATTTTTGGAACCTGGGGCAGTAGAAAATGAAGGCCTTGCAGAAGGTCACAAGAATCTCATGTAGGATTTGAACATTAAGCTGTTGAAAAATAAAATGAAATACATCTATTTTTTTAATGACAATATGCCACTGTTTGATACTGTGTGGATTTGACAGTGGAGAGGTTAAATCTGCAATAGTCTTGGCCTTTTTTCTGTATAATTTTCATTCAGACGTGTTCTACCAGATCAGTAGAATGGGCAGCTCTGAGATAACATACCAAGCTGTACCCTGCAATATCCTTCTTTATCCCTTCTCCCTGGAGAATCAGGTGATCTTGAAAGGCTAAGGAAGTGTTTAGAAGCACGCAGAATCTTTAATTAAATTGGATGGAGAGATGGTGAGGGTGTGTGAGAAATAAGGTCAGTAAAATGGATGTGAAAGCACATTTCCAAAGATCTGACTGCAGCACACTGAAAATTGCAGAGCCAGCTCAGAAAATGCTACTCTGCTCTATTGCCCCTGTACTTAACATATTCAGTGCCACTGTAATTTGTTTCCCACTTGGGGGTTAATATATATATGGTGCTCACGTTGGAAGAAGTCCCCAGAAGTAGGACAATGCAACATTCACACACATGGGAAGTTGTGTAACTTCTAAAACAGGGATCAGTCTCATCATGTGTTTCCCAAATGGCAGGCTTATGATTATTCTTCCTCTCTTTTTTTATGTTTCATAAAAAAGGCAAAGTTGTAACATCTTATCTTTTTAATTAGGTCAGCAGTGATGCCGGTACTGATACATATTTACGAAATGCAAAAAGGAAAAGTTGTGGGAGCACGCCATAGCTAAATAAAAATGTACTACAATACAATGGAAGTGATACTGATCTGGCCAAATTACCTACAGACATAGAGAAAAAGAAAATAAATTGATCTATGTACATTCCTTGGTCCCCTGTCATATAAGTAATCTATGCAGATGCATGTGTACAAATACAGGGTTTTTAGTAACAAAATTATGATCATAAGACTGATAAGCCACGTCATGATAAAACCCATATGGCGGTCCCTAACTATTTACCTCTGGTCATAATATCAAATGCTAAAGCCTTCCCAGCATGAGATTATTACCTGAAATAAAGGTCTCCCGACCTGGGCATTGGTTTCTATCATAGGACTTAGTCTTCCCCCCTATTAGCTTTCAAAGGGGCGTGACAGCCTAGACCCCAGCATTGTTTCCATGAGATTAATCCTCCCCCACTTACGGCTTTTAAGAGAGAGAAACTGCCCAGAACCAACACCCATTTCAGAAGGCATTGTTCCACCATTTAAAGATACAGGTGTGCGGGTGCTACAACCACATTTATTTTCAAATACATCAGAGTAAATAATGTGTGGTTCTTTGGTTTTAGTACAGTCTTGTGTTATATTGTAAATATAATCTTTTTTTATAGGTTGCAAATACAAATACATACTAAGTAATATAGGCATGCATATTTCACATATACTTTATCATTTTTGTGAAACTGTTGATTGATTTTGCTCCAATACTAGACTTATTGATTGAATATTAACATTTGCTATTTACATTTCATAATTTTGTGAACTGACTTTATAGCTGGCAGACATCTCCAAATCTTAAGTGTTTAGGTTGTCTCTAACGTTAGTGAGTTAGCTCTAATGGCAACCGAGGGTGGTTATTTTGCTATCACACATTTTTGGCTTCACAGAAAAGTTTGGGTTTATTTGAACCAATTAGAGAAGTGCTCAAGCTGAGTGATAGGTGAGTCCAGTCTAGGGCAGATTTACGAAATTCACGTGAATTCGATCGAATTCCGATCGTACGATTTAATCGGATATTCGAATATGCAAATTTGGCCACTTCGATCATCGAATACCCAAAATTCGACCGCATCAAATAGATCGAATGATCGGATATTCAATGATTCGACCATTCGATGATCGAAGTACTTTAACTTTCAAATTTTATTCGACTGCCTACTTCGCCAGATTGAACCTATCGAATTGCAATAAAAGCCGATGGGAAGCCCCCCATAGGCTTTTTTTTCTATCACCTACTCGAATACCATTCGTACGATCAAACGCATCGATTGTTCGAATCATATGATTTTTTTGTGATATCGAACGATCAGTATTCGATCGTACGATTTCATCGAGAAATCGAATATCGAGGTAAAAATATCCTAAAACTATTCGATAAGCATTCGATAGTCGAATGCTTTGAATTTCAGCCAAATTCGAGGGGTGAATAATAGTAAATCTGCCCCTAGGTGTAGGCAAAGATGTACCTGACAGCTCCCCCCCAATCGTTGCGTCCTAGGCAGCTGCCTCTTCTGTTTAACCCTATTTCCAAAACCCAGGGAGAATCCTTTGTAAGATAGTATAAATATAATGATGTGTCAGTGGAGAGTAGATCTAATTTTAGTTCAGTCATGCAAGACATATTGCTGACTTTCTGTTTTTGAATTGATCTCTGTAGAACATATGAGTTTCCTCACTAAGGAATGGGCTTATCATAGAATAGTTAGGGGACCTTGATTCGTTGAAAAATGTTCATGTATAACATTACCAGGTTTTCTAGTATGCAAAACTATGTCTTTGCTACCAGTAACAAACAATAAATATTACTGCTCATAGTATGTCCTCATAAAACTATATAATAATGTAGTGTGCAGTAAATACATGTCTCTTTAATCTTTTTTGTAATTGCAAATTTGCTATTTGTCTAGATTTAATGATGAAAGCTCTAGTCTAGAGTTGTATGTATAGTTGAGGCAACTGTGACAAGTTGATCTCATTGTTTCTATTGCTTTTGTTTCATATACTGTATTTGTGTAAAGTATATACTTGGCCTAGACAGAAAATGTTTTTCTTGCCAGCATTTTGCTGGCTTGAAATATTGGAAATTATACTTTAGCAATATTTAGGCATTAACAAGCTGACTATCCCTTGAATATATCCTAAAACATGACATTACTTTATACAGATTGTACAAAAAACTGTTTGCTGTGTCAGAATTGCGCACCAAAACTCACTTATGAATTTTCATTTTTAAACATGTTTATATCCTTAAAAGTAACAGTTGTTGCTGTCATATAGTCTATGCAATAACATTTTACAGCCATTAGTGCTGCTTTATCCATCATTACTGCAATATCAATGTGCTATCTATCAACCATCTACTGTAAGTTTATAGGCACCTCAATCAGCTTATTGAATGTTTTGCCAAATAGTGAATTATCCAGTCATGTTTTTCTTCCGCTTTCTAGCTACTCAATAAATATAAAACCAATGAATGGGGGAAATATACTCATTGAAAACTAGCATGAAAACTAGTTGTAAGATCTCTGTTTTAAGCCTTATTGGAGGAGACCAGTAACTAATGTGTAGGGTGGTAACTGATAATTGTTCTGCATTTATTTTGTATGTAGGACCAATAGCTTTTAATTCAGCAATCAAAGTCTACGTATAGGTATACTTGGTGAGGAGGTGAGTGGCCCTTAGATCATTTCCATTCCCTCAGGTTCACTGTCACCAGCTCCTAGTGATACAAAGAGTATTCCCAGATCAGAAATTATGTGTGTATTAGACTTCTACACCCCTGGAACTTCATTGCATGGTAACTTTTATTAAAGGAGTTGGTAAGTTATATCAGATAGGAGAGATCATGAAGCCCATATAAGTTTTCATTGCTTTTCTATTCCTCCTCCAGACAATTTTTAATAAAATGTTTGGATAATGTTTACAAGTGTAAATTAACAAAATATAATTTTTATAATATCAAGCAGCCCTGATAACACACAAGATATTTTTTAATTATTCAAATAGCAGGACAGGTTGATTGCAAATGGCTAACCAATATGAATATACTGTAAGTACTAAATGATCCCCCGTTCATTGCTTTGAAAACATATAGAAAACATTAATTGCTGGAGAGTTGTAAGGATGTGTGCCTTCTGAATTCATTGATATGAACTCTGAGCATATAATACCAATGTAATTAAATTCAACCATGTCTGTTGAGTCTTCACTATTATCTGTTGAAAAATTGCAGAAACCTTTATGTTTTGGTTAATTCAAATTGGCTAAAGGAACAGTATCAGACAGAATGATCAGGATAACAGAGAATTTGTGGTGGAACATGGATAATTATGAGTAGAATGTAAACGTGCAATAATTTGGAGATTAATATTCTACCTTACGGCTTCAGCCAGATAAGCATTGATCTGCTGATCTTTTGTTATTGTTGTCACTAATGGATTTCAGTGCCTGAAACAGAAACAAAAAGTCACCTTTCATGCAGAATTACTTTTATGTGAGGGCAATATAAATGGGAATGCTCTCTCTTTTTAAAGGTAATGCACAGGTTCTATTTCTTATACATGTACTCTAGATTTGTTCCCCTATAAGACTTCTACTTGTTCTCATGACTGTTGACTCAAACTCATTTTTTTTGTTTGGCAAATATAATGGTAGGTGAAAACATAAACTCAGTGGCTGTTTAAGACTTTCAAAAGGCATTTACACTTTCTGCCTAATAAGATTCTCTCTACTGTAAAAGCAGTCAGGTTCAACATAGGCTAAATGCCTTTCCAGCAAAGAAAAACTAAATCTACAACTGTAATTTGCTAAGCAATTAACAGAAATTGATCCTACAAACCACTTCTATGGTCACTAAGGATTTTTCCCCTGAAAGGCTGAAATTGGCACCTGACATACTGTACTGGGGACATCTGACTTATGTTAATATGTTTTCATCTATCGTTTCAAAAATCCAAAACCGTATACTTTTGGAATTTTACATACTGTATGTTCTACAGTAAAACTTTTAGGGGTCAATTTTCTCTTTGTGATATTCCATTTCTATACTCTGACCTGTATGGAAGTAAGGGCATTCAATATATGAAATATATTATTTGTATAATGACATTTAGATGGCGAAATACAAAGTCCAATAACTTTTCTAAAAACCATTAAAATAGTCAAGGTTATTTCAATGACATTTGTTGAAAGGCGGTGAGAAGTATGTTGTATTTTAAGGCACAAGATTATCTAAATTCTGCTAGCTTGCTAGAGACTGGTTACTTGCATTCTAGTGTTTATTTATAGAAAAAATCTCCTTTAAAATTGTTAAAATAATTGCTGCTGATTTCATCATTTCAAGGATGGGTGCTAAAATAGCTATCTGCTCTTGTGCAAGTAACACCAAAGCATGTTCCCTTTGATATTACATGTATTTTATCCAAATAAAACAGCAGTTTTGGTGTATAAGTAATGTAGAATGGAGTTTGATTGCATTTAGCATTTGAACATGTCCTGGCCAACTGGCTCATTGACCAAAGCAGTAAATGCAATTATAAATGTGTCAAACATTAAACAAATTTGCTGACTTCCAGAAATATGTTAATAATAGAATACATAAAACATAATGAAAAAAGAATATATGACACGGCTGGAAATCCCTCTGGATTCCCCTGTTCAGTATTAAGCAGCAATGCCCCAATGTATTCTTCATCAATGTGCTGTATAGCACCCTGCTCTCAAGAACTTACAATGAAAAGGGTGGTCTATTGCAACTGTAAGTGCTCCAGATGGTGCTGAACTACGGTTCTCAGCATTCCACTGCTGGGTATTGTAGTTTACCTCTGAACAAGTAACCTGAGAATATTCTAAATCAATCATTCTGGTAACATGCAATATTTGCTCCAATTGACACAAAAAGTTCAACAAGTCTTAGTATACTGTAAATATACAATGATTTAGCTTTTTCTATCATTTCAATCTATCCTATCTATTCATTTTATCTGTCTTGTAATGCTGTTTTAAGACTAAGTAGTAAAAAAAAAAAAAAAAAACCTTAAAAGGCTCCCAGTTAAGACAATGTTGTGTGCAACCATTTCCTTCTTTAAAAATAAAACTCCAGCCTAGAAGGTCCCTAAAAAGCTCATGGGCCACAAGTGTCAAGAACAGGGTTCTCTTGAGCCTATCAGTTGTGATTTTCATTCTGTCTCAGGGCACAGAACACTATGGCACAGACTATGAGCAGAGGTGTAAGAGGTAAATGAATGGGCTCCAATGAGATGCAACTTTGTGTTCCTTTGCACTTCAGCACATGCTCCCCTTATTATTGTAAGTCAGCCTGTTGGTCTTTAATCTTTTAGTATCAGTACATTAAAGGACCCATTTATTAAACCTAGCTGAAGTTTCTAAGGGGGAAAATCTAGTTTTTCGTGGGAATTTCTTTTTTTTTTTTTTTAGAGATGTATCCATCTCAAATCTGTGGAGGTCATGTAGAAGTCAATGGCAGATGTTCTGAAGTTGTTTCTCACGACATCGTGATCTGTGCTGGATAGTCCTAAAAAGTCGGGGTTTCACGCTGAAAATGCTATTGTCAATTTTTTGGCGCAGCAGTCATACAATATGAATTGACAATTGATTTTATTGTGAAGTTTTGTTGCTCCGATTGTTTCGAGAAAACTCATTTCTAAATGAGTTCAGTTTGTGGAAGGGAGTTTGGTCAACTTTGTTTATATAAAAAATTTAGATTAATTTGCGTTTTAGTAAAAAAAAAACTAGGTGTTATACATTGGAATGCTTTCATTACAGTCAAATGCAGCATGTGTTTTCATTAAGGAAGTGTACAAATAGTATGAAATTTGAGCTTATGAATAGTTTATCAAGCACAAATTACCACAATTACTTTTCCTGGCACAAAGGTGCAGTGAACAGTTCCTTATGCATAGATAATATTTTGGACTTCTTCATGCTGCTAGGAATAGCAATCTGTTCTCAGAATCAGATGGTAACAGCATGTTTGCTGTCTTCTCCCTAATATTTTACTTCTGTGAAGCTCTGTTGAGTTGATATTTTCCAAACAAATGCCACTTGGGCATGAATAAATAGACTTCTCCTTGTCATCATTAGAATGCCTCTACAGATGCACATCTGATGGTACAAAACAAACATAGGTAACAACTTTTTAACTGTGCCAGAGGAATCCTAGAACTACAAATATAATTCATCAAGCAGGCCTCATCTAATCCCTACTTCACATGTGCACAGCTAGAATAAAACCAAAGTCTAATGCCAATGAACATGAAAGGTGCTGCAGAAGAGCCAACACTGCCCTGCTGTAACACTCTGTAAAGAAAAACTAATTCAGGGGAAAGAGTATTGCATATAGTCAGTTTAATGGTAAGCCCTCTGTTTGGTGTGTTGTTAATTTAAATCAGCATCAGCCCAAAAGAGGCGAAGAAGTAGAAGCAAAATGTAAAGTAACAATGCAATGTGGTAATCCCTGGATGACTGGAGTGAAATGTTGTTTCTTTTTTTTGTGGGCCATTTTGCTAAACTATAAAACGATAGCACCTTGCAGTACAGCAATATCTTGCTTATCTGTAAGTACAATAGTATAGCTAACAAAAACAGGCTGCCTGGTGAAACGAGCAACCACTAGCAGTTTCTTCTCACATCCCTTAAGGCACCTGTTGTTTGTACAAGTAGATATTCTAGCCTACAGAAATACCAAGATCACAACAGTAAATTTAGAGATGTCCCTACATTACATCTACGTCAACTCCTTTTTTAACAAAGTTTTTAAGTCTTTATTCTTTAAGCGTAACTTCTTTATATTCTCCAAAGAGTGCCCCTAAAACATATTTTGTCATTAGATAGTTTGTTAGGCAGCAGCTTGTTCTGAACTTCTTTTTTTACTGTATATGGAAGTCAGCCATGGGTGAATTCTGCAGGCTCAGAAAGCAGTATTGAGAAAGCATTCGTAAAAATAAGGGGCAGATTTATCAAAATGTGAAAGTGTTAAAATCCCTCCTATGTTCAAAAGGGAGGATATTATATTGGTTAGGTATATTATGGGAAAGAAATGTCTGTAGTAAAAGTTGCCAGAATAAAGGAGATCAGTTATTGGGGGCCCTTTGTATCTATACAGTTGTTGTATCTATACAGCATTAGTACAGTTCTATATATTCAGCTGGTGCCTATTTTTACGGATCAAATTAGCTGCCTTTACAACAGCAGAATACATTTGTGAATTTGAATGAGATTTGCACATATCATATGCTGTCAGCTTTAGCACTGAATTCACTCTAATTTCCTTGCATGAAATTACATGCCTATGCACCATTTTTCTAGTTCTTTTTACTGAATTTACATCGACACTTTACTGTTATGGTCCTATCAGAGCTGGATGAATGTATGGACTAATGCATTAGGGTATATAATCTGTAAGTACAGTACCAAGCTTTTAAATTTGACATCAACTAACACCTATGCAATGCTGGCAATTTAAGTTGCATGTGTAGGTGCAATCAGAATTGGATGGATGGGTGAATACATTAGGGTATATAATCTGTAAGTACAGTTATGAGCACATATTTTGGCAGGAATTTATGTGTGACGAAATTTCTTCTGCTCATTTTTCCGCAGAACTGCCGGGGACATTTTCCACAAAAATATTTACAGAGACAAAAAAATCACAGCAAGAAAAAATGCCCATTGACTTTAATGCATTTCAACAAAAACAACAAAAAAATTGCCAAGACAAAAAAGTCAGCACAAGAAAAAATGCCCATTGGCTTTAATGCATTTGGCTTAAAAAAAAAGTTTTGTGCATATAAAATTGTTGCATGTAGTGATGAGCAAATTTGTCATGGTTTTCTTTGCCAAAAAAATTCCTGAGGAATTCACAAAATGCCGAAAAATTAGCAAAACACAAATTGTGAAGCCCACGTTAATTTTGACACCAACAACTATTTTTATATGCGCACCTATTTTGGTCAAATGCATTAAAGTCAATGGGTGTCCAAATAATTTTGACATGCAACAATTTTTATGTGTGTGACTATTCATGCAAAAAATTTTTATGATGCAGCTTCTTGAATTTCTTTGCCGCCGGTGAAACGTGGAAATTTGCCGCAAATTTGCACCTGGAAAATTTATTCACCCATCTCAAAAAAATATGTTGCATTTAACTACATTTTTCACCATAAATGTTTTCAGCAATTTTGCTAATTTCCTGCAAAACGGGACAGATTGGCTCATCACTAAGGGGCCAAATAACGAAATTATCAAATGATCAAAGTTCGATCAAATAACGATCGTACGAATTTTTCGTGAAATCAGATATGCAAATTTGGCCTCTTCGATCATCAAATACTGAATGATCAAATAGATCAAATGATAGTATATTCGATAATTCGATCATTCAATGATCGAAGGATTCAAAGTCCTGCTTGAATACCATTCGTACGATCGAAGCGTTCGATCGTTCCAATCGTATGAATTTTTCGGATGCTTGAATAAAATTTCACGATTTTTTCCTGATATCGAACGATCAGTATCCGATATTACGAATTCATCGAGAAATCGAATATCGAACAAAATTATAGCTTAAAACAATTTGATAAGCATTCAATTTTGGGGAATAATAGTAAATTTGCCCCTAACTTTTTGTACTGTTGGAAATGAAACATGCTTCTTCTCCACGCTACTAGTACAATATGGCAATATTCATATTTGGGAATTAGATTTGCATTTATGTAGCACAGATCTGTACAACATCCACATATACCTATGTTTTTCATTTTCTACATGACATTATGCAAAATAGTGAGGTAGATTGTAGAAAAACCAGTATAATTTGAAATGTCAGGATAAAAAATCAGGGATGCTTCTAGAAAATCCAGCTAGAAGGGCTATTTTTGCAGGATCCCATTTAAACACAACTCAACTTGCATTTATTAGAAGTTTTTCTGATTTTTATTATGATCTGGAAACCATATCCTAAACTCTGGCTTCAATATTTTCTGGTTCCTTGGGCAAGTCACATTACCTTCCACTACCTAGGTAAGCAGTTATGGGATTCTTGGCTTTATAAGCAAGTCCTGGTTGTTTTCTGAACAGAAAGTAATTCAAAAGTTGTTATTAAAAAGAAAATCACTTCCATCAACTGCTGAAGAACACGAGCTGTAATTTAGAGTTTATAAAAAATAAAAATGATTACAAATATACTCCTTGCTGCTGCTTGAAAGGGTGTTTGGAACGATATAAGTAAACCTGTTCACACCTTGACTGATTGTAAGATAATTGGGATTCCATGTATTATGCTAAGCAGCTGGTTCGGGTGTACTATGGCCTCTGGGCATCTCTCTGAACAGACAGGGATTTTGTTATAAGCATGTGCCAAATGACTACAAATGGGGAAAATGGGAACATTAATAGAAATATGGTTCTCAAGCATTAAATATCTACACAGATACAGATATATTTATATCTTTTTGATAAAAAGCTATATGTTTTTATTTTATTTAATTAATTATGACACAGATGTAATGTCTAGCAATTGTTACCCTCTGAGCGCAAGCATCTGGTGTTATCTATATGCTGGGGGCTCCACTATTTTTCCACATTTTCACATTTTCATATCCATCTGTTTATGAAAGACAGAAAAACCATAGGCAAATGTTTTTCAGTATAAGTGTGATTGTATATAATATTATATATATATATATATTTATAATGTGTTTCTCTCTTTCTCTCTCTCTCTCTTTCTCTCTCTCTATATATATATATATATATATATATATATATATATAAATACAAAAAATGGGGTCAGATACAACCAAAAGTTCTGTGAGCAAAGGGAAATTTCCAGAGCTTTTAAGAACTTTTTTCCCATAATCCAGCATTTTTCCCCAGAATTCCAGGGTTGTTGCAGTCACCATGGGTTAGACACACCAAACACTACAGTATCTGATGCACAAAAATTAGCGCAGTTTAGCTCATACTTCATGCAAATTGGGTATAATTGCACTGGTTGCTCAAATTTATGCCATTTGGCTTGCAACTGACTGTTCAAAAATTTACACATCAACAACTGCACTATGGGTTGTAAATGACTGGTCAAATGTGTGCGCATGTTAAATACCTGCGTGATTGGGCATTACACCTCAAAAACATTAATATTCATATTAATTCATATGAAGATGGAAGTCTTGCTAAAAAACAACTGCCACACTAGATGTTATACAGTATTATCACCACATGTAGCAGCAGTACTTGTAGTTAATAGGGATTATTAATGGGGTCCATATCCATAATGTCCAGTTACACACGATGGCTAACATTTATAATTCATTATGCTATCTTGCAATACATGCTGTAACTGCCATGCTAATTCCATGCTAATAAATATGGCATCCAAATTGTCATGGCCATAAAGCAGCTATGTGCTAATTCCATGCTAATAAATATGGCATCCAAATTGTCATGGCCATAAAGCAGCTATGTGCAATACTGGACCAAGATTAATCAAACTCATACAATGGTACCAGGCTCAGATCTGTGGTGATGCCACAAAGGCCCAAGTCTAGGGAGGGATTTGACACTGGTATGGGGGCGCCAGAGCATGCTTGTGGAAAAATCCAGCCCTGAATAGTACTAATGCCACAAGGAAGAACCCACACCTGACTTTTAGCTCAGTAATTTATTTCATAGGTTATACTTTGGGTGACCAAATCAGAGGTCAAAGCTGAACAGAAATAGGGGTAGGTAAAGGCAACCAAACATATTTTTTTTGACATGAAGTTATTGTGTTTCATTTATAATTGGTCATTCTGAAAGTAACAGGTACCTAATTGAGTTTGTGGATTAAACACTAAGAACTTTGGTCTTCTAATGGGGAATAGGGCTTGTTTAATTTAGGACTCCATGCACAGACCATGGGAGTACTTTATGGTACCTCTTAATGTGGCCTGAGAAACCACTACTCTGTCACTTGCTGGCAATCTCTCCTAACACTCTTATTCACAACTAGAATGTTTTAAATGTTTCAAATAGCACTGATGTGAACTGGAAATATTATTACAGAGCACCCAATTCCCATTTCATTGGCAGAAGCTGCATTTGACCAGTCACAGGTGAGAACTGTGTTTGCAGTTCACATTCTGTGATGCTCCAACTTGATGGTGAACTAAAGACACAATTGGGAGTGTTGTAGTTGAATGGGATTGTTTAGGCCTCTGAACCCATATATTTTGAATAGATAATGCTAATGAAATGAGACAAGTATTATGCTGATGATGCGTATTTTCCACTTCAGCCCTTGATATTAATTTGTTGTTTAGCAGACATCGGGACATTGTGCTTCTGGTTTTCATTTGTTTATTTGTTCATTAGAATTGCTTGTGTTTTTAGACTTTATTATTATTATTATTATTAACATGTATTTCTACAGTGCCAACATATTGCGTAGAGCTTAATACTGTACCTTGTGCTGCATACGGAACATAACATGGTTTTAATAAATTGCAATAGTAAAAAAAATCGCACTCAATATGCATTAAAAAATGTGGTTTTCCTTGTCTCAAATGTTCTGAGAAATACTGTATTCAGAAATTCCTTGGGGGGAAATGCTTTGAATGCTAGAAAACCTGCTCCTTGGTGATGAAATGCAATGTAAATATTTCATATCTTGTGTTCTTTTAGGATGAGTATGTCTGTGGGCAAGACTTGCATGTCTGCATTTATTTCCTAACAGCATGGTTAGAATAACAGGATCGTTTGGATATAGCACAGATCAATATATTTGATTAGCAGGCAGCATTTCGTTTGAAGATTATTCCTTAAAGCATTGACTAAAGATTGCTGCAATGTCAGCACAATCCAGCACACAAAGCCAAGTGAATAGTACAAGGACATATTCTTTTAATGTAGTTCTTTCCAATGTCAGTCTGACTGATTCTAAGGAGGTGTGGAAATCCTTGTTGCTTGCAAGGGTGAGGAGTTGAATGATTATATATAGCTGGCGCGGTTATGGCTCAGCATTTATACATTTGGCACTGGAAAGGTTAACATTTACATTACATTCCCCTGTCAGTGCCAGATATAATATAAGATAGCTATACAACTCAGTCTGCAGTTTCACAAGAGCTGTAGGGCCTGCACATTTGCTCCTCTAAGTTGGAAAGCTCAGAAGTAGAGGAGGTAGAACCTGTGGCTGCAGAGGGGGGCAAAAGGTATAGGGGCCCCAAGAAGCCCTAATTCATATACAGTTTCATTAAATATTAGTAAAATAGTTCAACCTGAGAAATAATTTGCTATGGAGCCCAGTTATATCTAGTTATGCCACTGATGTACATAAAAAATCTGAATGAAACTGTTTTTTCATACTGTTATGGTTGTATTATAGATATGCTAAGAATACCTCCCGCTAACAAATACCAATACATAGGTTCTGTACAGCTGGCCGCATGCGTAGCCTACATCTTTATCCAGTCTAAAACATTTCTGACACAAATTCATGTTTGTGTGGCTCATTAATATTATTATATTTGGCCCTTCAATGCAATTGCAGCAATGATCAGGCTAAATAGAACATCAGAGTGACTGTTGACCTGATTCAGTGTATATGACAGATAGCTGGCAAACCCAGAAATGGACTTTCCCACCCTTCTGAGAGATCATACCATTCAGCCTGCAGGCTAATCCTTGCAATTTGTCCACCTACATCTGTAGCTTTATCACACACACATCCCGCAAATCAGGTCATCTTAAATTCAAAAAGCCTAGAGTGCAAGTATTACTTTTTCCCACTGCTATGGAACACTATCATTCAATTTCACCCCAGTACTGCAACTGTTTGTCTTCGTAATCTAGCTGCCCTAGATTGATCCATATTAATTGCTGACAAAGCAAGTAGGTGGCATAAGGAATAAAATCAGGGTCTCTGCATTGGGAGTCAGAGTAAGTGGCGGAGGACTTAATCTCTTTAAGCCAACCTGTAACCGAAATTATATGACAAATTTAAATAATTTTTTGCATTCATTATTGTATATTGTTGCATGCTGTCACTTTCACTGGCTTATTTGACTAATGACAGAATTAACATTTCCCACCTAACCTTGTTTCAGCAGATTAAAATTTTTTTACCTTTAACTTAAAAAGAATACTTGCAGAAGAACAAAAAAATATGCATGTTGTTTCTAAAATACAATAGACAACAACTGAATTATCATCACCCATAACTGTAACTTTTTATGCTGCTGCATTTATCTTAATTAATCAGACTGGCATTTTAAGTAGTAAAAAGGTATGATTCAGATTTCCTGACTGTGCCATTTCCCGGATAAATAATTCAAGTGTAAATTAGAGATAGGGGTCATGGCACAATTTAAGTCATTAGCTGCTAGAATTAATTTGCTTTTTTAAAAGCATTCAGACATGGAATAATTTGTCTTGCAATTTGAAAAGCAGTGTTCTACTGAAAAGTGGAAAGAGGAGAATTCAAATTACAGTGGGCAGAGCTCAAGCTTACGTGCCTGCATATTGCTAAGAGATATAAAGGAACATTTGGCCATATTAATCACTGCAAGGAAATTCTGAGCAAAATGTGTATGTTACAGTCAGTATTTTTCTGAAGTATGATATTAATTGTTCATCATGGAGGCAAGCAAAGGTTACACATAGAAATTAAGCCTATTTGCATTTATTGTTTTCACATTAACAACGTAGGACAGCTAGAAAGCCTCTATATCATCAAATTGTTATTGACAGTATAATATTCTGCTAGTGGAGAGCCATGCAGTGCATTTCTGTCTGTCTCTTGTGAAATCCTTTCCTAGTGTGTGATGTAGGAATAATGCTATATTTGAGAACATTCCGGGACTGAAGGAGACATAGTATAAAATATTAAAGACTTTTATCGCTTCTCTAATATGAATGCTGTCTCCAGCTCCAAACTGCAAAGGATCTAGGGTAAAAATACCCTTCAGCTATAAACTCACAAGCTGTAAGGCAATTGTGCTTTCCCACCAGCTCTTACACTGTTACTATACTACAATTCCTACCTATTGACTACATATTGACTGTTGAGGCTGTACGTGCACAACCTTTGGGGGTTGCCGTTTAGACATCCCTTCTATATAGATGTAAAAAATAAAAAGTAATTCTAAGCTTATATCCTTCTCAGCTTGAAACTAGAGGGGCATATGTTGGACATGCCTGTTGGTAGGGAACTTCCTAGTAGATTCTTGTGTGCCCTGATTGAATTACTTATTAACCAAACCACCAGTCTAGTGCAGTTAGTAAGCTGACCCCTGAGAAAGGTCAAACCTGACCATGCAGGGTTAACTTAGTAGGTTCAGCTATTGTAGTGGAAACAGTGGAGCAGAAATGAAGGGCATCCAGTTTGTGGATCCATCTTAATTTTAAAGTGTCTGTAACCTGTTATTTCTAGGCCATTAGCTGGTTACTAGGAGAGGTGTTTGTCCTTGCCATTGTCATGATAAAAGATACAGTACAATCAAATGCATGGCTGAGATACTGGAGTGTGACAAGGGTCTTTCATCATTTTAAGCACCATGCTTTAAGTCCATTCAAAGGTAATGTAACAGTAGCTGGATCACAAGAGTCAACTGACTATTCCCAAGTCAGACCAGTATATGTGTAAAACAAGGATTGTCTCCGATGTTGCTAATATAAATGAGAACAACCTTTTATTCAGTCACCTCAGACATCTTCACAGCACAATGTTTTGGGTATGTGGACTTACTCCCATCCCCTCTTAAGTACACTTGAGACAGGCTGGAGCCCACATACAGGAGATATGCAATGAAGATGAATGAGATGATGTATAAAGCTTGCATGCATATTTGTATCATCAATGTAGGCCATTTTTTACACACAGCTACTAAAAGAATATTTAAAGACTAAGAAGCCACAAAATCCTTATGGATTTATGCAGCTAAGCTGCCATCAAGGTCATGGTAATGTTGTCTTGTTACACCAAAATAAAAAAATAGAAATTGTTCTTGTATATGACAGCTTTTTAGATAACAAGTTTCCAGATTTAAGACCCCCTGCCAATAGCTTTCCCAATCTTTATGCCTTCTCTCCCTCTTGCATGTTCAACTATATGCAACTATTCCTAGTTTTATGTGTTTAACAAAAGAATATGTGGAGTAGTGGGTGATAGGCCCACTACATGACAGTAATAAGGTGGCACTGGTATATCAGCATAACTATTCTAACAATTATTTGATATATTTTAAACTAACACTGTTCCTAAACTAGCGAAAGCTTCATAGAATAAAGAGAAAAACAACTGTATTTCATAAATTCAGGCTGTTTGTTTTAGTGAATTGTGGGGATTTACTTGTGAATTTACCTCTAAGGTGTATTCATAGGGCAGATGGCTTGTGATTGTCTCCATACGTCTCTCTGTGGTGTCAAAAAGTAATTGCACTGAGAGCAAATAAATGCAATGAAAATTATTGAGTCATCGCTAAATATCCTGGTGTGGATCCCTTCCATTGAAAAGTTTTCCATATATTGACCTAGTGTTATTCCAAATGCCATTAGTAATGGTAGAAGTCATCCTTTGCAAAGAGCATCAAGGAATGCTGCTTCCTCTAGATGAGCCTCGTGTACTCAGGATCTGCAACACTTAATATTCTCAGATAGCTTATTAATTTTGAATGCCTAGAGTTATGGTGTTGCTGCTAGTAAACATTTTTTAAAAATACAAATTGAAGCTTTGAGTGGGGCTCTTAACTTGCAGTTGACTAAATACCAGACAATGCCAATTTGATCAAGCCTGGTTTAGTTATTACATTTTTAGCAGTTGTATTTCTGGGAGAGTTGGGGATGGGGTTTATTCCCCGTCGGAATAGTTTCACACATCTTTTCATATCTTCTGGGTCTGAATAAATCACTACAGGCTCCCATAGGCATTATAAGAAAGATAGATAGAAAGATCATTGTTGTGCATATAAAATGTTGTGGGAAATGTTTAATTTTCTTATTCAGAAAAGAAGCACCTAATCTGGTATCTATCAAATCTATTACCACTTAGCTACCATCTTGTGGGTTCTCTGCCTGTAGCTAAATCATGGTCAGGTGATATATGCTGACATATACAGAGGGTATTTATGGGTCCCTGGCTGCTTGTAAGGATTTCTGATAGGAAGCGGCAAGCGTGAAATTAGCAGATCCACAGAGCAGGTGCGAAGTGGCACCTGGTGTCACTCACACTTTAAAAGATATTTCTTGCCACAATAATGGAGGCATATTTACACAGTGCAAGTAACAGAAATTATGGGTATCAGTGAGTAAGATAAGGACAGAGATTGTAGCAATATGATCATGTTTTAAAATGTGGAAAACCATTTTATTGGCAACAAACAAGCACCCAGCTTGAGAGCTTAATATATTTATGTCTAGAGATTTTGGTGTTTGACTGTAATAGAAAATATTTTGTTTCAGCCAAAAAAAATTTTGGCAATTTGAGCATTGTTGAGGTCAGTGACATACAACATATAACAGATATGCAACTGATTTCACAGCAGATATGAAGGTAATATATTATTGCAGGCTATATGCTATGCACAGATATTTCACACATCACATACAATTAACATTCTATTAGCCTATTATATTATAGCTGATGTGCTCAAAATGTGCCTAATATGCTGTAAAGGGATCCCCACACATGTTTTTGCAATTTTACATTCTGGAATGTTGGTCTGGAATTATGTTCACATTCCTGGATATAAAAGATGAGTTGAAAATAAAGATTACATGCCAGCAGGTGATGTTAAACTGCATTGGCCACTGCTGATTTATATTGCTCCATGTACCATCTTATTGGCGTGTGAAAAAAATCCATAAGCCATAGGGAAAAGTCCATTGGAAAACCTATTTAGTACATTCATCTTGTTCACACAGCTGCTGAATGTTGTGTTGACAAAATAAAAATTATGGGATGGTGTGATAATTTCTCACTTTAATCAACACTGGGGAGACAAATGTAACATGTTGAGTATTTTGTGGGAAATTTTGAAATCTATGATTCTGAAATTGATGTAACTCAACATCACAAATCATGGTCCAGTCCTGGTCTATAAAGTCCAATTTCCATGACGCCATTTAAAGTAAAGTGCAATTTAGATAGATACTATAAAGATAGCATGGGATCAGGTGATCCCTGAAGATATAGATTTATTTGATGCCTCTCTGCTATTGAAATTTTCTGTCTATTTTTTCATTTTGTCCCCGATCCAATAAAATCATGATTTTTTAATAATAAATAAGGCCCAATCGTGGATTGGTCAGACTTTTTTAATTAAAATTGTCAGATAAATTCAAACTTTGAAAAGTAAGACCCTAAATTTAAGTTGACACAAAATCCAAAATATCTAGCTAGCAGTTAGGCAGGCAAAAGAAAAATTAAAAGGTTGAACTTGATGGATATGTGTCTTTTTCAACCTAACTTACTATGTTACTATGTATTCTAATCCACTGTGTTTGAGATTTAGGTTTTACTGAGTATTGTGGGTAACTGGATGCAGCTGGGCTTTAACATACAGCAAAGGATAGCATTATTATTATCATATTTTATTTATAATGTTTCAACACATTCAGTGTTGCTGTATATTGTATTAGGTTGAACACAAAGAGGATGTCGGACAGAAAAAAATCACTACAGAACAAGAATAAAACAAAGCATGAGGTGAAAGTGCCCTGCCCATGAGAGCTTATGATCTATAGAAAGTACTATTTAAAATATAGAATACAAAATAGAAAACTAAAAGAGTGCCCGAGTATTGCAGAATCATTGACTTTTGGCTACATCAGCCATAAATACAGACAATTATACTGCTAAGTCTCTGATTCTAATACAGCATTTATCCATGTAACAGGCTGGCATGCTGATATATAATGATCTTGTTGCTGATTCAGTATATACTATTATATTGTTAATCTATTATTTATACATTTATATGGTTCATGTTTTCTTATAACTCTCAGCAGGCCTGCAACCTGTAGGGGTTAACTTGACCATCTGTAATGATTTGATAGTATTTTCAATATATATGCCATAAATAACATAACACAATAGTTTATCGTACTAAACTGTGCAAAGCATGTGTTTAAATACATTAAACTTGGAGAATTCACACTCTTGGCATGCTTTCGTGGATAGCACAAACACACAATAAGGGACACAAATACAATACAAAAACAAGCAGTCACATTCTCTTCAAAATTGTATAGCAGTTGTATTTTTAGAAGAGAAAGTGCTACAATTTCAATGGTTCTCATTTTTTTACAGATAGCCTTTCCATGGAATATGTATGGTCATGACTTCAGCGTGCATTCTTTGTAGATTTGCTATTGTAACTATAACTATGTAAATGTAACCTGGGGAGCCAGCACATGCCTAGAGACCTTTTTCTTCTGTCTTCTAACCCATGGTACTTCACATACCAGAGGTTAATGTATTATTCTCATATAATACACAAGAGCCATCAATACCCTGTAAATTATATCCTTATAAACAGTGATGTCATCAGTTATAATTTGTACTTAGTGATGCCACAGGGCTCACAGAAATTTGTGTATTATAATAAATAATGCACTCCCTGTTGTAAAATATTAGGATATTATACTTCATGTCATAAAATATGAGCTATAAAAACACTTGGCATTCAGCCTTGTACCTTTATTTGGTCATGGACTTAAAGAATATTCTAGCACTAGGCCAAAATGGTGAAATCAAGGTGCCAGCAACCACGTGAAGTTTTGGGCTCTGCCAACAATTTATCAATTCAGGGTTGCTACTGGTTCAGGGACTTGTTTAACTGAGCATGTGTATTCAATTATTTGCAGTTTTTGTTGGTAACATCTATATAATAATACCATTTTTCAGTTGCAGTCCCAACAGACATCTAATCTAGGATTACTGGGAAAAAACTAATATTTTGTAGCCAAGGGCAAAGCATACCCATTGTACCACTGACAATAAAATGGATCTTTGCAGCAGGTGCCTTCATAAATATATATTCCTTTAGCCTTGTGAACTATATCTAAAAAAAATGCTTATATCCTTCAAAATAGACTGCTGTTATTTCTTAACAATGCATTTTTAGGATGCAGAAAACACTGTAATCTATAAAAACCCATGGGATTTACAATGTGCCTTTTTTAGTGTGCTTTTGATGTTGAATTCATGTTGTCTCAAAGCTCTGCGTACTGGTTTTGAAGCTGAGGTTACAAAATATGTCCATAACACAAAATTACATAAAAAATTAAACTGCAGTTTGCAAACTGCAAGGTAGGCACATATAAGGATGCAAAATAGTTTTTTTTCTCACAAAGGGCAAGCCCAGCAACATTAGTGCTGCCTTTGCTGTTTTAGTGATCCCAGCTCCTGAACATGTTTTGCAGCCAGCACTGCTGATATCTGTTTTATCATAGCAAATATGTAATGTAAAGTATGTTATTTTAGTTAGTTATATAGTAAAGGCAGAAGGGCAAAAACCAGTTTCCTGTGTTACTAAGTCATTGCTTTGACTTTGTGATGTAGTGTTCTGCAGTTAAGAACAAGTGAAATCTCCCACTCATAACTACAGTATGAATATCCATACATATAAATAAAATATTCTATGCACATCTTGATTTATGCCTTAATACCTGCTATTTAAGAAATATAAATGATTTTCCCTTTTATAAATGATTTGAAATATTGAGTAACAAACAAAGATTTGTACTTGTCCTGCTATTCTGTAACAAAATCATTGCAATGAATAGTGCATGTGCTGATAATACCATGTTTAGAAAACTATTATCTTATTGTCCATATTCCCTCAATTTATTTACCACCTTATTTCTTGTTTTTTTCTTTAATGTAACTCATGCTGTTGCTGTGTTAACTCTTGATTTTGTGTTTTCTACAGATAATTAGCACCATGGAACCTCAGGTGTCGAATGGCCCAACTTCCAATACAAGCAATGGCCCATCCAGTAATAGCAGGAACTGTCCTTCTCCCATGCAGACAGGCGCAGCCACAGATGACAGCAAAACAAACCTCATAGTCAACTACTTGCCGCAAAATATGACGCAGGAGGAATTCAGGAGTCTATTTGGCAGCATTGGAGAGATAGAATCCTGTAAACTAGTGCGGGATAAAATTACAGGTACATATAAATATTCTTTTTCATTTCAGCACTAAGCCATGGCAGAGTTAACAAAATAGATTTAATTATAGTTTTTCTCACAATATATTCTGACAATATTAAATTACAAGAGTGATCTGTGCCTGATATGTTTTATGTTGAACAATAGCTATAAGGATCTGTCCAGATACAGTTAGTGACTTCTGTCTTGCAAAATGGAGCTTCACCTTGATGACTATTGTACATATATCTATATATACATATATCACAGATGAGGTGTTGTTTCACAGTGCAAGACTGATATTGTTCAGGAAGATGTACATGCTATGGCCTTCAATTGATGATGTATGTGAATTTACCAATTACAAGGCTAAACATTGCACATTACTGCCCCATATGATATAATACATAAGCCAAGCCCGGTATCATCATAGTTGGTTAATTTAGGCCTTACAAATGTTCTAATAACATTAAATTTGACAAATTAACACAAAAAACAAGTATGTGTAAAGAGCAATGAATATCTTGTAAAATGTACTGTGGATAATGTATCCCCTGTGTATTTATAAAGATATTAGAAGTCACCAACAGGTTTTGTGACTATGAAGTATTCATTATAATATACTACTACTCTAACCTCCTTTGGGCAGGAAGACACATGACCGGAGGGTGAGATGTGCAGGCAGGTGCGCTGGAGTGTTGCATGTAGACAGGTAGTGTGGCAGGTTATAGGGAAGAGACAGAAGTATATTGTAAGTAGACAGTGCAAAGGGTGGGAGATGCTAGGAGAGACACACCAAATAGTGTTTGTGTGTCTCATTTTAAGTTATAATGTGCTTCTTCCCATGTCAGAATATGCCATTTAAATATTGAATAAAATCCCCCCTCTTGTAAAGTATAAGGATATTATAAATTACAGAGGAGTTCCATAACCACAGAAAAACACAACGAAGACCAATGGTTTTTATACAGGTTATGGAATTCCGAGGTGACTTCTAATATCCTCATATTTTGCAAGTGGGGGTACTTTATTTAATGTAATACACACTTTATTTATTGCAATACAAGTTTCAATGAGTCATGCAACAAAGATGACATCACTAAGCTCTGATTATAACCGATGACATCACTAAGCACTGTTTTATATAAATTACAGGATATTCATAGCTTTTGTGTATTATAAACATGTATGTATAGTTTTGCCCAGAGTAAAATATGCAAACTGTAAATTATATGGATCATTTACCTAAGCAAGTGTCATCATGTGCCCACATCTACATCCATTTTTGAATGAGAGCCTTTAAATCCTTATACACATGCTTTTTGGTGCAATCAGTTATATCTGGTGGTAAGAGATGTCACTTGGGTCATATCAATTTTTTTTTTTAAATAATGTGCCGCCTGTTTTAAAATATGAGAGTATTAGTATTCATCTTGTACTGTAGTTGTTTGGTCTGTATAAAACCACTGCCACAGTTGTGGCTCCATGCCTATGATGATGGGAGTCCTCTGCAATTTGTAATTCTTATAATTTACAACAGTGGGTACTTTATTCTCAGTTTACGAAATACTGATAGGTAAAGTTGGTCAGTAGGGCCTTTACTTTATTGGCTGAACTGTCCAGCATGGTAGAAAACACTGATTTAGGCGGAGGGGGGAGTTTAAACACATTCAAACCTAAATTTCCATTATAAATGTGTTTATTCTTACATAAACATAACAATTCCCCTTTAAGACTATGCAGTGGTACCTAAATGAGTCTGTTATGAACAGATATGATTCGTATCTGTTATTGTCTTGTAAAGAAGCTCAGCTTGGATCAGGGGGAAGCGATTTAGCCATAAAGTGAACCTATTATGCCTTCCAGTTGCAAAACATAATTAATTCTGGCTTTTTAAATTAACAGTAAAATTGTTCCCCGCTGAACAATAGAAGCTGCACAGAGGCCAGAAAGAAGACTGATAAACTTTTTCACCTGTTCAGCAGAAAGGAAATGATAAAATGAGGCCACGGTGAAATGAATGGGCCTTGTTTGCGGTGTGCTGTTCACTGCCTGCCATAGATTCCCATGCTATACATGTTTTATTAGCCCATAACTAAACCGTTAGCTTTAGCGGGATCTGAATATTTTTCTCTGTTTGTAGCAGATGCACACTGCTAATTAATACTGTACCAAAACAGTGTTGTCGGTAACAGTAAATGCTATGAGACTGCTGTAATCCTGCAGAAAAAAACTGAATTCCAAAAAAATGTTACGAGCCATGGAAAAATAAGCCTTTGTGCTCCAGATGCAAGGGAATCATTGCTCCACCCCTACTCACCTTGCAGCCCATAGCATGCTGGAAGTTGTAGTTTTCTATCAGCAGGCGTAGAAATGATTGACATTTTCTGGGCTGGATTATCATCTCAGAGGATCAGTGTTAACATTTTATCTATTTCATTTTCCATTTTAGTGTTAACCTGTCTTACAAGGAACAGGTTCTGAAAATACATGATACATGTACATCTCCTTGCTCCTTGCTCGATCCTCCACAATAAGAGAAAGCAATGTTCAGTGTTAAGTCTCATAGCCCTGTATTATTTGCAGGTGGGGTAGTGAAGCAGCTGTTCAAAAGCACCCTACTGGAGCACCCCGTATCCATGCTGCACATACTTGTAGGCGATAGACTTTTCTAATGAAATGTCTGTACAGTGTGAGGTTTACATCTGCAATCCCCAGTCTAACCTGGCAGTGGTTAATAAGAAAAACCCCTGCTGTAAGATAGGCTGGAGGAGAAAAAAACTACTATCCTCTTAGACGTGCTGAAGCATTTCAAAGGGCTTACACAGCTCCTTATAAATAAATGATGTGCCAGTCTTCTGCTGGTCCCAGTGCAATGCTTTCACCTTTTAAATAATGTTTCCCTCAGTCCTTTCAGAACCACCACCACCCAACGTGGTCCTTGGTATTTTCCTTTCTTTGTTCCTACACAAGGATGAACATAATGCCAATACTAGCACAGGAAGGTATAATGATAAGCATGCATGGTGTGCAGGGGTTGGTAATTAGTTATATTCTCATAAACACATCTGCATTATTTTGTTCCTTAAGTGCATTCATTAATTTATATATTTTAACTTACTAAAAGAAAACAGAAATATTCTTCTAAACAACTATTGATTCTGGCAATCCAGTAAGGATGCCGAATGCTTATAAAAAATGTATTGCATAGGGTTGAATTGGTTTCTATACACCCCTGCAGATTTTTTTCTTTTGTATTTGGTCCTGCACTAAAGAAAATGTCTGCAGAATCTGGTGTGAACAGACATTTGTCCCTGCTGAAATTCCATTCTTGTGCCTGAGACAAAACCACCCTCTAGGATGCCATATCCAAAGTCTACCTTGCTTTAATTACATGTGCCCCAAGCTTTCTATCACATTGTGTATTTCCTGAAAGGGTTACTAGAGTAAAGATCATGGGCCCAGCATGAGCCTCAATTCAAAGTGCTTTGCTATTTCATCCTCCAATGGATTTTCTGCCATAATGTTTTGATGATTCAGGAATTATTTAAAGAACACATGTATCTCTAAATAAAAAAAAACTGATTCTTTCATTTTGTCACGGTACAATTTTGTATATCATCAGTGCATTTTCCATTGTGTTGTTGCAGAACTACTGCAAAAATGAACATTTCATTTAATAGTCGGGTGTCAGGTTTTGATTGACAGTTAGATCAAGTACATCTTTTAGAGGAGACTCCCTTTTCTAGCAGATATGTTAGAACTTGCTCAGATAACTGACTGCAGCACAAACAAAATCTAATAAAATAACTGACTTTGACACAATTTCTGCATGTAGAGAGAAGACAGAAGTTCCAGAGATTTTAAAACACTGAATTTAAAGGGGTGGTTCACCATCAAGTTAACTTTTAGTATATTGTAGAAGGACCAATTCTAAGAAACTTTTCAACTGGTTTTCATTATTTATTTTTCATAGTTTTTTAATGATTTGCAATTTTCTTCTATTTCTTTGCAGCTTTCCAATGGGGGTCACTGACACCATCTAAAAACAAATGCTCTGTAAGGCTACAAATGTATTGTTATTGCTACTTTTTATCACTTATTCTATTCAGTCCCTCTCCTATTCATATTCCAGCCTCTTATTCAAATCAATGCAGGGTTACTAGGGTAATTTTTACCCTAGAAACCAAATTGCTGACACTGCAAACTAGAGAGCTGCTGAATAAAAAGTTAAATAACTATAAAATCACAAACAATAAATAATGAAATCCAATTGCAAATTGTCTCAGAATATCACTCTCTACATTATACTAAAAGTTAGCTCAAAGGTGAACAACCCCTTTAATACATCTTCTACCCCTTGTCCCAAAGGTTGCATTAGACCTAACTATCATTCAAATCAGACTCCCAACTCCTGCATGAAAAGAGAATGAAGAACTTGATTGTTTCAGAAGCTGGTCAGATTTTGTAATTGCTTATATTTAGAAAATGTTTTTTTTCTCATTATGATGAAGCTTATATGTAATTTTCATTTTTGCAATAGTTCCCCTTTAACATTAAATTTACATTAGAATTGCATTGACTTTAAACAAGGATTTATAAAATATACTGTAGACAATGTATTATAATTGACAGCACAATTTTGTGTAATGCACTGCAAGTATCCATTTTAGACTTCTGTAAGCCATTTTAAATTAGAGTTTTCAAACAGAAAAGAAATGTCAGTGATGTAGTACAGAAACTGCTGGGATATAGAATGAGATCCATCACAGGCACAATGGTATAGTATATAAATAGAGTGTATGTAGTGGTAAAGATAATATGTTTTCATAAGTAGAATAGTTAAAGTCTATATAAAAAAGAGTGTTAAGAGTAGAGAACAGAAATTGACAGAGAATATTTGTATAACATTTCAAAGTAGTAGTGGCAATACCGAACATTGTGTAGGCAGAGAATGATTCTAGAAACCCATGTGTGCAAGGCTGTAATAAAGATTCCAGACACACAAGAGAGAGGGATGTAGTAAAAGAGAGAAATATACTGAGTGCATTTGTTATACTAATACGATCTATAGGAAATAATTGCAACTTAGAGTTCTTGGGATCTGTACATAAAGGAAAGCAGAAATTGCAGGGTTGTTATCGGGTACAACTGGAATAGCAGAAACAAGGTATGCTGAACAACAGAGATGCATGTAAGCTTATTTAGCAAAAACAGGACCTTTACGGTGAAGGGAGGAGAACATGGAAAGAACTGCAGTGTGTAAATGGTGCAGCATTGTGGGGAGGAGATACTGTATCATGTACTGAGGTATTTCTTGATTCCTATGTGCAATATCCACTAGCAGAGAAGGCAAGTCTGCCCTAAATAGTGTGGGCTAGTTTAGTAACTAACTGCACAGCATATCAGAAGAATGGTACAGTTATCTGATAAATGGAACGATATGGGTCCTATTTATAACACTGCGTAAAACATTGGAGGAAATCAGAACCGGTGATGTTGCCCATAGCAACCGATCGCAACTTTGCTTTTGATTTCTAACATGTGGTTGTTATAGGCAACATCAACAGTGATGCTTTTTTCCAATGTTTACACAGCATGATAAATAGGCCCCCTTAGACTGCCATCATTATTCTAAACAACTGTAAAACAACATATAAAATGTTAATGCTAAGTGATTAGTGTGTTAACGTGATCAGTTTGTTCAGCCTTCAAAATGTTTTGCTAGGAGCTTTGCTCTCCTTGGCGATTTAATATTGTATATGTATGATATAAATATATTATATACAGAGCAATCATTTTTATGGGGCCCTATTCACTAAGGATTTTTGCCATAGGCACACAATTCGAGGAACACTTCAAGGATTTAGCCACTGGCACAAAATGGAAACCCCTTACTGAAGAGGGCCCTATCTTTGGGAAAGGTCAGTAGTGTTTGTTACTGCTTTTTGGTATAATGTATCTTTGTTGCAGAGGGACGTGCAATGTCTTAGTCATCAGTGGGTGGTTTCTCCCCATAGTAATCTAGTGGATGGAGACTGTTAGATTATTTTGTGAATAGGATTGGGGGAGGGAACATACAGTGCATGACCTATTTTGATAATCTTTGCCAAAAATTGCTTAACTAGTGCCAAAATGGTACTTGCCTTCTGTAACTTAGTCTTTGCAAATAGACATGGTTCCCTTATGGATCATATTAATCAGTTCACAGACAAAATGAAAGAATAGAAAAATAGCAACATTTCTGTATATGAATCTAAGCATTAAAGTGAACAACTACTGTATATAATACTCACAGGAGTGATAAGTGGAATTTAGTTTTATTTTGTAGTAACGTTTTGCCATGATTGATCACTGATTTTACATATTTCTCAGTCTCTGGCATTTCATATCAGTGTCTCACTGAAAAAGAACTCTCCTTAAAGTGTGATCTGCCAGTGACATTTACACTATGTACAGTGTATAGAATGTATAATCTATGTCTGCCAGAATTAAAAGCATCTCAACATGAGTTGATGAATACACATACAGTAGTTCTGCACCAAAACTTATGTATCACTGGTCTGGGACTAGGGGGTGTGTAAAGGAAAGCGGCCCTGACCTTAACCATTTAATGTGCATTTCAAAATTATGTAGAAATTCTCTTTATTTTAAAAGTAAAGACATATGTGCCGTCTAATTGGATTGAAGGGTAAATAGAAAGGGTAATGTAAGAAAAGAAGCAATTCAAAGCTGCTAAACAATACTCTGCAGTTATAAAATTAATATAGCATTCAGATTAATCAGTTCTTAAAGAGTTTCATATTCTTCATGATATTTTTAAATTGCAGCTGTTATAATAATAGTTAAACCTTTCCTCAATAAATTCAAATTTGAATATTAAATTAAGAAATAAATATATCAGGCACTATGCATTTTTTTCTGCTGCAGAACAGTCACATGTAGCGTACCTTTAATTTAGTAATATGGAAACATTCTACTGCATGAAGCGCTGTGACGTTCCTATATTAAAATCACTATATGAGTATTGTAGGAACACTGAAAAACAAAGGGAGCTTTCTAGTTATTATACATCTAAAATATAAAACAAAGCAAGGACAGAGCCTTGCATATATTTTACTATTAGAAAACTGCAAGACTGCTGTCCAGGGTGCTGAATAATGATTAGTTTCTATTCCTCAGCCTTATATAGCCATACTGTTAGCAGAAGGAAACACTGAGGTTGCTCTATTCATCCAGGCATGTCCCATTACTGCTGCCCTATTTATGATTTTCATTTTTTATAGTTTTTGAATTACAGGTATGGGATCTCTTATCCGGAAACCCGAAATCCAGAAAGTTCCAAATTACAGGAAAGCCACCCCCATGAAGTCCAGTCTAATTAAATAAAACTTCTAATAAAATAAAACAATACTTTTCTACTTCATGGTAACTACGTTGCATAAATCCATATTGGTGGCAAAACAAAATTTTATTGTTCTTCAAAATAAAAAAAAAAATTGTTTAAATGTTTTTAGTAGCCATATAGTTGAAATTTGTATTTACCTTTCATTTTTGCCATTAAAATTCTGGTAGACACAAAACTATTGCCCTGTGAGGCTAAAATGCACTATTATTATTTTTGTTAATGTTTTTTCAATTACTTACCATTTTCATTATCAAGTCTCAAATTCAACAGGAACTGGAAACAGCTGCTCAGTTTCTAGGTTAAATTGCACCCAAGCAACCAGAGAGTTGCTGACCAGTAGTATATTGTCTTAGACGATAACTGCCTACATCAAGTTCAAATGTAATTTAAATAATAAATACTTATTTAATTATATCTTTTTCATTATTTAAGTATTTTTCTCCTGCTTTAAAATGCAAAACACAGGTACAAAATTAGCCCTCTTCTGTATTTAGTACCCTGAAGAATTGCAGCAGATCTCTATGCTACAAAATAGAGTGCAGCTTCCTGTGTTTGCCCAATAAATACATCACTTCCTTTGTTGGATAGCACTATATTAATGAAAGGCAGGTATGAGGAGACACATAAGCCATACCTGGCTCATATCCTTTATTCAGACATGTAATTTATGGAATGCAAGCTTGCGCTGGCCACATGAGTGCACATTTACACCCTTTAATACTCTTACATCTGAGAACAAAGTAAATGCCCCCCTATGGTCTTCAAACACAAGAGGAAACTTTACTGTTTTATGACAGAGGCCCTTTCATGCATTCAATGGTGTATTCAATAGTGAATGGGGCTTGAACAATGTTTATTTGTTATCCAACCCCATCCCTCCGTAGCCATATTATTTTAATGTGTTTCTGCTCACAGACTGCTACAAAAGACTGCTACAAACCGATCATGTGATCATAGGACTTTTCTAGAAACACTACTAGAAAATCCTGCCAGAAGGCCTGCACTGATTGCACTGATTTTAAAAATGTTGATCTGGTAGCTTTAAGAGGGAGATAACAGCTGTGCCCTGACTTTCAACAGGAAAGGTTACTTAGTTCACTTGGCCCCCTGTCTTATAAATGACAGGATAGAAGGAGGAACCTCCTGATAAATGGGAACAACTTGAACTCAATGCATGTCTTCATTTCTGTACAACTTAACAGAAATTAGCATAGTTAGGATAGTTGTTGTTATTCCATTGGATAAAATGTTTGTCTAAGATTTTTTATTTTACAAAACAGCCAGCTATTACTGGCCTCCTGCTGTAAGGCTGTTGTATATCACTGCAGGGAAATTCCCAGCATAATTATAAACGTACACATTAACAATAAGGCTGCCACAGTTAAACTTACTTTACCAGAGTTTGCAAAATAAAAGTGATGCTTATAAAAATGCCTGTTCCACTATCTGTAAATCTCTGAATTACAGGAAGACAGTCTCACCTAGACTCCATTTTATCCAAATAATATAGTTTTAAATAGGAATTCCTTTTTCTTTGTAATAATAACACAGTAGCTTATACCTGATCCAAACAAAGATATTATTAAACCTTATTGGAAGCTAAACCAGCCTATTGGGTTTATTTAATGTTTACATGACTTTCTAGTAGACTTATGGTATGAAGCTCCAAATTATGGAAAGATCTGTTAGCAAGAAACCTGAGCATTCTGACTTAAAGCTCCCATACCTGTGCAACTAGGTTTAGCCAGACAAGAGGAAACACTTTTTTTATCCTACCCTCAGCCTGTTCAAGACTGTTCTGTATGACATTATCGAGTCCAGAGTTAATTAGCAAAGCAGAAAATCACCACAAGGACATAGTTGGACAAGACAGCATGTCCCTCTAACATGAAAAAATAATGTGCTTATTTTTCATGCAGAACCTCCCCTGTAAATGTATTTACTGTTGAGCTTTCAATGTTTTAAAGTAGGCCACACCTAAAGTCCAAGGAGAAAATGCTGGAAAGGTCACCTGTCTGCTCTATTTTTATTTCACCTCCAGAAACAGAGACTGGCTAGACAGGCGCATTATATATAATCAAAAAAAAAAAATCATAGAAGTCCTAGTGTTGGGTGCTCAGTTAAGACTACTTTAGCAAGAATTATCAAGCCCAGTATTGTACATTGAACAATAATTTATGGGTTTCATGTGCAGAACATGTTTTTAAAAGGTTCAATGGCTTTGGAAAAAAATGCTCATAGAAATTTCAGCAAAAACATAATATTTTTTTTAACATAGAAGAGACTGATTTACAACCCGATCCATCTAAAAGGCCATGATGTTGCTAGTATGGCAACTCCTTAATTTGTCCCACATCCCTAGGCATGATGTATGTTTGTCTCTTTCCGTGGTCTATATAGCTGTAGCAGACCTTATGAACTCTGCAGCCAGCCTCTGTGAAAACATCATTAGACTTTAGATCTCTTGCACTAAGCAGAAATAGTAACTGGTGGGGAATATGTTATAAATAAAAAAAGCTTGTCCCTTTTGTTTCCTAAAATACGAGTTTCTCTTTTTGCGCCTCCTCAGTACCAATGGACATGCTTTTTGTCTTTCAAATGAAGGAGAAGAAGTTTGGCAGTTATCTCCTGAAGCATTATAATAACTTAAAAAAAACATGCCAGGCCTGCACTTCTCTTCACATACCAATTGGCTCTTTGTGTGCCTTTCATCTGGCCCTTTGGACAGCAGCAAGAGAAAATGTTGTATAGTTATAAAAGAACATTGTTATAAAGATTGTGGTGTGCAAGGGAAAGTCGCTATTTCCTTATCAGTCTGATGGGTTAAATATGAAAACCTGCCAGTTTGGGGTGACATTGTACAAGGACTGCATGTTATCAGCAAAATACCTGTAACCAGCAGAATTATTGGGACTCTGCTGTCTTGGCGTTAGCGCATGTTTATTTTTACCTTTTGATCCCTGTGGATTGTATTTTTTTAACCTTAGAATTACACTGCTGACTCTTCTTTATGCACATCTGCTGCTGTCTCCTCCTGCACAGTGTAATATCTGCATTATTCATAACAGCAGCTACCATTTGTGCAGTAGAGATTCTGTAATGGCTACTATACGTACTGTATACAGGCCAGAGCTAATATCAATACAGACACTTTTTCACTGGTTTGCAGCTATGCTACATTTCCTATCATCATCACATATAGTCTTGCTATCATTTGCATGTTGTTACCATATAAACCAAAGAGCATTCCCATACTTTATTAGATGTTTATATTAATGTACAAAGGAAATAGGCTAGATTTTCCAGCATTGCGTTATGGTATGAGATTTATCTGGCCTGCTCTTATTTACTTTGCTTTCAAAAAATGCCTTAGATAAAAAAATAAAACTACAGTACTTATTTTTTAAAAGGGAATTGATTTTTTTCCCAAAACTGACATCTCTAATTCTGCTTAGATTTTAGCAGTCAACCAACATTTAACGCTGAAAAATGTTAAAGAGCTGATTTCCCTCCATAGGCTGGAGATAATGAGCATTATAGTTCCACAGCTGGTTGGTGGGGGGTTGAAATGCTAGGAATATATAGTGACATGTCTATTAGTCAGCATTTTCTAACTAAGGCCTTGTTCAGACAGGCAATTTAACTGATTTTCTGGATTGAGAAGGGGATATGAGCAGTGCTAATGAGATGTAAACAGCAGTCTACACTGAATGGAAAAACCTATCCATTTATTTTTTGTAGATTTTTGCAAAAGGCTGTAGGTGTAGGAGTATGTATATATATATATATATATATATATATATATATATTAAAGTGTTTTAAAGGAATGACAATATAATGTTCTGTTGTACTGTTCAGAAAGACTACTATAGTTTGTATAAACAAGCTGCTGTGTAGTCATGGGGGCAGCCATTCAAAGCACAGGATACACATAATATATAGTAGATAAATTCTTAAGAATACCCTTGTATAAAGCAGAGCTTATCTGATATCTGCTGTGTATCCTATGCCTTTTCTCCTTTTTCAGCTTTGAATGGCTGCCCCGCATGGCTACACAGCAGCTTCTGTATATAAAGTATAGTTGTGTTTCTGAAGCAAACACACCAGTTTTATCAGTACAATGCAACAGTACATTATATTTTCATTACATTGAGAAGCTAAGCTTAGGGGTTGTCGCAAATTATCAAGCAGAAAATGAGGTTGGCCTGTAATATAAGCTGATGCTACAGGGCTGATTATAAAATTCTGATGCTAGTTGCACTGGTTCCTGTGCTGTCATGTACTAATTATCCATATTAATTACTAATCAGTCTTATATTGTGACATTTACATTCTGTGTACTGCATATTTTGAGTGGAAGCTACTGGGACATCTTTGGAGAGACAGATCTTTACTGCTAAAGTGATGTGGTTGCCTGGGGCTGGTACAGGAACCCAAAACATAATGTACAACATTTCTGGCCTACTTCTTTAGTTTAACTTTCCTTGTCCTTTAAGGCACTTTCATTTTTTGGTGTTATGTTCCTTAAAGCTGAAAATTTATGGAAACTTACTGTATGCCCAAAATAGACATGTAGGTAATTCAGCTTAGGTGAGATGAGATGTATGAGGTCCACCCAGTGACCCAATTATTTAGCCAGCTGTATTTTTTGGCTTGGTTGAGCCACCACTTGCATGGCTAACTATATAATAGCTTTGCTAATTTGGATTTTGACTGAAACAGGCATGTCCCCAAGAGGTCTTTCCTTTTCTCTGCCCCTAAATGTGTGCATATGTGTGAGCCTGCACTTAATAATGCTTCTGTAGTATATTTTTGTAAGTGAAAGCAGGGAGTTGTAGTATATATGTTGTTAATTTTCACTGCAACAAATCTGAATAAATATATACATACTGAATATACATTAGCAGCATGGGGCTAAATTACAGTATAATAATACAGCTGCATTGGGGCTCATAGAACTGTGTTTTTTATTCTGTCAATCATTTAAAAGGCTGAAGAAAGAAAAGAAAGGGAAGCCTTCCAATAAAGCATAAACTATTAAATCACTCAAGTAAATGAGGCCAGACTGTATCTAGGGCTGCAACTGAGACAGCAGACCCTCTAGGGGTGTCAGAAGTGAGGAGGACTGGGTGGGGGTTCTTACCAAAGCACCGTTGTAATAAAAGTGTGCAATACTGTTATTTTCCCAGTTACCCTATCAAGTATATAGGATTACTTACATTAGATAACGTTATTTTCTCCACTAATTCACTTCGTGTCATATATTTGCTTTTATAATAAAATCATTCTTAGAGTCTTTTATCAACAAATATGCAAAAATGCATCAGTGCAGTAGCCTATAGCAACATTTGCTGTCAATAGCCTTCCTTACTGAACTAGAACACTGAAATCACTGTAATTGCTTATTTGTTGCCAAGGGTTACTGCATGAATATTAGTAAATGAGTATTGCTGTTGTACAAATATGAGCAAATAACTTGCAATGTATATTCCTCCTTTTGTTTTAAAGACAAAATTTACAGTGTGTCACTGTAGCTTAAGAGCCTCAGCCACAAAGGTATCATGCATTAAAAAAGAATAAGTTTCAAATAGCTATATCCTTATTAAATTTATATAATTCATAATAAATTCATTTTTCTTACATTCTTTGTCATTAATGATTACATTTAAAAAAAACAAAAACATCCATACATAAAAATATGAGCACACTGTATATTTGTGATTATAACAATAGGAAAGAACTCTAAGACAAAGCTTGTGACATACCATGATCAGTTCTTGATTTGCCTTTATTTGTTCCCATCCAGGGCAGAGCCTTGGGTATGGATTTGTCAACTACATTGATCCAAAGGATGCAGAAAAAGCCATTAACACATTAAATGGGCTCAGACTACAAACCAAAACCATCAAGGTAAGGGCTATTTTGCTATTAAATCTGCCATTTAGTGAATGAATAATATGTAAAATGAATAAATTCATAAATAATATGTAAAAACCATGTCTTGTTAGTGTTTCCTAGATAAGCAGATGGACATTTTCTTATATAGTGTAGCATATCAAGGAAGACTGAAATAAATAAACTTTATCTCTTTTTCACCATATTTTAAAGTCCTGTGAGTGCCTTACTTTACATGATATTCTGTATGACTTTTCTGCGGCGTGCACCCAGTTATTTTTCCTTTATATATATATATATATATATATATATATATATATATATATATATATATATATAAATGTTAAAGCCCTTGTTCACCATTAAATTTAGTATGATATTCTGAGACCATTTGGTTTTCATTGTTAATGTGTGGTTTTGTGAGTTATTCAGCTTTTTTATTCAGCAGCTCTCCAGATTTTAGTTTCAGCAATCTGGTTGCTAGGGTCAAAATTACCCTAGCAACTATACATTGATTTTACTGGGATATGAATAAGAGAGGGCCTATATGGAACAATGAGTAATATAAAATAACAGTAACAATACATTTGTAGCCTTACAGAGCATTTGTTTTTTAGATGAGGTCAGTGACCCCCCCATTTGAAAGCTGAAGAGTCTGAAGAAGAATTCAAATTAAAAAAACTATAAAAAAGAAAAAATGATGGCTAATTGAAAAGTTGCTTAGAATTAGCCATTCTAAAACTTAACTTAAAGGTGAACCACCCCTTTAAGGCACATTTAATATTTTAAAAAGACCTTGATAGATTTTGGGCAATAAATTATGAAAGATTTAACTTGACACACCCAAGTCAACAAGCCTCATTTACTTCAGTCTCTATACATTAGCATTGAATTTGCTACACAGCAACCAATTAGCTTCGCTTGGTCAAATTCAGTTCAGATTAAAGCTTGATTGCTTGCAAGAGGTTGCTGCAACTTGTACTTTTATATAACAATGATGTCACCAGCACTCCCACACCACTGGGGTGGGTATGTTGTGTGAAAGAATAATAGGAATTATACAAAAAATACATATAACATAGTCATTCAGATTCATATGAAATGTCCTTTTGGCAAATCCAACTCAAATTTGCACAGGTGAATTTGCACAGGCAGGATTAGCACTAAAGGGGACAAAATCTATTTGTAACTAAATGACATTTCAGCACAAATGTTATGATTATCCTTACCACCACTCATATCTGTGGGTGGAGTTCTGGAGTACATATGTGTAGACATTTATGGCCTATGTTTTAAAACAAATATTTGTGATCTCAGACACTCTTGCTGAAGTACTGTAGCAATGTGTGATTTGCAATCCCTCAGCTATACAGGACATAGTTATTCTGATGGTATTTAGCTTTGTGGTATGTGAGTAATTGAGCACCTCTGTCTCAAAAGAATAACGCAGGTCATAGAGTCTCTATAAGAATGTCTTTTCAAGCCTTTGAAATTCTCCATCTTGAATCTGCTGATTCAGTGTTTATAAAACTTTTATTTAGCAGTCTTTGTTTGCCTCACCTCAGATACAGCAAAATTATTGGAGCTGCAGTCACTCAGCCACAGTTCCAAGAACTTTTCATCCCAGATCTCAACTTTTGTGACCTTCAAGATGGGCTTTCAAGAGCAATTAAATAGCTGTTTGGCATATACTGTCAGTTTTATTTCCAGGATATAATGTAAATTACAAGTTGTTATTTTGGATACGGGGTTTACTTTTTCTTCACAAAGTCTTTAGGAGTATTTTACTTTTTTATCATCTGTTGAAAAAAAACATGTCAAAATCAAGAATTGCTGGGTATTTTCTTCTATTATAGTTAAAGGGCGTTCCTATTTTCAGTCAGGATTGCCCCCTGTGCCATAATCAATCGGATTCTTCTGTTAGTGATTGGTGGTTAGTCACAGCAATATATATGTGCTTACTTATGTTGCAACAGTACCAATATTATATCCAGTTGAAAACAAAGCAAAACAACAAACAAGGGTTGCAGAATGAAACAGGATGATAGTTTAGTTCTGTCCAGTATTGGCAGGCAAAACAATCTATAAGCTAGCTATTGGACTGTTATTACCAAAATGTTATAAACCTAGTCCTGTTATCTTTGTTGAGCTTGTTCTGCCATATGGATAGTCGTTTGGGTTACATACCACACATGATTACGTACTAGGATGTCCCCAGGCATTACGTATCTTTATTGGAAAGGGAAAGATTGCAGTACAGTTTCAATGGGTCTGGAAGCAGAAAAAATATAAAGAGAAGCTCAGCAGTCAAAAGCATATAACTGTATGCAAAATGGCAAATCAGCCAAATATAAATCAATATCACATAGTTACATAGTTACATAGTTACATAGTTAAATTGGGTTGAAAAAAGACCGAGTCCATCAAGTTCAACCCCTCCAAATTAAAAACCCAGCATACATACACACACACACACATCTCCACTTTTTCAAACACAAACCATATATGCCCATAGCTATACTAACTGTAGAGTTTAGTATCAAAATAGCCTTTGATATTATGTCTGTCCAAAAAATCATCCAAACCCCTCTTAAAAGCATCAACAGAATGAGCCATCACAACATCACCCGGCAGTGCATTCCACAACCTCACCGTCCTGACTGTGAAGAACCACCTACACTGCTTCAAATGAAAGTCCCTTTCTTCTAGTCTGAAGGGGTGGTCTCTGGTGCAGTGATCCTCTTTATGGGTAAAAGGTTCCCCTGATATTGGTCTATAATGTCCTCGAATATATTTGTAAAGTGTAATCATGTCCCCCCGCAAGCACCTTTTTTCCAGAGAAAACAACCCCAACCTGGAAAGTCTCCCCTCATAATTTAAGTCTTCCATCCCTCTAACCAGTTTAGTTGCACTTAGTGTCTGCACTTTCTCCAGCTCATTTACATCCCTCCTAAGGACTGGAGTCCAAAACTGCACTGCATACTCCAGATGATTTATAAATGCATGAAATGGTACTGTTTTCCACTTACTGTGATCAACTGACGTTAACAGATCCTGCATTGATTATTGTTGTAAAGCCTAAAATGGTCTGCAACTCACCTATTGCTTCCTCTCCAAATGAAATGTAAACAAAATAGCATACTGCCATAAGCATTTATAATTTCATCAAGCGGCAGATTGATAATGATGGGCTGCTAGACCTACAAAAGACTTTACTAAGCTTGTTTGTAAGACTGTGATCTACAACCAAAATATTCAGTTACATAAAGGGCTGGAGCGGAAGATCCAAAGTCAGACAATCACACATAAATGCAAGTTAAGCTTTCTTCATCCATTATGCTGAAGCTTACATTAGTTCCATTTTCAACAGCTATTTTTAAGCATAGGACCAAAAAAAAAAGATCATTTGTGGCTGGGGGCTGTATGTGATGCGTTATATGGTTCTTCTGTACATCACATTGTTAACAAGTAATCCTGCAGAAACCCATCTCACTCTTCCTTGGAGCCTTTATGATTCTGATACACCAAAAAACTGATGTGTTCAGAAATATTAGATCCTGCGTGCAATGACTTGTCAGGAATATTCTGAGAGACAGCGTGGTTCCAGCTGCAATATTGGCAGGCAAGACAAACAGGGTTTTAGTGAGACAGAACTGCTCTGTAATCCTTTTGCACAACTACTCAAGTGAAATAATATAAAATATAATAAAGAAAAATGCGGTACATTTTTTCAAATCATTATATGATTTCAATTATATATATGTGACAGCACTTCACTCCAAAAAAGCCTGATGTTAGCTGCCCCTGTGCACGGACTCAATGAGTATGTAATTCCAAAAAATAACCAGCACCAAGGGACTTTGCAGTAACAAAAAATTCTTTTATATTATGACATATTATGTA
>CM044437.1:88519527-88539246 GCA_024363595.1 Xenopus borealis
AATCTTTTCAATACAAGTTTAGTCTTAATGGTAATAAAACGTTGTTATGGTTATATATAATGTGATTATTTTGCGTATTTATTTTGTCTACTTGTTGTTAAGGTATGTCAACATTTTCACTACTTTTGGAAAACACATGTGCAACACTTCTACTAAATCATAATAGATTATGTACCAACATTGCCAGAGTTTGCGATGGTTATACATCAACAGCAGTTGTTACAGCTGAATACATTAAAGGGGTCCGCCATTAAGTTAACTTTTAGTATATTGGAGAATTTCTCAGTTTTTTAATTATTTGCCTTCACCTTCTGACTCTTTCCAGCTTTCAAATGGGGGTCACTAGCCCCATTTAAAAACAAATGCTCTGTAAGGCAACAAATGTATTGTTATTGCTACTTTTAATTATTCATATTTCTTTTCAGGCCCTCTCCAATTCATATTCCAATCTCCTATTCAAATCAATGCATGGCTACTAGGGATATTTGGACCCTAGCAACTGGAGTGCTGAAATTGCAAACTGGAGGGATGCTGCATAAAAAGCTTAATTACTCAAAAACCACAAACAATAAAAAATGAAAACCAGTTGCAAATGGTCTCAGAATATTACTTTCTACATCATACTAAAGGTTCATTTAAAGCTGAACTGTCCCTTTAAGAATAATGTAAGCAAACATCTGATTGAGTGGTATTTTGAACTGCTCTAAGGCAGACATTTCTCTAGGTACTACATATATTTTGGTTTTCAGTGGACCCTTGGATGACATCCTCATTGGTGATAAATTATTTAGATGACTTTGGAATAAAAAATAGATTGTGTAGTAAGTACTGTAGTTCAGTAACCTGGAAAATCTCAATACATTTTCTTTAATCATTTACAAAAATGTAAAAAAAAATGCACAATAAACACTTTTCTCAATGAATATTTATAAAATATATTTTATTGCAGATCTTGACTTGGTAAACAGCACAAAACGGCCAATGCACTAATTTTTAAGCATACCTTCTATTTTACTGTACAGGAATAGAGAGTACTATGAGCCACTCACCAGCTTGTCCCTGACTATCTGATAGCATGTTATCTGAGCTCCCTGTTTGATTATCCTTTCTGTCCATGGATCACATCTTTACAAGCATTGAGAGGTCATCATGAAATAAATCTTTTTATGAAAAGGATTTTATTGCTACATTTTTCTGAGACGGCACATTATGGATGCTCAATATTTCTGAAGCTTGAGTCATTTCATACTACTTAAAGGTAATTTTTTTGTAGTCAATAGTGATGGGCGAATTTATTCGCCAGGGGCGAATTCGCGGCGAATTCCCGCGATTCGCCGCTGGCGAATAAATTCGCGAAACGGCAGGAAAAATTTGCGAGCAAAAATTCGCCGGCAAAAACGACGCGACGCGCGCCGAAAACGACGCGACGCGTCAAAAACGACGCGCGACTCGTTTCGCGATTTTTTCGCCAATTCGCTAATTTCTCTGGAAATTCGAGAATTTTTCGGCGAAGCGAAACGCGGCCGTTTCACCCATCACTGGTAGTTAATTATTTTCAAAAATAAATAAATTAATAATTTCCCTATAAATAATAGATTTTTTACTAAAATTGCTACATTTTCTTGAACTCAGTGCAATCCAACAATCTAGTAAAATCTAGTTGATGTAAAATATATATATTAATAAATATAACATAATACATTTTTTTATGTATATTATTATGTAAAATCAATATTCATGAAAACATTTTATCAACGAATCCTGTAGTTCTCACAACCATTTCCCAATACTGTAAGGCTTGTTAGAATTCACATTATATTTGTTTTGTTTAAATATTACTAAATATATATATATATATATGCAATCAGCTGTCTACCAGGTCACTATTATATGAGAAAACTATACAATATGCAGCATTTCTTCCATCATAGTAACCACTGCAGCAAGATTTTACCTGGGCTACTCTACTTACACACAACATTCTCAATTTGCCTGTTGGCTTGCCCAGTGCTCAGTACTCACCCAGACACTAGTAGGTGTGTGCTAAGTCTCTCCTTTCTAAGAATGCCATTTATATATGTTTTTTTTGTATCTAAACATGCCAGTCTGATTTGATCTGTGCTAAATCATATAGGTGGTAGCAACATGGTCATATTTGTTCTACTTAAATTTTAAAGTACCTAGGTGGGCACAGTGATATACTGCACATGTATAATAAATGAACCATAAACAATTTTCTTAGAAATACAAGTAAAAAGACTGATTTTATTAAACCAGTATAATTCTAGTTTGTGCCTTAGTTTGCCAACTGCAGAGTTTACAGTGATTTAAGGGGCAGGTAAAATGATTTGCAAAATATGGAAAGTTTTAAAGTAAATCGGAATCACACATAGAGTAAGAGGGAATTGTACAGGTTATTTCTTCAAAATGACTACAAATGATTCGAAATGACCACTTTTTTTCTAAAGTGGCAATCTCTTTCTTCTTCATATAATTCACTATGGGCTAACTTTTTCAGAACAGGTTTTTTGGTGCAATTGACAGTAGGCCTAAATAGTAGTATTTGGAGAATAATTTTGACGTGACCTTTTCTCCATTTCATACATACTAGGGCTCATTTATAAACACTGGGCAAATTTGCACCTGGGCAGTAACCCATGGCAACCAATCAAAGGTTTGCTTTCACTGTTCAAGCTACAGGTGGCTTTAGAAAGGCCAGGCAGACATTGCATGTTGCAAGTAGAACACTGTGGTGACTAAAATAGAAAGCAAAGATAGTATTTATGTGGTAAGGAAGCCTCTTTCTTCCAGTGTGCTATGTTTATAAACAAGGTCTATGTTCATTATTTACTTACAAAGTATTTACAAAAAATTTTTTACTCCAGACCCATTGTGGTGACTAGAATATTATTTAAACTGTGTGGTGATCCTGAGGGTTAAAAGCCAGCTTGTAATTTTTTCATCTATGGAGTGTTTGCGTTCAGCTGGAAAATGGAACCCAATAAGCCTTTCTTGTTGTAAAACACATATGCTGTAGGCCACAAAGCTATTCAAACAATCTTAGCACTAGTTCCAATAAAACACCAAAGGTAGGAAGGTATTATAAGCAAATATATTACATTGCCAGCATCCTATCCACATTGCACTGCTGACACCTCTGGCTGTAAAGAAGTAATTTAGAAATATTGGAATGGCCATATGTTCAGTAGATGCATTCACACTGTGTTCCATCTTCATTGATTCATAGTCTGAACCTTTGAATTTCTATTAAACCAAAAACAAAACTAACAAAACCAACCAATTTTTAAGGATTACCATATATACTGACTCATCCTTTAATGTCATTTGAGGATCACTGCCAATTATTTAAACTCATATTTTTGCAAGCATTGTTTGGAAAGCTTTTGGAAAGAGTTTAGGGTACATCTGGCAAATAAAAGAACCTGTTCTTCAATACATGGCCTACATTGTGCTGAGAACGGGCAGAGAAATAGAGCTCTTTGCAAAAGCAGGAAGAAGTCAATGTGTTTAAGTTAGTTGCATCTTAATAACAGACCCAATTAGCACATTATTTATAACACGTAAAGGCAAAATAAATCCAAAACACATTAGTGAATTTAGATGAGAAAAAACAAGTTCAACATTACACATCTTTTCCAGTGGCTTCTAAATTTAGAATGAAGCTAACTAGTGATGCTCACACAGATCTGCAAAGGAAACTACCCTGTTTATAATAATGTGTTACATCCAGCTAAAGAGTGCTGTGTACAAAAGGTTTTAGTCGGCATCTCGATTTTATATGTTTGTTTTTTTTTTTGCTTAAAATTTTAATATAGTCCTGCTTTTTCAAGATCAGAAACATGTTTTTTCCTGCTGCCACAGTCATCACAGTTTTATGAAAAAACATTTTAAGTAAGGCCTTTAGATATTATAAAATATAGCAGTGACAACACATTTTGTCACATTAGTCAGAAATGTATATTTGTATATTTGCACAAAAAGCATTAGCTATAGGAAACAAAAAACCTGTCATGAGTTTATTTAACAGACCTTGACACTGGAATCACAGCAAATATAAATAATGGCATTTGTCACAGTAATTAGGAAAGGAACAAATATTTTGCCACTTGTTCTATTCCCAGTGGCGTAACTACCAGGGGAGCAGGGGGTGCAATTGCACCAGGGCCCACTCCCTCTCGGTTGCCCACTGGAGAGGCTAGGAGAACTCCAATGTGCAATTCATAGGGGGAGAGCCCAATAGGGGGGCCCGTGTGCACCAGGGACCACCAGCGAGTAGTTACGCCACTGTCTATTTCCTATTTCTTGCTGTTACATCTGCCATGTTGTTTTGACTTTGCTACAGATTTTCCCCATTGCAGTTGTAACAACTGTATAGGACTGTTATCCTATGTTTGACATTGGGGGGCAGCCCATGCATGACAGATAAAATTATAAACCTACTAACCCCTTTTTTTATCTAGTGATGCCATCATCAGCTTTTATGTCTTCATTATGTACAGTATAAGGCATCCAGTGGCGTAACTATAGAGGAAGCAGACCCTGCAGTCACAGGGGGGCCCAGACTGTGGGATTTGCTTCCTCTATAGCTAATAAGAAAACACCCTCCTCCCCAGCCGCTCTCTTACCAGCGAAGAAGGGGACGCAAGTCAAGGCAGAACGTGGGCAAGGTCGGGCGTGAGGTAGGCAGGGCATGGGTGGGATGTGGTCAGGGAAGGAAGTGAGTGGGAGGATGAGGATAGGGGTGTGCTGGCGCACTCTAGTATCAGCACTGAGACAATCTATACTGCTAGATTCACAGCCATTACCATTCCTTGGGACAAACTTTTCGTTGCAAACAATTTAGCAAAATGGATCCATTACGTTTTTTCTCACCAAAACTGCAAAAAGAAGCATAGAAAGCAGTCCAGTGAGTGTTGCTATTTCTCGCATGCATATCTATTTTGGCACCCGGGTATCTCTACAGTGAACAGAGTGCCCCTTTGGGATTTGTGTATATATATATATATATATATATATAGTATATATGTTTGATGTGGTACACAGAGAAAACCAAAAAATTTTTTGCCAGGGTGGCGCTTCAATAGATTACTAATATCAAGAAAAACAACCACACTCTCAGGACTTGAGGACGGCTCGCGATGTAGAGCCGAAACATTGAATAAAATCACTAATTTTTGTTCAAATAGAAGTCTAGAAGTCCTGAGAGAGCGGTTTGCTTTTCTTGGTGGTTCAGAGCCATAGTGATTTTTTTTACCATATAAATATTTATGGTGGACTGTATATTATGAACAAAATTATAGTATGGTAATAGAGTGTAGTAGGCATAGAATTAACGAGATGGAAAGAGAATAAGATTTGACAGAGAATTAAGAAGATAAGGATTTATGTGATATATACTAAGGCTAATAGGAGAAATGGAGGAGAGTTAAACCAGAAATTTGAAGTGAGAATAAATGCAGTAACATTAGCCTAACGAAAACGTAGTGATAGTAAATTATATTGCTCTCTTAAAAGCTTATCTCAATAAATGGTACATTATGAACACAGGCAGGGCTCTTAGTATTTGCTACTGTATAGAGGAGTAGCTGTTTACATGATGTTTTGTTTTTAACTTCTTTTTAAACATTGTTGCAATTATGCAATGTAATGATTGAATGCGGTTAGAGACTGGGATTTATTAGACTGTTGGTCATCTGTGTTTGATGATGATTATTTGTCATAGCCACGGCTGTTTTCTTTTTCACCAGTGTGTATATTTAAGGCTTGTCTGTAGACTAAAAGGCTCTTTGAGAAAGGCCTTGGAGTTGGCTGAATCGTTCCAGGGATCTGCAACCTTGGCTCTCCAGCTGTTAAGGAACTACAAGTCCCACAATGCATTTGCCTTTATGAATCATGACAGACTCCTTCATTGCATTGTGGGACTTGTAGTTCCTTAACAGCTGGAGAGCCAAGATTGCAGATCCCTGCGTTAGCCCATTGTTCGCTATGTAATAAAAACTTTTTTGAATTCTTTAAGACCTGAGAGTACGTATCTATATGAAAGGATATATAGGTATAGATAAACTGGGCAGGAACGTAAACAAAGATGCCTATTTAACCCAGTTTGTCAGAATGGATGGAGGCTGTAGGAGAGGTACACATTTTTATCAGCAGCTCCTTTGTTCATTTCATATTCGAATAAAGCTTTTTTTTTCTTTACAGTATAGTTTTTTCATTATTTCAGAACTTAATAAGAGAAGGATTCAAAAACAGCAGTGCTATAACACATAAATGGATTATTATATGCCTAAATTATCTGCAAACCTTAAATAATATATTTGGGTTGACATTGGCAAATCATTAGAAAATGTGAAATGAGAATTTCCATCATGAATTTTTCTGCTGTTACCAGTAGAGTATTTATTTAACATCTGTTATTGAAATCCACTGATGTTATACTGCAGCTGTAAAATACTGAACACAACTATGATGTTATAAATTTATATGACCATATGCTATAGAAAACACCTTGCCAGATAGCGTGCAAATCAGACAGGATTTGTTTCAAGCGCAAATCAAAGCTTTAATGGACTTTGTATGGCATGGCAGATCCTTGACCTTCTTTAAAACAGCAGCACCCATAGCAGATCTAACCAAGTGAAAGGGTTAATGGGTATATATTTGTATGTCTGTCCATGAGATGGAATACATAAAGTACATTTTATGTTGCTCCTTGACCAGTTTATTGGCCACATTAAGGCAGTGGAGTGTGCCAGCCCTGAGTGTACGGCCTGTACTGCGATGATTAATGATATTTAAACTGCGTTCTGACAGCCAGTGAATACACAGATATATCAGTCATCCAGCAGCCTTACTGGGAGAAAATAAATACGTCTATTTGCAGGCTGATTTTATCTCTCTGAATATATTCTTATTTAACCCATTTACTGCAGGGAATCCAGGATATAATCTGCTTCTACATGTACAGAATAGTAGATCAGTCAAATCCAATCTGCGTCTTGGTGTGGTGTTGTGCTGGCAGAAATGGGACTGGGACTGTTCAGAAGAATGCTTGATCTATCTATCTGTGCCAGCATTATATAGTGTATACATTAAGGCACCCTGTAATATTATATCACAGATATCTACTGAGATTTAATATATCAGCAACCCTGTTTAAAAGGGTTGATTAATATATATATATATATATATATGTATGTACGTACGCAAAAAGGTACTCTATGTTATTATATCATCTATGAAGATGAAATATGCAAGTAATATCCAAGTTCATTACCAGTCCAGAATGCATGACAATTGTAGAATGAATAGAACTTACTGCAGACCTAATATGTTATAAGAAGAAGAAGGGGCACATTAAGTAAGGGTCGAAGTGAGTTTTCGAATAAAATGAGAATTTTTTAAATTCTAATTTTGAAGTAATTTTGGGCTACTTTGACTATCGAATAGCCCAAAATTTGTAAACTTTAATTTCGAACTACCGTCTCGTTAAAAAAAATTTGAATTTGACTATTTGCCACCTTAAAGCTGTCATTGTAGCCTATAGGGGACCCTCCTGGAAGCTTTCCTGAAATTTTTTCTAAGTCCTGTAAAAATCTACATTTTTTTTCAAAATTGTTCAATCAAAAACGGACCTATTCGATCGAAATAGGTCCATTTTCGATCAAAAATGCCCCCCCCCCCAAAAAAAATTAGATGGTCGAATTACAAATTTTTTTTAATTCTAAATTCAACCAATAGTAAATCTGCCCTTAAGGGGTTACTATTCAATTACTATTCGAATTGACACACAAATTTGTCACGTTTTCTCGTTCTGACTTGAAGAATGCTTTATAAATGACTTCAGTTCGTGGATGGGAGATAGGTCGATTAATTTGAGATTTAGTAAATCTCACTCACATGTACTAGAAGACTAATCACTGTGTCTCCCTTTATATTAACCCTATATTTTTGCTCTCTTGATCAAGCCACCTTTCTCTTAAATTTACTGGGATCTTGAAACCACTGATATCTTGTTTAATTAAGATATTTGTTTGCATGCAGGGTAGGCCTTTACTGTTCCTGCTATGAAATGTATTTTATTGACTCAGTATAATACAGCATCATGCTACTTCGGTCAAGAGCATATAACACATTATGGTGCCCTGAATGCATCATATATTTATATTTTTGTAGTACAAGTTTGAATGATACAAAACTGCCCATCTACAATGGAGCTATGCCTTGTTCTAAATGAGGGGCTGCCTGCATTTGGCATATTTGCATTCAGAGAGGGCAGACAGTGTACAGTACTTGGGCATCTCCTGAATGATGTGCAGATGTTAAAACGATACTTTCATGGGAAAAAAATTTTGTTTTTTCAAAATGCATCAGTTAATAGTGCTACTCCAGCAAAATTGGGGCTAGACAAATGGGGCTAGACATATTCTCAATTTCCCAGCTGCCCCAAGTCATGTGACTTGTGTTCGGGTAAACTTCAATCACTCTTTACTGCTATACTGCAAGTTGGAGTGACATCACTCCCTCCCTTCCCCCCCAACAGCCTAACAACATAACAATGGGAAGGTAACCAGATAACAGCTCCCTAAAGCTGTCCAAAGATTTTTAAAAGATCCAGTGGTTACCGTGAGACCACAATTGTTTCAAAACGATCGTTTAAATGTCCGATGTGTCCATCTAACCTGGCCGATCAATCTTCAGACCGATGTAGGCCGAAAAATGTACGATGTACGATCGTTCAAATCCCACTAACCACACGATAATTTGACAGATTGGTCGGATTTCCCTAAAATCGGTCGTTCGCCAGAGAAAGATCTTTGCTTCTATGGGGAGCTTAATGTACAATGTGTCCATCAACTAAAAAGACCATTTCAGGTGATATTGCCAGCAAAACTGAAGCATCGCAGCCTGCTTGGCCCTGCAAACATGGGTAGATTGCATGGGGACCAATAAAGATTTTTTAACCTGACCGATCAATTTTCAGACCGATGTAGTACGAAAAATTGTAAGATCGTTTGTATCCCACTAACCGCACGATAATTTGACAGATTGGTCAGACTTTGCTAAGATCGGTCGTTCAGCAGAGAAAGATCTTTGCATCTATGGGGAGCTTAACACAAGATAACAGCTGCCTGGTAGATCTAAGAACAGCACTCAATAATACAAAACCCATGTCCCACTGTGTTCTATTCAGTTACATTAAGAAGGAAAAACAACAGCCTGCCAGAAAGCAGTTCCCTCCTAAAGTGCTGGCACAAGTCACATGACCAGGGGCAGCTGGGAAATCGACATCATTTCTAGCCCCATGTCAGATTTAAAAACTGAATATAAAAAAATCTGTTTGTTCTTTTGAGAAATGGATTTCAGTACAGAAGTCTACTGGAGCAGCACTATTAACTGATGCATTTTGAAAAAAACATGTTTTCCCATGACAGTTTCCCTTAAGTACAGGACTCCCCTGCGCCTGGTGTCATTGAGCTCTGAATATTTGCCAGATTCTTAATGCCTGGGGTAATGGAAAATAAACCCTTCTGTGTAAAATCAGTCTAATTAAGGAAGCCTGTTTTCCTCAAACTGGGGTTGTTTCTAATTTGCATCTCATATGCACAGTGCCAGAATGATTGTAGAGCTCAAACAGTAGGTGTGGTGGGTCTAGTGGCACTCTACTGTCCTTTAGCTTCTTCACAGAGGGGCTGCATTCTCAAGATTTTCCTGTGTCTCTTCTTTTTTTGTGCACAAAGTTTCAGGATTTCCTTTGCGAGGTGGACATCTCATTCCCAGTGGCAGATGGCTGTGTGTGGGAGTCTCACTGCGGATTTCACATTTCTGTGCTTAAAAAGTTAATTACATACCTCGTGTTGACTTTGATAGGAATGATTCTTTGTATGGCAGCACATTCTTCTTCTTCACCAAAGTGTTTTCTTCCTTAATTAAGCACAGGAAAAGGGCATTTACTTTAATGTTACTGTACACTATTAATTAATCTAGCCATGATAGTACAATAGCCAACCAAACCACCTGTATAGAAAAACAATCTTTATTTTTCTGACTGTTGCAGAGACTACGGAGCAAATTCACTAAAGAGTGTAATTTCATCAACGACGGCCTCGCAGCCATCGCAAAACACTTCGCCAGGGAAAAATTAGCTCAGGCAAAGTTGCGTCCAGGACGCCAAATGCTGGCAAGTTTTCTCTAGCGTTACTTCGGCAGAGCGAGCAAATCAAAGCGAAGCTGCGCTAGTGTTCAATTCTGCCTAGTGCAACATCGCTAGAGATCTTGCGATCATGCTAATTTGCATACGGTGAGCAATTTAAAGTGGAATGGAACTATTTATGCTACATGGTGCCTCTAATACATTACATTTACACTGATAACTAGATATGCCAAGGGTACCTTAATAAAGTCAACAGAGTTGTTTTAATGCCCTGCACATAAGCCCACGGTTAAATAATGTGCTCTATGGTAGAAAATGGATGGGGGAAACCTGGAAAAATTTAAAAGACGCCAGTGTTTTTTGTACTTAGATTACAGTCAAAAATTATGATGTAAGTAACTGAAGCCTGAGGATGTTCTATGCACTTCACCAGGTCAGAGCTGGCAAAGGAAAGTCTGGCCAAAGTAAAGTTCAGTAAAAACTTCATCTTAGTGAATTTGTGGAGTTACGTCCATTTGCAGAAGAGAAAATTCACCTGGTGAAGCACGGCTAGCGTACATTTCCTTCGCTATCAAAGGGGTGACAGTGCTCGTTAGTAAAGCAAAGTAACTAAATGGCAAATTTTCACTAGCATTAGTCACCTCGCCCTTTAGTGAATCTGCCCCTATAACTGCTGACATATAGTACTGCAGGGAGCTGTAGGTAGGCAGAAACTGGAGGCTAGTGCCCAAGCTTTCCTATTAATGTTGTGTGTTGCTGGTATTTGTTCCATGAATTTGTGTTACACAGACTTGGACTTGCCATGGCAATATTTGAGTACAAGGATGTGTAAAAAAGTTTTGTTGCTGATGTGGTTAGATGTAATGCTAAGGAATTTCTGTATTGTTTTCCATAGCTTTCTATATATATACTGTATCAGGGAACTGCTAAGGGAACTGATACAGAAAGATATTCAAGCGACCCCAGATGATGAATGTCCTGAAAATGTCTTCCGCTTGCCTTAGCTTAGTAATGGTGTAAGTAAAACACTTAGGGGCAGATTCACTAAAGCGCGAAGCGTCTAATGCTAACGCTAATTCGACAGCGTGACGTCAAATCGGAACTTCACTAACACCGGCTCTGGAGAATTTTCGCTAGCGAAGTAGATAGACTTTCGCAACTTCCGCACTGACGAAGGATCGTAACTTCGCAAATTCACTAAGATGAACATTTTGCTCAACGTTACCACTTACGCTAGACGTTACTTTGCCTGGTCAGACCAGGCGAAGTTCAATACAATAGATAAGAGGTTGAAAAAAAAAGTAAAATTCCCAAAAAAACGCCAGCGTTTTTAAGCATAGGAGGGTGATAGTCTGAAAAAGATCAATAATTTTTTGGGGGGGTTACCCTCCTTCCCCCCTACATTTCCTAACATATGGCAACTGAACTATACGGGGGCACATGTAGGGCAATAGGACAACTTTATTTAATTTATTAAAGGTTTCCTGGGCTTGTGTAGTGGATGTAGTGGCTGTAACAAATACTTCTATTATAAGTTAAAGTTCCCGCTGTATGCAAATTAGGCTTCGCTAGCGTAACAGCCCTCTGCCTAGCGAAGTAACACTAGCGCAACTACGCTACCATTCGCCGAACTGAGCGTAAATTCGCACTTTAGTGGATTTGCGTAGCGCTGGCGACAATTCGCCTGGCGAAGTGCGGCGAACGCTAGCGAAGCATATGCTGGCGAATTTTTGGATCTTAGTGAATCTGCCCCATAGTATTCCTGTTCCCCAACTCTTACTTGGCTGATGGGACAACAGGAAAAAATACAGTGGGCCTGGACCTTATGGGCCCCATCGGCCCAGGTCTGATTCCCCACACGCCAACTCCACAAAGTTTAAAGAACAAGAAAGTAAGCTTAATGCGACACACATGTGCATGGGGGATGGAGGCCACTAGTGGTTGCAAGCAAGGTTAATGGTGTTGCAGCCCTCATGGCCCCCAATGTCCCAGTCCGACACAGATTCATGAAACTTGTACAGTAGAGGCAGAAGCTGCTGCTGAGAAATGCCAGCAACTAATGTATCAAATTGTAACAGAGTGAAGTGGGACGTTTTTTAGCAATGTGTTTTATAATAAAAAAATCCTAGAGCAATTAAAAAAATAATTCATTGCTTAATTGCAGTGTATTATTTAATAATAGGAATTAATTAATCTGTCCTGTTTGGGCAATATGAAAAATTGGCAAAACTGTGAAAATTCCCAAAACACATTGGGGCAAATTTACTTACCTCCGAAGTTGTGCCAGCGTTGGCTTTGCTGTAGTTCACCGCACTTCGCCAGGGCTGCACAACACCAAATAGAGCATACAGCGCCAAATAGAAGTTTGAATGGACGTGTGTGCTGCAGCATACACTCTAGAGCAGTGATCCCCAACCAGTAGCTCATGAGCAACATGTTGCTCCCCAGCCCCTTGGATGTTGCTCCCAGTGGCCTCAAAGCAGGTGATTATTTTTAAATTACAGGCTTGGAGGAAAGTTTTGGTTGAATAAAAACCAGATTTACTGCCAAACAGAGCCTCAATGTGGGTTGAAAATCCACATAGAGGCTACCAAATGGTCAATCACAGCACTATTTTGGCATCTGAGAACATTTTTCATGCTAGTGTTGCTCCCCAAATCCTTTTATTTCTGAATGTTGCTCACAGGTTCAAAAGTTTGGGGATCCCTGCTCTAGAGAAAGGGGTAGCGTTCAGAAAAAAAAACTTAGTAAATTCGCCCCCCTTCGTCAGAGTGCAACTTTGCCAGTCGTTAAGGTGCGAAGTTGCACTAGCGAATTTTCACCAGGGACACTGCGATGTTGAGAAATGATGTCACGCTGGCGAATTTTCACACTTTAGTGAATTTCCCCCCATCTATAATAGCAATAACTTTTGTGAAGTTGAACCCTTTAAGTGCCAGCCTCCTGCTCTTTATCTACAACAAAATGTGCACAAGATTATATTTCCATTATAGAATATTGCATTCTTATTCTTCTGATTGAAAAAAAGAGGAACTGTAAAGCATATACCTATATATCTATTTTGATCTCCACAGTAAACCACCGTCTCCTCTGGCAGCCAATGCTCTTTTAAATGAATGGGAATGGGCTGCCAGAGGGCAAAGCTGTTCTCATTGAACTGATTGGAGGACGATGACAATGACAAATTCCCAGCAGTGAGACTTGGGTCTACTGTCTGCAGGCACCTTCAAGCTTTATTGTAATGTGGAAAATGATATCTGAAATGAACAAAGTTGCTGCTACTTGCATCAGACAGTGTTTATAGGATCACACAATACAAGCCAGTTGCATGGTGCAACAATGTCGCCCAGGTAAATATACAAGGCCTCAAAGGATACATTCAGAGGTGTAAGAACAGAGACAGCCACTGGGTAACCCAAGAGTCTAAAGGCCCCATCATATGAACTTGCAGTATAAGTCTACATAACTTGTTGTTTCTCATCCCCAGTTCTTGGGGTGCCCTGAAAACATTCTTTCCTAATCCTATGTCAAACTCCATGTCAGTAGTATTCCAGTATTCAGGTAATTTCATTTATTCTAGCACAGAGTATGGCTGCTGTTGATCTTCAGCATATTGCACAAGTAAAAGTATATAAATATTGATTGCAGATTTTTTTCCCCATAGGATATTTTTCGGGAGTTATTTGTATGACCATTAAATTTAATCTGGAATGTTTTCTTTCGTTATCACCAAGAGAGAGATTTGCTTGTCATAGATTTTTTTGTAATAGGTTTTGTATGAGCCTGACATTAATATTTTATGTTCAGTTATGTGCTTTTTTTGTTCTTGTAACGAAAGATCAGAAGCAGAATATGAAAAAAAAATCATCTTCTCCCTTACTGAATAATGCCAGCGCTGGAAAGTTAAAATTAGCATTATTTCGATTTCATTGTAATATGAAAGTGATTGTATATTCATTGCTTCACAGGACACTCATAAAATGAACACATGGAGAGAGGGGAAGCTCAGGTGAAGTAAATATCAATGGCAGTTGCAATGGAGACAGCTACACAAATGCTAAAGAAAGCTCTAGAAAAAATTTTTACTGGTGGCCAAGTGTGACTGTATTTGATAGTGTTTGCTAAAAATCCTGTTTTAAACAATGGGAATTAGCACAGCAGGTATGACGATTCAGCTCATTATTTAATGGACTGGCATATGGAGATAAACTGTACATATAGCACCTTGTAACCTATATGAGAAAATATACAGTAATTTTAAAGCAGAAAATAACCAGTTAGTCCATATATTCTGCTAATCAGTTGGGTTTTCATGCATGTTTAAATTCCTATACTTTATTTGTTTTTACTATATCTTCTTGTAATGTACTGTAGATTATTCCATGTATGTATCACTTTTTTCAGAATGAGGTACTTCCTTAGAATACCTTTCCATTTTTTTCCTACGGACTTAATGTTGCCTTCTCTGTTTCATGCATTTCTGAAAACATGATTCCATTCTGATTGCTTTGATTCCCTTGATATATTTTAATGTTTGTATTACAGTGTCATTTGGGCTTAAAGGGATTCTGCCATGATTTTTATGGGGTAGTTTTTATTTGAAAATGATTCTGTTTACACTGCAAATAATTCACTCTGCTATATAAAATTGTATTTCTGAACCAACAAGTTTTTTTTCTAGTTATAATATTGGTGTGTAGGCAGCAGTTTAAGGTCATTGTGCTTAATCTTGTGCTTTCAGAAAGATCCTGCACTTCACAATGGAACTTCTTTCAGATAAGCTATTGTTTCGCCTATTCCATTATAACTGAAGGAGTCACAGTGGGACTTAGCTTTTACTATTGAGTGCTATCGGGGCACTGCACCAGTGAGGCAAATTCAGAAGCTTGCTTCAGGTGGCAGTGCCCCAGCAAAATGCATAGCTGAATTTCCAGTTTTCAAAACAGAAATTCAGCTCTTCTAGTGTAGAAAGCAAAATTGCTAGCTTCCTGAACCCTTCTGCCAACTTTATGGGCCCCCTTGACTCCCCTCCAGCGCATAAAGGTGAGTGGGCAGGGGGGGCTGCAGCAGCAAGCTTTCTCAGGCGGCAGAAGGGCCAGGGTTGCCCCTAAGTGCTATTCTCATATCTACCAGGAAGCTGTTATCTTGTGTCAGGGAGCTGTTACCTGGCTACCTTCCCACTGTTAAGCATATGGGTTGCTGGGGTGAAAGGGAGGGGGGTGATATCATTCCAACTTGCAATGCAGCAGTAAAGAGTGATGAAGTTTATCAGAGCACATGTCACATGACTGAGGGCACCTGGGAAACTAACAACATGTCTAGCCCCATGTCAAATATCAAAATTAAATATAAAAAAACTGCTTTTTTGAAAAACAGATTTCAATTCAGAATTATTAACCCCCCAATAGATCTTCTGCTATTGCATAACTCTCACATTTCTTCTAAACTGTAAATGTTAAGGTCATAAATAAATAGGACAGATATTTTTTACCTTAGCTAGAACTAAAATTGAGCTTTCATGCCAGCATTCTTCATGCTATTAGTGGGATGTGCTTGTATGGACTTTGTTTAGTACAAAATAGGGTGTGAAGTGTTTTTAACACAATGCAAGCTTTGCTGAAATGAAATACAAAGACAAATGCAACAAACAGATATGTTAGTAAAAGGTCTAAAGTAAGCAGAGTTTATTAAATGCATTTCAGCATAATGTATAATAAATGCATTCCTGTGTCTTATTAGAAGAGGATGACTGTTTTATTGGAAAAATGCAACTAAAATTGCAGAATATATATGCCCACAGATCAGAAGCACTCTCTATTTTGCCCCAGAGGAGTAATAGCAAAGTTTACTGTGTGCACAGAATATCCCTTCCATGCATCAGTGTCTTGTTGCTTGCTTTGCCTGCTTCATAAAGAAGTTTCCGTTATGGGCAATGGGACACAAGGGGAGAGTAGTGTTTGTAAATGGCCTTCTCTTCTGGCAGTTGCTTCTTGGACATATGTGCCGGTTTGTGGACATCTCTCAAGAAAGATTTCTGCATTCCAAAATTATACCTGCCAACCTACATATCCATCTGCCATAGACAATCATCTACTGACATACTGTATAAGACTTGATCTCTGTGGTTTTCCCTTAAGGGACAACAGTAATCACACATTTCTGTGTGCCACTGCACTTAAAGGAACAGTTCAGTGTAAAAATAAAAGCTAAGTAAATAGATAGCCTGTGCAAAATAAAAATGTTACTAATATAGTTAGTTAGTCAAAAAAGTTAATACAAAAATGGTGGAGTGTTAGAATGTCTAACATAACAGAACAGAACACAACTTCCTGCTTTGGAGCTCTCTTACTCTGAGTTAGTCTACGACTATAAGGCGGGGCCCATGAAACATAATGGTTCAGTGAGTTTGCAATTGATCCTCAGCATTCAGTTCAGATTCAAAAGCAACAGTTATGGCCCATGTGCTTCGCTCAAGTCACTGATTGGTTACTGCCTGGTGGAAACCAAGAGAGCTGCAAAGCAGGAAGTAGTGTTCTGGCTATTATGTTAGACATACAGATCTTTATATTACATTACATTTTTGGCTAACTAACTATATTAGAAACATTTTTTATTTTGCACAGCCTAATAAAAAAATTATTTAGCTCAGATTCAAAAGCAACAGTTATGGCCCATGTGCTTCGCTCAAGTCACTGATTGGTTACTGCCTGGTAACCAATCAGTGGAAACCAAGAGAGCTGCAAAGCAGGAAGTAGTGTTCTGGCTATTATGTTAGACATACAGATCTTTATACTACATTACATTTTTGGCTAACTAACTATATTAGAAACATTTTTTATTTTGTACAGCCTATCTATTACCAGTTTTTATTTTTACAATGAACAATTCCTTTAAGCAAGAAAAATGTATCCACTAGCCTTTCATATAAAGGTAACTAGGCAGAGAAAGGATGTTCTTTGCACACAGCCTTGATAACATTCTGGGATTTTACAACTAAAGTGCAGCAGATGACACCCAAATCTATTTTCAGAAACTGCTACATGGAAAGGGTAAATCTAAAAAAAATCTATACCATTAAATACATCCTTGAAATTACAGTTACATTGAGAGGGAGGTCTGAGCTAATGTACATCGCATATGCTATTCCTACCATTGCTGGATTCAGAATTGCTGATTTGCTGGGAAGTTACTGTGTCACTGAGTCACTCCATACATTACTGATAACATTTCTTTCTCATCAGTAACGTGCGTGCATACTGTAATTGGCTTGCAGGAAAATGTATGCAGCCTAGCAGCCTTCTATTTTTTTGGTCTTCGTTTTCAATCAGTTGAAGGAAGTTGGGGTTTTGCCAAGCTATTAAAGGGCTGTCTTGGAGATGCAGTTTTTAAAATATCAGACATGTGTTTATTGTTAAGGTATATATATATATATATATATATATATGTTCTGTCCCCACTATGTATTACCCTGAGGCAGTGTGTAGTTCGACAAGCAGCTAAACTTCCCCACAATCCAATAAAAGAGATTGAGAGCTGAAGTCTGTAGAAGTCTGACCTCTGTAGGAAGAGGTGAAACTGTAATACAAATTAAAGGAAATGTAATGAATACAAAGAATGTCTCTGAGCTTCTGGCAGCTTTAATTATGGTTTAATGCCGTGTTAAGTCCATTAGCTTATCTTATGCTACCATAAAAGGAGAAGGTAAACTGTAGGTGCTACTTCCACAGTTTGGGCTAAAAAATGAAGTCTGATCTCCCACAAAACACTGTGCTAGGTCACATGGCAAAAGTATAATAGCCAGATAACATCAGATGAGACCTAATAAGCTGGATTGGGTTGTTTGCCAGATACCTTAAATGGCCAGCAGCGTTAATTCACCACAAGTGAGCAATGAAATACATATTTCATATATAACAGCATGTTGACAGCTTATGTTGGATAAATGACAATATAGATGGACATTGCTGAACTCCTGCACTTACCCTCTTCCTGCAGCAGTTCACACAGTGGAATAAGCACTCAGCCCATTCTCTAATGTTATTTTAGCCAAGCATCAGTCCAAGGCAGGGAGCCAAACAAAGGAGGCAGCAACTGGAAATCCCAACAGAACACTTGAGCAAATAGGTAGCGAAGGAACCAGATACAAGTAGGCCTAAAAGCTAAATGGCTTCAGTGAAGATATTGTTGATGATGATATTTTAGATTTTATAATTCTATACAGCACTCAACAATCAAATCTCACCTGGTGCTTAATTGGATGGAACTTGCCAAGACCCAGTCATGATCTTCTTTATGCAGATGCCAAGGCACCCAGGAATAGTCTTAAAACATCTTTTTATTGCAACATATAAGACAACATTTTGACAGAGTACAGTATCCATTTTTCAAGTCACATAACATTCAACTACAACTCCCACCCCTTTTCCGACATGATCAGTCACCCATGTAATTAACCCTTTATTAATTTAACAAAAACAACATTCATCTAAAAAGCAAAAAGGGCAATGAGGTATTCAACCCATGTTTAAGGTATATATCCAAAAACATCTTCCTGATGAAGATTCTGTATTTATCCCTATAGTCTCCTAATTCTAGCACGGCCACCTGATTGATTACCATTGTAGGTAATTCTCAGATTCGATGGCACAGTAAACTGTTAATGGATGTTCATCTCCCTGAGCTTTCCCTTGATAAAATGATCAGCTGTGGTTTTTATGTAAGACTGGTGTTTAATTTTTCAGTATAATACAGGGAGCAAGGACATATAATCAGATAGGCACTAAGGGGGTTACTTGTTAAAATTTAAATGTTAAAATCTCAAAAAAATTATTATTTTGTATTATACCCCGATGGTGCAAAAAGCCACAATCTTAAAATCCGCCATCTCATACCTGTCGAGGTCCTGTATTTGTCAATTGAAGAGGTACCTACAGTATCTCAATTTGATGTTTTCATGGTCTGTGCTGCATTTAGCCTGAAAATCTGACTTTTTTGTGGTTTTCAGGCAGAAACTTGAATAATTCGAACAATTCAGTTTTCACTTGATTTTATCAAGTTTTTCTGCAATCCAATTAAATTGAGTTTTTTATTAATAAATAAAATAAAATCATGAATGGGAGTTTGGGCATTGGTGACAAAAATATGAACCTAACAGCATTGTGTTAGAACTCACACATTATGGCAACAGAAGCATTATTGGAGAGCAAATTGAACAGGATCTGCATTTACTAAAATCCGTCTTACTCTTTTTAAATGGCCTTTTTAAAAATGGCTTAGCCTTTTTATACACACATAATGGTGTCTTCCTCACTTTATTCCAGTTATTTACAATGGATTTTTTAACAATATGTGACACTTGAGTAAATGTTTGCAAAAAAAAGAATCACATTCCCTTTCTTGTTACCCCCAGGTTTCTGCATTCTGCTTCTAGCAACACATAATGGTTCATCCAAAACATTCTGTGTTTAACCCCTCTGCAAAAAGACTAGTAATTACAGTGGTGTGAAAAACTATTTGCCCCCTTCCTGATTTCTTATTCTTTTGCA
>CM044437.1:88557641-88703301 GCA_024363595.1 Xenopus borealis
TTTAAAAGTTTTATTTCCTTCCTAGTGTTAACTCAATCATGACAGGTTTCCTTTAAGTCCAAGTTCAAGGTAACCAAAGTTAAAACAAGTGTAGTCAGGATTCAGGCAGTAGTTCAAAAGGCAGGCAGCAAAGGATCATGGTCAAAGGTTCAGGCGAGGGTAAAAAAAAAGACGAAGAGTTAAGACATCATGTACCTGCGCATTGGTGTCAGCACGCTGGCACCAGTACCCATGTGGCGGCTATGGGCTCCGCCATCTTGGACGCAGTGCTGAAGAGGTCATCAGGCACTCCTGACAAGTATAAATGAATGGTTTCTGCATACCATTGTGGTGGATCTGTTATTGAACAGATTGGCTAATACAGAACCATAATGAAATCAATAGAAAAACAGAAGTAGCAGCAAACAGTTTGGATAATATTGGTTGAAGTACATATTCAGTGCTCCCTTAGCTCACACAGCACTACAGGAAACACGTCTACCCTCTCTATACGATGGCTGTGTCTCTTGGCTGGTGGTTTAACAAGAGATACTTAACACTTTATCTCTCCTCTATGGAGATTGTTTTTTCAGTTAAATAAGATATTATTATGCTGCTTTATATATGTCTTTTGATTTTCTCATGAACCCTGAGCTTGTGCTGGCTGGTGCAATATACAATATAACCCAAAAAATGGTTGCAATGCTTTTTGATCACAATGCACCTCTTTACACTGAGGTAGAGCATGGATTTAATCTGTGGCCTACCCCACAAATAATAAGTGATTTTAAAGGACCAGTAACATTTTTACAAAAAAAATTGTTAGAATAGAATGAAAAAAAAACAACACCGTAATCTGCTCAGTGCACTGTGCTCTGAAAATACTAGGTGGTTCTGATTCCTTAGGAACAGGCTACATACGCTCTCGCACATACCCCTACCACTGATTCCAGTGCATCTCATTGTGACAGGACAGCTCTGACCTGTTTCTAAGGAATCGGAACCATCTAGTATTTTCAGAGTGCAGCACACTGAGCCCTGGTGAAATAGTACAACATTCCCCTTCTGTGCCCATGTACAGCAGCTCACATACTCGCAGAACAAAACTGGTGAAAGCTGCTGACCCCTGTGCAGGTGGATCGACTAAACATAGTTAGACGAAGTCCTTACCACCACTGAAGAGGAGGGGAAGCGGCATTTCTGTAAGTTATTTCTTAATAAAAGCTTTGCTATTTTAAATTTTAATTTGCATTGGTGTTTTTTTTTTCGTTCTATTCTAATGAATTTTTTTGTAAAAATGTTTGCTGTTACTGGTCCTTTAAGAAACAATTATATAAAAAATACTTAAGTTTACCTTTACAGACAGCAGAAGGGCCTTTGAAACCATGGAGAGGTTGTTACTGGCCACTTATAACAACCCCTGTAATCATAGTCCAATGCATTGAAGGCATACTAAAATATCAAACCACACTGCTTTATTATCCAACGGGTGTAATCTATTTTTTTATCTTTTCTAAAATTAAAGCAAATGGCCATTTGTCCAGCTAGTGGCTATGTTTCATTACCAAAGAATAAATTGTTTGAGCAAATTGAGATCCTTTAAAATGTCTGGACCACAGATCTGTGCTACCTGTATTCAGACAATACTATCACTTAATGAATTATTGTAGGGTCTGGTGACTTTTCCTCACCTTTTAGCAGTTATGGAAGAAGCACAATGTAAGACCAACCATCTTTGTGAATGTCCCATAAACAATTTTGTTATTTTTTAAGCCTTAAAGATGACATGCACAAATGTTACAATTACTCATCAGTAGTGCCTTCCCAGTCACCTAGATACCAAGGCAGCTTTATGACACACTTTTTCTACAATAGATATTCGTACTGGGTTATAATAACATCAAGAAGAATGCAGCTATGTAACAGCTGGTTGGGTGTATTTACATACTCAAGTAATATAAACCTACTTTAGTTTGTGAATATGTTTTCTTTCAAAAAGGAATCATATCCATAAACAGCTCTGGGCAGTGAAATTCAAAGAGGAGTATTCAAAAGAGAGATTCACAATGCAAAGTTCCAGAAAAGATTCACATTAATATGACATTTATCAACAAAAATCATTGTCAGCACTTTAACGGTATTAAACCGTTTCCAGATAAGGGTACAGATATGGGCACAGAGGACAATGAATCTGTCCTTTTTTGCTGGTTTAATATTTTTTAAAGAGATGTGTTTAACTGGATCAACTTTTCTGTGGTCGGGATTTGACTTCCGATGACTTCTATATTACTCACGTTCCCGAAATACACAGTTGTACAGGAAGTAGTGAGGAAGAGGAAGCAAGAACAACTATTTTAATATGTTGGCTGTTCCTCAAGACATGAGTAATAATAACGTATGCTATGAAATGTCCCAACTTTATCTAGAGGACAATATGATTATTAAACATTAAAAGAACGAAGAATACATTACTCTGCAGTCTTGCTTCAGCCTCATCTGTTCATTTGCATGTGAATGGGAGGCAGCGTTTTGACTGTGACAGGTATAACTTATGTTGTACTTATTTGCATCAAAACAATGGTGAGAAGTGCAATATATCATGCTTCTACAGTGTGCAAAAAATGTGAAAGCGTTCCTATAGCGAACTTGACAGAAACCAATATAACTATTGAGTTGATACTTTACAATTGAAGGGCTTATTCTAACTCACATGGAGTAAGTAACTGGTATCAAGGGCATAAACACTTATTACTGAAATTAACTTACAGTATACTATTAACTAAATATATATATATATATATAGAAATGAAAGTTTGTTTCAGATACAATATGAAAATATAAACAAAAAGGTTCTCAAGGGACTATCCAGTGATATAACTACCAGGGGTGTGGGGGGTGTGACTGCACCAGGGTCCGCACTCTCTCAGAGCCCACCAGCAGTTTGCACACACAGAAATCCTCTGTGATGTCTGCTTCTGAAGGTGTTGGGGGGCCTGCCTGCATGGCCTGTACCCAGTTACTCAGACTATCCTCCCATAAAGGAAGAGGTAAACTAGACTAACTTAATTTCTTTTTATGAGAAGGTAAGCAGGGACCTCTATTCTGGGATGGCTGTGGATGTGATTTACTTAGACTTTGCTAAAGCATTCGATACAGTGCCACACAGAAGGTTACTGGTTAAATTAAGGAATGTTGGTCTGGAACATAGTATTTGTACCTGGATAGATAAACCAGTAGGTTTGACATTTGTGGTGGGCAAATTATTTGAAGGCTTGTTAAAGGATCACATTCAAAAGTTTGTCCTAGAGAATGGCATTATGAGCCGCGATCAGCATAGCTTTATGAAGGTTAGGTCATGTCAGACAAATTTGATTGCTTTTTATGATAAGGTAAGTGAGATGCTGGTCTGGTGGGGGGGCAGTAGATGTCTATTTGGATTCTATTGTTTGAAGCCATGCCCCACAAATGACTGCTTTCTAAACTAAGGTCTGTTGGGCTTAATGAAGTTGTTTGCACATGGATAGGAAACTGGCTACAGGATCGGGTACAGAGGGTGGTTGTTAATGGTACATTCTCTACTAGGAGTAAGGTGGGGTCCCTCAGGGCTCGGTGTTGGTTCCACATTTATTTAACTTGTTCATTAATGACTTAGGGGAGGGTATTGTAAGTAATGTATCAGTGTTTGCAGATGACACAAAACTAATTGTGTCAATTAATTCAATTCAGGATGTGGCATCCTTGCAACAGGATCTTGACAAACTGGCAATCTGCGCAGCTAAGTGGCAAATGAGATTCAATGTTAATAAATGTAAAGTCATGCACCTGGGGTGTAAAAATATCAAAGCCACGTATACCCTTAATGGGACTGCACTGGGCAAATCCATTATGGAAAAGGACCTTGGAATCCTTGCAGATAATAAACTTAGCTTTAGCAAGCAATGGCAGTCAGCAGCATCAAGGGCAAATAAGGTCTTGAGCTGTATTAAAAGGGGCATAGAGTAACGGGAGGAGGGGGCATTCTTCCACTTTATAGAGCACTTGTAAGGCCACATCTAGAACATGCAGTACAGTTTTGGTCTCCCTCACTCAAACAGGACATTTTTGTGTTGGAGAGTGTACAGAGAAGGGCAACTAAGCTGATAAAAGGTATGGAAAATCTTAGCTATGAGGAAAGACTGCAAATTGGTGATGTTCACGCTGGAGAAGAGTCGCTTAAGGGTTGATATGATAACTATGTATAAATATATAAGGGGATCATATAATAATAAGATGTGCACAAGTTGATCCAGGGTCAGGTGGGGTTTTGCCTTCCTTTGGATCAACTAGCAGTTAGGCAGGTTAAAAAAAAGGTTGAACTTGATGGATATGTGTCTTTTTTCAACCTAACTTGTTACCTGTAGTATGTTTGTTACTATGTTTGACCACCAGGTACATTCTTCACAGCAGGTAGGGGTTTTCAAAGGTGCTGGTGCTTCAGTTTGTGTCATAGTCCTGCACCTCTCCCCACAATTTAAGACCCTGCAGGGTGCAGTGCAAATGGAAAGATACATTATATCATTATAAGCCTAACGGAAAAGGAAACAACTACAGACAAAAATACCCAACTCAAAATTGAATGTGTCCTTGCTGACTTGTTCAGCTGTTGACACAATGGGGCAAACTTACTAAATGGAGAATTTTCACCAGTGAAGGCCCGGCTCAGACTTTGCGCCACTTTGTGCCACTAAACGACTAAAGTTGTGTCCTATTGCTTTGCAATTTTTTTAAATCTACGTATATACAGTATTTCCCTATTGACCACAGCTTAAATTCTGGTTTTCAGGTTTAGGGTTTGGTTTCTTGAATGGCAAGAACTTGATGGTGAGGAAAACACATTTACAACCAATAATATTTTGCATGTCCTTTCTTTCAGTTCAAAACATTATTGAATTATTATTTACTCTAACTTTCCTTTTATGTCTCAAAGCTGAACATGCCATATACTCATGTAAAAGTCACTGAAGCTGAATTGACAAGGTATATGCAGTGCTTGTTATGAGGCGGGATGGCATCCTGTTCCTTTTTTAAAATGACTGTTTTCCATCCCATCGGGCGGGGTGGAACAATTCATAACACCGGAGCTATGTGCAACTATTCAAAAAAATTTTTAATACATTTCTCTGTGTTTTGTTGCTGTTTTTTAAGACTGGCAGGTGATCATACCCAATTATTGGGCGGCCCCTGCATGATAACAAATAGCTGTGCATTGCAGGCACATGCTAAATAGTCAATGTGAGGAGGGCGAGGAGTGGTGCTGCTACTGGAGTGTTAGGGCTGGGTCTGGGCCCGCAGTAAACCTGTGGATGTGTAAGTAAAAAAACACGCTTACTACTACTGTTTGGTACTTGCCCTCCGGTTTGCAATCTCCTGCACTGTCTGGGTCAAGGGTGACTGAATTTTGTGTCTGCTGTGTAAGGTTTTTAAGTAAAAGTAAATTGGGTGCCATTGTCACGGACCACCACCGCCACTTCTTTCAAAGCTCTGTACTGTGCCCATGGAGACACAAGAGTGGAAGAAGTGGAGCGGTGATGCTGCTGTGTGCTCAGCACTCTTAACCTGACATGCTGAGCTATTTGCATAAGTTTTTGCTTGGGGCTGCTCTGCTGGATGTGTTTTGGGAGTAGGGAGAGTCTCCCTACTACGCACACACATTTAGCAGAGCAGCCCCAAGCAAAAATGTATGCAAATAGCTCAGTGTGTGCCACTACCGATGTCCCTGAAGCACAGGCTTGTGCAGTCTCTAGAGCTGCTGCTAATAGCCTGATCGCACTAAAGGGCACAGAGTCCTGTCCCCAAACTGTCTAAGAGCACAGGGTACTGTCCCCACAAACACGGATTTGCACTTGTCCCCAGTGTGCAGGCTGCTGTTCCCACAAGAAGGGTTTGATGATACTGCTGTCTCCACAGCTCAGACTGCTGCTCCTGTTATCTCAACCACAGTAGCCACTTGTGGTGCCAATGCTCAGTTCCTCAAGCTTTATCCCTTAGTGCGCCAATCAAGTTATTAGCAGAATAGAAAGGAGAATCTTCCCCCCCCCCCCCACTTCGTCACCCCAGCGGCAGGAGGATTTATGTGTGAGGTACGGTTCTAGCATTTCCTTCAGCGATCACCCAGCCCGACACAGCAGCAGCAACAAGCTTTACATTGAGAGGCAGCAGCAATCCTCACATTCCCTCATAGCCAATGTTGATTGCAAGGGAGCATGTCTACCTTCTTTATCTACTTCTTTGTTAGAGTGCTTGTCATACAAGGGAAGATCAGCTTAGTTGATTTTTGCCTGATTTGGCATCAAAGTCTTGAACAATATTGGACTGGTCTGATTGTTTGGCCCCAGTTTCCTTTGCTTAAACTGTGTTTGGATTATGCTTATTTACTTTTACAAAAGCTGGTTTAATTTCTAAGGCTAATGTACTTATGTAGTGTTCATCCCTCCGCAAGAAAAAGCTGGTGGAAGGAATGACAGTTGACTCAGATCCACCAACACACTCTGATGTATATTCAGGGTGGATTTTGTCCAAAGAAAAATCTTGTTAGTCACAAAAGTAGTGAAAAACATATGGCTTCACAGCGTAGAACATATCAAGTTTCATTTGAGGTCATTTAATTATGGATTTGCAGTGTGGAAAGTACAATTTTGATGCACTTAGCATGCTTTTTAGCCAAAATGCAATGTTTTCCCCATAATAATTCTAATTAATAGCACCTAACTCATATGCAACCAATACAGCCAAATTTGCTAAAATTTTAACATATATTTGACCCAATTGCACTGAACATTTTTTCAGTCCTTGTAGCCCTCAGCAGCAAAATGTGTTTGTGTACTAGATTCTTTTGGCACAAGTTTGCTGCGTCATTTGACACAGGCTACTGCAGCAAAACTTTTGCCATCACAAAAGTGCTTGAAAGTAAAATTATTTTTCTCCCTTTATGTTTCTAAAATAAATTTCAGTGCTCTTTATCAAAACTAGCAATTCCACGATTCCAGTCAACATCATAGCAATTATGTGCAATTTACAATCACTTGCTTTAGTGCATGCACATCCATACTTGTACCTGGCACAAAAATAAAGTGCAAAGTACAGGGTGCAGGAATTGAATGGAGCTCCCTTTGCATTTTGCATTTTAATGGGAATGCAAACTAGCATCTGCACTAGCAAACCATTATTGCACTAGAATTCAGCAGAAAACACTGCACTGTGTAAGAATACATGGTAAAAAAATATTTTTAATAAACATGGAAATGTTGGTGGGTGTGGCTTATTTAAAGGACCAGTAACATAAAAAATTAACTGCATAAATACTGCAGTGTTGCCCTGCACTGGTAAAACTGCAGTGTTTGCTTCAGAAGCTCTACTATTGTTTATATAAATAAATGTTGTGTAGCCATGGGGGCAGCCATTCAAAGGAGAAAAGGCTCAAGTTACACAGCAGATAGCAGATAAGCTCTGTAGAACATAATGTTATCTGTTATCCATTACTTATCCTGTGCCATGTAGCCGTTTTTCAATTTCCGCCATTGCTACTTTGCAGCTTGTTTATATGAGCTGTAGTAATGTTTCTGAAGCAAACAGATCAGTTTTAACAGCACGGGGCAACACTCCATGATATTTTCTTTACTTTAAAACACTTTCATTTTTTGGTATTACTGTTCCTTTAAAAATGGGCATGGGCAATATGGGGGGCATGGCCAAAAATTTGTGCCATTCCTCCAAGAACTGGGTATGTGTATACCTTCAGGTTCCTGTATTTCACCTACTGAGTGAAGACCACTAGGCCCACAAGGAACTGTATCTGTAGCATGCAGAATTAGTATGTAGCACTCTTGTGTCTGCCTGAGACACAGCTATCTCAGCCTATAAAGATCCCTGCTCCTTCATTAGCTTGATTTAAATGGCACCTTCTTTACATGCATTTTAGTAGAGGCAGCTTGTATCTGCAGTGAATACATATTAAGATATATATATATACACACAGATACATGGCACCTGCATACAAATGCACTAGAAAAGGAACTGATAAAATTATCACCTCTGTTAAAAGAGCTATATATATATATCAAGTGCACGTAACTTCATAATTACTGTTATTTATAATTTATAATAATAGAAACTCAGAATATATCATGCTGCCTCTTTTTATATTGTTCTGCTTGTTTAATCCTTATTTAACATAAATTGATGGTGAAATATAGTAAACATATAATTGCACATTCACCCATAAAAGGTTATTTACTTTGCCTAGGTATGTGCTGCCTGATCAGAGACATGACTTACGTACCTGCCATTTTCTCAGGTTTTATAAACCTAAAAAAAGAAGTGGTTGTATTCAGTACAAAAATATGCTAAAGTGAAAACAGCTGCTAAATCTATCTGACAGTTTCTTCACTCACAAGTACAGTATTCATATACATACATTATATATAGAAATACCAGAACCAACGGTAAACAGCTGATTGTAAGCTCTTGTTCTTTTGTATAAGACACTGTAGGCAAGTACTATTATTAATGTTTGATGTAGCGCACAGGGTTGACTAGAGTGTCTACTGTTGTGATAATGATAATTAAAGCTTAGTGAAAGCTTAGTGAAAGTATTGGGGCAGAAATGTTGTACATTATATTTTTTACTTCTGTAACAGCCCTTTAACAGGGAAAATATGTGTCTCCACATGCTCTGCGTTGCTGTCCAGGGTCGGAAAGGGGGGCCTGGGGCCCAACAGGGCTACTGCCCCAGGTCCCCCCCTCCCCACCAGCGCTACTGCCCCAGGTCCCCCCCTCCCCACCAGTGCTACTGCCTCAGGGCCCCCCTCCCAGACCCCCCTGCCATGCTGGCGTGTGCGCCGCACCTTTGTGCATTCGCTTGCTCAATGCGCATGTCATTCTTTTTGCCACAACCTTCGACAAAGGGGGTCACGTATTAAATATTAAGCAGAAGTGGGTGCAGACCTGGGCTGGCCCACAAGAGCCGGGGGCTTACCTGTTTTTTTCCCGGTGCCTTGCCAGCCCAGTCCGACCCTCCTGCTGTCACTTACTCAGCTTAGGGACCAACTCACAATATACAGTACACATAGAATAGAAATGTCACATTATAAGACTGATTAATACAGAAAATTACTACAAAACAGCTCAGAAACCAGTGCATCTAGCATCAGCATTTAAAGGATAAATAACCCCCCCCCCTTAACTGCCTGGCATTGCCCCCTCTCTCTCCCCCTGAACTGCGCATTAGTTTAAAAAAAACATATATAAAAAGGGGCCCTAAAATGCAGAGCAGCACACATGGGTGTAACAATTGAGTTGTAGTGACACTCCCCTGGTGGGGGTCAGGGTGCATGCAGGAGTCCCTATGTGCTCCGGGTTCCCCCTCCAGAAATGATTTGGAGGACCCGGCACACATAGGCACTCCTGCACGCACCCAAACCATCCCCCACTGCTCATACTTTCACTGAGGCCCAAGCACATCAATTTAAAAAAGAAGAAATTGAGGGAGGGGTATTTCAACACTATTGAGGAAACAGATCCTCGGTCTGGGGCCCCCTTTTCCTGCCCCCCCCCATGTAGTAATAAACAAATAATAAGTACAGCATAATCTCCTGCCTTTGCTGGATGTTATCTTCCAGAAAAGGCTAAAGTTGAAAGCAATGTTTAGTAGATGTTTAAGCATTTTCACTTTTAGTAAAATAGAATTTGCTGAGTAAGCCGAGCACCAAGGTCTAAAGAAATCCTTCCAGATCAACACCAGAGTTCGGCTTCTGTAGAGCATGTACTGTATCTAATTCTGAAACTCTTCACACTTTTGCCCTGTCATCATGTGTAATCTTTTATGCATGGATACCCTCTCTGCTGCTGGGGCTGTTGCTATGCAACAGATGATCTGGCTCCATAGGGCCCTGACATTAGTAAAAGCAAATTGGCCACAGGAGCACTAATCTAGCATGAAAAGTGGACTATGCTGCAGTTTTTTCTTTCTTGAGAAGGAAAACATAATCAACAAGTACAGCCTGGCTGTGTCCACATCTCTCTTCTCCGGAGGCAGGTGAGAAAAGAAATACTATCAACTTTCTGCACTTGCAAAACCCTCACTGAGAACTCTGGTGTATCAACATTCTTTTAAAATGGAAAATGTACATTTTTGCAAACATGAATTACTCTTTTGTCAAAAAGAATGCATCAGTGAACCAGAATATTTACTGTTAGAATAGTACATGCAAAACCAGGACCCCAGGACTGTGTCAGACAGAATTTTAATCTCTACAGCAATTCACTGTTCTAAGCCTCCTATTGTTAAATGAAAGATACAATAACCTATTAGACTCCAACACAACCTGTGCACATGGATGCCAACGAATCTATGAATTATACAAATGAAGCAGGTATATTGCAGTGACATGACATACTGGCTTGTATATCTATGAAAATTAGGAAGCCTGGTCTCTCTTTCATTATAATGTTTTGAGTAAGCAGCCTTACACAAGTTATACATTTTACCAACTATGTATGGGTTAATCTACCTTTTCTGTTGTCTACAGACAACACACATCTTTTTAGAGAGTACAATTCTGCAATACTGATATAGCTGCCACAATCTGAACAAAGTGGTAATAAATCGAAGCTATTAATAGATCTAATTTTCTCACAAAAAATAACTGTGAAAATATTTTCCAGCATAATTCAACACCTATTAATATGACTGGATATTCTACACACAAGAACGTGATTGTGTGGAAGTAGAGTACCTGTCTATGAATTTCTATATTAATTCAAATATTCTAGACACTGCAACATTCCAAGAAATAAAACAAAACCCTACCATATGGGTTATAAACTGGTCATTTGTCTGAAACACAATCCTACATGGTCAATAGGTTAATGGGTGTAGCAATGACTATTTCAAGGAATGTATTAATTTGAGGGGGTTCTGCTTTACAAAATATATAAAAATCAGAAGCCTGTAAAAACTGAATTCCGGTAAAATATATTATAATTCTGCAAGGGTGTTATTTATGGCTTTACAAAGGGGAGCATTATTTTATTAGTAACTTCACTAAAAGTGAAGTAATATTATAATAATAAAATTAATATAAGAATCTCTCTAATGCTTAATTTACCAGTGTCCAGCTGACACGAGATCAACCCTTCTGATTAGAAGAAAGGAGGTTCCACCTAAATATACGGAAGGGGTTTTTTTACAGTGAGAGCTATGAAGATGTGGAATTCTCTCCCTGAAACTGTTGTACAGGCTGATACATTAGATAGCTTTAAGAAGGGGTTGGATGGCTTTTTAGCAAATAAGGGAATACAGGGTTATGGGAGATATCTCATAGTACAAGTTGATGCAGGGACTAGTCCAATTGCCATTTTGGAGTCAGGAAGGATTTTTTTTCTCCCACTGAGGCAAATTGGAGAGGCTTCAAATGTTTTTTACTTTGCCTTCATCTGGATTACCTAGCAGTTAGGCAGGTTAAAAACAAAAGTTAAAAGGTTGAACTTGATGGATGTGTGTATTTTTTTTTCAGCCTAACTTACTATATTACTATGTAACAAGAAGCGATGTTGTAGGACAGTCTGGGTCAATACCAAACAGGAGCAGCAGTACAGCATCAAGAGAAGAGAGAATAGTCAAGGTCAATACACAGGCATTGGTCAGGACAGGCAGCAGACTAGACAGGGTCAGGGACAGGCAGGATCAAGAACAGATTAGTAAAACACAGAATAGCACCCAGGAACTAATGGATTAAATCTTTACATTGGGCAATTTACAAATGACACCAGCGCTTTTAAATATTTGAATTTCGCATTCGCACCAGCACAATGATGGTAGAAGCGACTGCGGGCAAATATAGCCGGAATTGGATGAAGATGCAAACCAGAACCTAGGAAGACGCCAGAGGAAGCAGACGCCCTGCTGAGGATGTGACCAGCATCCCCGTTACACCTCCACTAGACCACCAGGCAAGTTTTTCTTACAAACAGAATCATGGTGGACTGCAACTTTATCTCCTTGCACACTATAGCATCTGCCTCCCCGGTGATGCTTAGTCTAGACAGGAGTGTGTAACATCTACCTAGGGCCACTTTGGCCCATAGTACACAGTACTCCCTAACTATACTCTATCAAAGCTCCATGCACCCGAAGGGCCTATTACAGGGACGCAGTCCCCCTACTGCCTCCCGTCACTACCTGATAACACAAAGAAACAGCACTCCCTCAGTTGAGCATAGTGCTTTGACAGCTCATATGTTCTGCCAAAATAGTGTTTTGCACAATGTACTGTAGTATATTGCAAGCATCCTGTCCCCATCAAACAACTGACACAGATATGGTACAACAACAGGGGAGTTCATAATACTGACATAATTTACCTCCTGCATAGGAACATAACCTCAGGCCTTGCAAAGATCTTGGTTTGGCCTCTTCATGCTGTTCTGCATTATTCTTTTCAATTAGACAGAGAAAGCTGTTTGGCATTTGGGAGGCATTTAACTCCACTGTAGGCTCTTCCCAAAGTCTAGGTACTGATGAATAGGTAGGGATTTGTAGAATTCTCTCTCCAGCTAAGAGTTTCTTGGTTGCTGCTAACAAACAACTAGTTGTAACTAAGGGTGATATGCTAAACTAATACTGACACATAATCTAACTTTGTATTTATATTTATGATGTGTCATGTACATTAACAATAATTTTTAAGGGAAAAAGGTTATTTGACATTAGGAATCTACTCATGATGAACGCTTATCAAAGTGAGATTGGATAACGTGAAATTATTCACAGTGTCTAATCCAAATCGTACACAGTCTGGTATATTTGGCCAGAATTCATCCCCAGCAGTTCCACACAGGAGGCCCTACTACAGGAATGGTGAGACTATTCTTAAAGGGAACAGCACGTTGGTGGGTTGAAAGACTGGGACTCTTTATTTACAGGCAAGTTCCGGAGAGATTTTGTTCAGGGAAAAGACTTTCCCTTAGTTCAGGATTCAATAAAAATTGATAATGTATCTCATGTGGTGCAGTCAAACTAGTTGGGTAATGTTTATCCTATGCAAAATGTCATGCTTAATTTTGCTGAATAATAAGTATGACTGTGGGGTGTGAGGTTACACCCATAGTAAAAAGTGTAGGAGTGACCCCAAAATTTAATGTTCCCCTAGAGAAAGTAGATGATGTAATTTCCTGTGGAAAATGGAGAGAAAATGTTTGAAAAATAGTGATTTGAATGGAAAAGGTGTTGGTAATTCAACTGGAGAGTACTTAAAAAGTTGAATTGAACCTTAAGCCCTGCCCATGTATAACTTGTATGAGAGTGTGTGCAAGTTTGAGGCTCTGTGCAAAAGGGAAACAGTAAACCACACCTATTGTTTTCTCCCAGGTCATACAGCTGACAATTGCCCAGTTGAAAGATTGGCTGTTGCAACTGCCAAGTTGAGGGAGGCATTTGACCTGTACTTTAAAAGTAAAAATGTGTTCTTGAGTGAACAAAGTGATACAGGTGGGTATTCCCAGACCATCTATAGTGAACCCTTAGAGACAGAGGGTTGTGTTAAGCTCAGTGAGTGTGTGTTGAGTGGCAACCAAACTGAGTGTGTAGAGGAAAATTAAGTTGATGTACAACTTCCTCTTAAGGCTCCAGATTGTGAGTTTCTGGATAACCCAGATCCTATGTGTGTCCCCACACACAGGCTGTAGAAGGAGTGTTGCAGACAGGAAGTGTTTGTCTGTCAATGGATAAGTCCAGTATGAATACTGATAATGCAAAATGTGGGTTGCTTGCTAATACTGAGCATGTAACTGATTCTGTGTCAGTGTGTGTGTCACAAATCTATGACCAAGGACACCCCACAGTGGGTAAATGTAAAGTGTGCATGACAGAGATGCCAAAGAATGTGTTTGGTTGATACAAGTTAAGCCAAAGTGTCTTCCCTAGTTGATAAAAAGCAGGAGTTGTGTGTGACCACTCCCATAGACATATATGTGTTGGATCCCTGTGATAGAGGTAATAAGGTTGCCTTAAAGCAGTGATCCCCAACCAGTAGCTCGCGAGCAACATGTTGCTCTCCAACCCCTTGGATGTGGCTCCCAGTGGCCTCAAAGCAGGTGCTTATTTTTGAATTACTGGCTTAGAGGCAAGTTTTGGTTCCATAAAAAACAGATGTCCTGCCAAACATTCTCTCCTGTAGGCTGCCAGTCCGTATAGGGGTTTCCAAAAAGCCAATCAGAGCTCTTATTTGACATCCACATGGACTTTTTCATGCTTGTGTTGCTCTCCAACTCTTTTTTAAATTTAAATGTGGCTAACGAGCAAAAAAGGTTTGGGACCCCTGCCTTAAAGGGTTCGTCCAAAAGAGTCATACCTTCCATGAGTGGGGGTATTCTAATGAAAAGTAAGCCTTCCTGTGTAGGTTCAGGCTTGGTAGTAGAATGTGTGACTGCATGTGATGGAAATTACTTTCATGGTTCAGGCATGATAATTAAAACAATTATCAAAATTAAGAAATCTGCTCTTCAAATTTGAAGTAATAGGCATTCTACACAGTTCCCTGAGTACACTTCCAACACAGCACCACAAATGATATGCCATAACTTCTTTTTCTTTCCACATTAAATCTTCCCCAAACTTGGGGAAGCGTGATTGATATACCGCATGTGTGAAGTTCTTTATCTCAGGGGATCAAAGGCAAAAAATATATACAGTTATATCCACACACAGTTGTGTTTGTAAATGTCCTTGAAAGCTATGGTGTAGTGAAAAGCAAATGTGTCACTGATGACATAGAATAATTTTATTGCAATCATTTTACAATTATTAATTTAAGGCCAGTGAAAAAAATATTAGAATCATGAACAAGATAGAATTGTTTCATTATGTTGCTCACCAAGAAGTATGGTTTCACAAGACATCCAAAAATAAATGCTAATAATCTTACTTTAGCACTGGATCAGAAGGCAAACAATCTAAATCACAAAGGAAGTGGAAACATTAATATTGGCACTAATAGGCAGAGTAATATAACATACACAACAGTTTGTGTATGTGTGGCAACATTATTTATACATTGACTGTACTTTTAAGGTCATGGCATATGGGGAGCTTTTTTAGCTGTGGGAAATCCCACTAGCTTGTGGCCAACTATGAGCACAAAATACCTGGCCATTGGGAAAAACTTATGAATAGCATAATCATAAGACATGTTTGCAATAATCTAATTCCCAGTAGCAATGTACTTAGTTGTTTTATGGCCCCAATGAGCACAATTGCCCACAGACAGGAAAGCACTCTGTATACCATCAAAATTCGAATTTGTGTCGTTTTAGAAGTTTCTGCAATGTCGACTAAACTCACATTTTAAAAAAAGCATGAATATTTGTGAATATGAACTTATGAATATTTATTAAGTTCCAAATATAAAAAACAAGAACGAATAAAAAAGTGAAATGAATACAAATAAGAATATGAAGACCTTGCAATCATCGCATTTGTAAGAATTTTCATGCAATTTACAAACAACCAAAACCCTGGAAACCTCTAAAAACTCAAAGCAAATAAATATTTAAAAATTTGCAAAGGACAGCTCCCATTGACTTCTACATGATGGAGTCGATTGGTATTAGAGTTTTTTTGTGGTTTTTACACATAATAAATATCTTTTTTTGTGTGTGCTTTAGAATAATTTGTTAAACACACAAATGTTAGAGCTTTATTCAGGGCAATAAAAATATTTTCTTTAGCAATGTATACAGCATTTTATTAAGTATATTTAATAATCATAAAGGAATCATTTGCAAGCCTTTAATATGGATACATATTCCATTGTTGAACAGATACCAGTGCAGTCTTGAATATACATAATCAAAATGTGATCCAGAACAATCCTCTTAAATGTATTAATAAAGACTATTAATTTAATATTAATATTGTTCTTGTAGCACTTCCACAAGCCTAGGTGAAAAAAACACTCAGTATTCCCTTACCTCAAATCCCATTGGCACGACCTAACTGAAACCAGTAACCAGTGTGCCACTATAACAAAAAAGTTATACTAAAAACATAGAGAAACCACACAAAATAAAGCCCATACTATAGGAAACGTACATGGAATTGTATGATGGTCCAACATGTTCACAGCTTTTATCCTGTTTAAGACTTTTTGACATTGTTCACTCATCACCAACAGCAGGGAAACTGCAAAGATACAAAATCTAGAAAGTGCTGAAAGACCAAGGAAGCATCCCTGTTCACAATTTCTGTGCTGAAATACAGAATTACCATTTATCGGAGCTTAGAAACTTCCCCTTGTGTATCTGTTATGCAAAACCCCTTATTTAAAATCCCCATGACTTTTTAAAAGCCCATTTTATATGTTTGCAGCCCCTTAGACTGCCATGTGAACCAATGTCCCATAGATCATCAATCGCTATTTCAAGTTCATTAGTAGTATTCCTTTTGAGAGGCACTGAGCTTTCTCCTATGCAGGAATAATAGATTCACCTTCAAACAAAAATAACACATTTCAGTTTCTGTAATGACTAATATCCTTTGTTGGAATACTCTGCTCGCGTTCCTGTAGCTGTGTAAGTTAAACAAAGCCACTCTGTATCCACAGTGAGATATTAAATTAAGCTGATATGCCTGGAATACATGCTTTTTAAAAGCAAAGGATCTCATATCTAAGAATAGTTCAACAGCTTCTCCTCTGTGTATGTTCCTTTTCCACAACACTAGGATTGTCAAGCTACATAACCTTTTAGGCAAAAGGTAGTCTGGGGAATATTTCACCTTTTAGGTTCTTACAGGCCTGTGTTTAGATCCAACTGCTCTCATCAACCAGAGATCTAATATATTCCTTATATTCATTTTGTATTTGTCTAATGGAGTATAATTAATTTCCTTTCCCCCCCCCCACCAGCTTTTAGAGAGTCTGAATTAACTTAAGCTTTCTCCAACCTACCACTGTGTTTAATGCCAGTTTCATTTAAAAGGGGGACAGGGCCGAGCAGCTACAGCTACAGGGGGAATGTTGTAAAAGCAGACATGGTCAATTGAATGTAGACATTAATGGAACCCTATATTGGCAAGTATGATAGCATATCTTACACAGAATACAAATCATAAATCCACTCAACCATAGTCCTCTGACAAAGTATTATCTTATTAAATTAGTTCCACTTGGAACACACAACATGACCAATATTACCTCCTGGGAAAATGAAGACCATAGAAGACAAAAATTCAAAAGAGACAAGGAAAATAACAGTGTGTTTAAAGTATACTAACTCCACCCAACACTCTGACACCATGAGGGGGCTTCAGAGATGTTGATACCAGGGCAGGGCCAAGTGTTATGGAGAGTAGGCACGTGCCTAGGGTACAAAAGCTGGGGGGGGCCCAGGCACATACCTTCTCTGCCACTTACCCCCATAGTCTGGTATTCATTAAATGGTGTTAAAAATGATGGGATAATACACAACATATCACCAGGCTTCGCCATGTAAAAAACAGCATACATTTTCTGCTTTCTGCCAGAATCAATGTCAAAAACAGAAACAAATCTGGCATTCACATGATGTACAATAAAACACCTTGATAAATTCACTGTTTACACAGCTTTTTACAGTTTCATTCAAAAGAGGGGACAGGGCCGCACAGCTACAGGGGGAATGCTATAATAGCAGACATGGTCAATTGAATGTGGCCATTAATGGAACCCTCCATTTTTACACTGTTTATTCTGCTAATTTCATTTTACACAGCATAATAAATATGGTGAACATTTTATCATGCATACATAGATTTTGTGCTAAATAACACCAGTTTGTGTTTAATCACATGCAAGTATAAGGTTATATAATATTACTTTTTGAATATGTATTTTTATGGAGGCTCTATGTCACGTACTTTATTGGATAGTTGTGTGGTCTATCCGCCAGTTGCAATTAAAACCCTGGGTTTTTTTATTAAGACTACATCTGAGTGCAATGTTTCTTGTTTATATTGTGTTAAGCCAAGCCAGTGTGCATTGATGGTTATTAGGTGGCCAGTCAATAGTTACGGCACCATCTGTGTCAACGACAAGTCAGTATATGGAGTGCAGTTCCTATAACTTTATATAAATTACCAGGAATGGAATCAAAAAGTGATCTCTTTAATATATTAAAATAGTTCTCTATTACACTATTCACATAGGATTTACATAGTTGTTTTCATCTGGTTGTATTACAGACCAGAAAACAAGAAATTAAATAATCTATAATTTATGGATCCAGCAAAATATCCTCCACAAAAGATTTGTCTGAATAATGAAGCAAATCTGAATCCTAATTTGTATGTTCAAATTAGAAAAAAGTTTATAAATTTGCATAAAATTTTCAAGAACTAAGGGTAATGACTGACATGAAGTTTAGCCATCCATTCTTAATCTCTACCAGTGACAAAAAGTCAGAAAATATGTTCCTACCAGGAATTATGTAAACCACCATTGCTAAAAAATTTGCATCATGTAGTAGCCCAAAGGCGACTACACAATGCAAATACAATGCATGGACCTGAAAAAAATAAAATACATTTTTTTGTAATTTTTCCTGATTGGTTCATTGTAATGTCTGGGTGGCATTTTATATATGGAGAGGATTACCCAGAATATAAAATATCACATTGAACATCATCAACCCAATATTAGTCTCGTTATGAAATGGTAACATAAATTTCAGGTAACTGATGCAGTTGATAGGCTTAGTAAATGGGGAAATAATGCAATTGCACATAAAGGAATGAGAAAAGTATTAAATTAATGAAGTGGGAACTCTATGACCTAGGGTTTTAATAGGCAATGGAGACCTGCAATGTTTAGTCAATGAAGCTTTATGTACTATTTAAACTTAAAGCACAGTTACAATTTGTGATAGCTATAGACATTTTGCTGTCAATTGAATATTTGTTTTTAAAGGACATAATTATTATTGGCTGTGTTCTCAATTTAAAAATTATTTAATTAACGATTACACTCTTTTAAAGACCACATTTTAAAAATGGGATTTAAAAATGCAGATTGTGAAGGTTAAACTAAACAGATGTTTTGTAGAACACCTCTCAGCCAGCTGTTATCAGGTTCTTGATGCTAGGTGATGCCATTTACGATATCAGGGCAGCATTAAGAATGGCTGAATTTAATATCTTCATATTCACCAACCTAACAAGTCAATGCTAAAGGCCTGCAGAAAACTCTAAGCCTTGGAAAATATGATCTGTTCCACAAACATTTACTTCTTCCCCCTACACAGACTCTGAAAAGAAAAGAAGTATGGAAAGTGTTAACATCTAAATTAAGTGAAATAAAACCATCTGTGCTAATTAATTGCAAGGTTAGGGCGGCTTAATCTAAACATACCTAAACAAGCGTCTAAGCACCAGCAGCTTCTGGAAAATATATAACCTAATTATAAAATCACAGTGTACATTCCTTCATCTCAGTAATTGTTTATACCCCTGTTTAAGTACATTTGCCCTTTCTCAGAAACTAATAAGCAAAGTTATTGAAGCCTGACTTTTACAAAGGTTTTTAATTTGTTTGGAAATTCAAACTAAAGATAAATGTTTTTTCAGCTAAATACCATTCGTATGTCTGGGGAAATTAGCATTTTTTGCCACTTAATATAAATATTAAATTAATAACAGAGTAGCTGTGACTCTCCTAATATTTTTGGAACACTTTATAGAAGGGAAATGTGCTCAGTACAGATTTAGAGTAAGTCTTAGCAAGTTCATCATACATGCTATACTTGTATTTCTTTTCCTGTCACTTAACTGCAGAACAACAGCACCACTGGAGAAGCCAGAGACGCTGATAGAAATGATGAGACAAACCTTTGGCCATTACAGTCTCCAAAAGCAATAGCTGGTGACAAATAATCTTGATTTCTGGTCAGATCTGTTTGTTATAGCTTTGAAACGGGTGTGTTTTTACCACGTATTTTAGATTGTTGCTTGTCCATAATAACTGTCTTTGTATATTTACTTAAAAGTCAAATTGTGTGGAAATTGTATGTCCACAAATACAGTGAAAGAAGTGCTATCTGTAAGCCTCTATCATCATTTCTTCTTCCCACAATGCAGAATCCAGAATTCCAGCATCATTGAGGTCTCAAAAGTGTGATGCTCTTGACTGCACATTCCACAATAGCATCTGCTTTGCCAAAATGAAAGCACTTGCACTGTGTGCCTCATTTCTAATCAGGTGCAGTTACAAAGTCTATAATCCTTTACAGTGTTTGGCAAGTGACCTTATTCTTTCAGGCAACTGAAATTGCCAGACCATTGAGAATGCATTATGCATGAAAAACAACTAATGGGAAAAAAACACCTATTGACTTTTGCAAATATTTGTAAAATTAAGAAAAAAGAAGAGTAAGAAAACCCCCCTCTGTGATTAATTAATTACAATAAATCAAATGAATTGTCTTACTGTAATAAAGTGCCTGTGCACCTATAACAATGTGATCTTGTATTTTAAAGTGACCAGTGCTTTTCAAAGAAGTGCAAATGTAATCATACATCCATTATTTAAGACCATATAAATATTTACAAAAATGTGTGAAATTGATGAAATGTGAACGATCTAAAATGACTTCTTATAGATTTAATAAAAAAAAGTGTAAATAGTTCATTATTTATTTTCGAATACTATTAAATTCATCAAGACGAATATATCATTAATTGACCGTAATTTATCCTTATTACAAAGTAAATGAATTATAGATACAATTCATTAATAAAATCGTGATCAATCAATTAATTCTAATTTCATTCAAATCAGATGAATTAATAAGCCATGTCGTTTTTACTAATAGGTTTTGAAAAGGAAATAAAAGAAATGTGGAGAAGACCCGTGAGTTCTATCTGATCATTGGCTGCCTTTGGGACACCACAAAGTTGGAGAAGTCTGCCCTTCGGGGACTGTGGTCTCAAATTGTTAATTCAATCTGATTTAGTAGGATCTGACTAATCTACAAAACCACAAACCCCCGGGAGCATTGAATAGAAAATATAGTAAAAGACTGTAGGAGCGGCTTCAAAAGATTTAGACCTAAAGTTTTTGAAAATCAGTAGAAAATCCCCCCCAATGAGAGGAGATCTGAAGTGGTAAACTGTCTAATATGAGCAGGAAAACATAAGAAAATCCCCCCAATCTGTATAATCCTAAAAATGGTTTTAACTGTCAATTAAAAGCAGAAAGTTGCCAACGCGCATTTCGCTAAAATAGCTTTATCGTAGGCAATGATTTTGCAAATATTTGCCATCACTACTAACAGAAACCCAACTACAGAAAGCCAACAATTTTGCAAAACCATATTGCAAGCGTTAAAAAAAAAAAGATTGGGAGGCAGAAAAAGAGGTGGGTTTATCGGGTAAGAACTCCTTAAAAGTAATGCCTTGTGCCATTCTCTTGGTACATGCCCTTAAAGTCCACCATGTTTCAGTCCTTGTACTAGGAAACAGTAAAATATATGATGTGTCTCAACATATGCCGCATTGTAAAATAATGGTATTATAAGTCACCAAGGAGTTTTATGACCTTTTAAAGACATTAGACAAAAGTGCTTTTATACAGGTCATGGAATATCACCAAGGGGTACATTATTTACAATAATGCATATGCTGCAATGAGCCATCTAACAAAAAATATGTCATTAATGTAAATGATGACTGATCACTAAACATTGTTTATAAAGATATAATTTACACAATATTTACTTATAACTTGAAAAACACAGTAAAGATTAATACATTTATGTTGGAAAGGTGCTCCCAATTCACAATTTTTTCAGTAAACAAAAAAATAATTATTTAGGTGAATATCCCTTTAAGGTGCAAGATGGGGGGAATAACAAGGTTTTTAGTCAGCACCCATAACCTTCAAATTGTTCAAACTTGATGCACATCAAAACAGCTTCCATCTCCAATCCATGTAAGATGAATCTCTATATTTTGCAGACAGCACCAATCCAAAATTCTTTCAATAAAATGCCTTTATTGAGACATGGGCTCTGACCCAGTACACTGGGTACAGCCAGGCTTGAGAAAAGACCAATGGCGGTCTGAAACGTTGCCAGTGCACTGTGCCACAGCCCATGTCTCTTATTGAAAGAAATTTTGGATTGGTGCTGTCTGCAAAATATAAAGATGGTGGGAATAAACAATTAGTAGAGGCATGTTCATTTTAGAAAAGCAATAAAGCTCCATTACTATCCTAATGTGTAGCTTTGTGGTCACAGAAATCAGTTGGCCAGTGTAGTACAAGGCAGAACAACCCCATTAAGCTGCATGAGAGTGATCCTTTGGTATCTTTTTTTAAGACTTACACTTTATTGAGCAGATAATAGTGAGCTTGGTTTGTATCAATTTGTAATTCTGCAGCGAAAAGAAATGTTCGTATTAAACTTAGAAATGAACAATGTACACGATTTATAAATAAGTAAATACAGGTATTGTCTTTATTGCTGTCAAAGCTGTCTGTATATTACTCATCCATAGTCTATTCAGCTCCCACAGACAGTGGAGCGTTTGGTAAATAGGGCTCTTCTGATTTGGCTTTGATAGCTCTGCAAGTCCTCATTTATAGCAAGGTATCAAAGTCAGCCGAGCATGGAAATCATTTCACCATGTGTATGTGTTTTTCCCAGTTCAATCATATTGATAACTCAAGCTGGTTCTTTTTATTCTTTTATAAGCAGCTTTGTGTGCCTGTTAAGATGCACCCAATTCAGTACAGCAAACCCTTCTGGGTCCTAATTAAGATTCTCAACTGCTGTTCTCTGTATGATAACAACCTGAAGTGCTGACATTCTACCTGTCAACAGGCAAATGAAGACCAGCCATCTGTTCCACTACAAATTGTCTCCATTGCCCTCAACTTGGAAATGTGCTTTAAAGACTCCCTAATTATCTGGCAACCCAAATAATGCTGAGTTATTTTTACGTCTTTCCCGTCAGACACACCAATGAAATGTTGTGGGCACCTTTAGGCCTTTGTTTACAAAAAGAGTGTTATTCCATAAGGCAATTTCCAGAACACAAAACACATTTGAAGTGCAATATGAGATAACACCATGGGGCCAGTAATGAGCTGTTGTTTCTTTTGAAAGTAAAGAAGTAGAAAAATAGAATGTGCTACCTCATAGTGAAACAGAAAATTAAGTTCTGTGCAAATACTTACAAATCTGCATGCTTTCACTCTCTGCCATAATATGGAAGTGCAAGTAGCGCATTCAGGCGAAAGTACTCGTAATGAAAGTGGTGTTATGCGCAAGTGATTGCTGGGAAAGTCTGGAGACTGCAACTGCACTTGTGGAGGTACATGGACCCTGTTATGTTAGCAGAGGACGTGCAAGGCAGGCTTAATAAACAATAATATACATTATGGCCCCACAATTAAACTTTTTCTTATGGTAAGTTTCACTGATGCTTTATTTAATAATATCAAAGGAACCTGAAATATGTTTACAAAGAATTGGGTTTGCATTGGTTACTGAGGTTTGCCCCAAAGAGAAATCCTTAAAGGGATATTGTAATGGGAAATTTTTTTTTTTTCAAAATGCATCAGTTAATAGTGCTGCTCCAGTAGACTTCTGCACTGAAATCCTTTTCTCAAAAGAGCAACCAGATTTTTATATTTCATTTTGAAATCTGACATGGGGCTAGACATATTGTCAATTTCCCAGCTGCCCCAAGACATGTGACTTGTGCTCTGATAAACTTAAATCACTCTGTAATGCTGTACTGCAAGTTGGAGGGATATCACCCTCTCTCTTCCCCCACAACCCCCACTCTGCAGCCTAACAACAGAACAATGGGAAGGTAACCAGATAGCAGCTGCCTAACACAAGATAACAGCTGCCTAACACAAGATAACAGCTGCCTGGTAGATCTAAGAACAGCACTCCATAGTAAAAACCCAAGTCCCACTGTGACTCATTCAGTTGCATTGAGAAGGAAAAACAACAGCCTGCCAGAAAGCAGTTCCATTCTAAAGTGCTGGCACATGTCACATGACCAGGAGCAGCTGGGAAATTGACAACATGTTTAGCCCCATGTCAGATTTCAAAATTGAATATAAAAAAATCTGTTTGCTCTTTTGAGAAATGGATTTCAGTCTAGAAGTCTCATACTTATTAACAACAATGCCACTAGAATAAACATATATACTTTTTTCACTGATCCTAGTACCTACACTATATACTATTAAATGGGGCCTATATTTTTCTTGTGACTGGTACAATTTGGAATCTGTCTTGTGATTCTTAATATATATATATACTTACTTTATTCATGAATCCTCAGGATGTGTAATTGAAATCTTGTTATGCTTGAAGGTTTTCTTTACTACCACAATCCTGAAATCTTGAATTAAATGGCAAGTAAAAAATATAGCCTTAATTAAGCTGAATCAATATGTAGTTTTCCCACCATTGTTAGTGTAATGGGACTCTTATGCAAGCACGATTTTGCTTCTAAAATGCATCAATTGCATGCGGCTGAAGGAACCCACACAACCTTATCTCCAATGAGTCACAAATCAGTCTCTTTTGTGATAAACATTTGTGTGAAGTGCTATATAATTAGAGAGGTTTTTTTTGTTTAATTGTGTTACCTTTGATATTCTGTTTGTGTAATGTTCTCTGCAGAATCAAGCTGTAAACAAACTTTTATCCTACCAAGAAAATAATGAATAACTCCATGCTAGACATTCTCTAGATTTATTGGGTTTTATTACTCATAGTAAACCAGAGACATCTCATTTACTAGTGCGATGTAAAGTTTCTTTTTTAAAACAAACCTCACATTTCCAGTCACCATTGTCCACACACACACACACATACCTACTGTAGCAAACTGCATAACAGCAGGTGAGTTTCATTTGTGCCTGTGCAAATAGTACAAATATCTCCCCTTTGATAGGATCCCACTGCAATCAGATATTAAACTTTTTAATCAGCTATTGAGTATCTGTGTAAAAATCCAGTGTTGAAGGAAGCTTGAAAATGCTATGAGGAAAAAAGTTGTCCACCCATCACGTTTTTTTTTCTGCATTTTTTTCCACTGGTACTTACCTTGCACTTTTTATGGCAGTAATGATTTTACACAGTATGATAAATGACTGTTAAGGGGGACCATGCCCAGTCTTAATTGTTTCCCATATAGTGGTCTTCCACATAACCCTTTATTGGTAAAATATAAGTAGACATTGTCTGTACCCCCCATCCCTACTAAAGATAATCGTATACTCATCTTCAAATTAACGAGGAAACATTTCAGGTAAAAGAGGACATACACATACCAAACACATTAATGACAGGACCATATCAACAACAAATGCTTGTCATTCAAGACATATGGTATGCAAAGCATTATAAAGCAATAAATAATGCAGGATTATGCTGGTTGCAAAAATATGCTTATCAAAATGTATAAGCAATTCGATTATATTCATTTATACAGAATTCATCACTGAGTACTTGAATGTGCCTGTGTGTGTGTGTGTAGTGTAAATGGTTTTGCATTGGTAATAAGCTTAAGCATGAAGAGTAGCAACTATATGTATACAATCAGAGTGAACATTATTACAACTACTGCCTAGTTACGATTTTTTGCATAATGAGACGTTGAACACTGATAATGAGATCACTGCACATAAAAACAGAAAATATCCATAGAAGAATAGTGAGCATATTACTCACTATAATGATCTTTAGTATATGCTTATAATGAGCACTCTGCTTAATGATGCTGGATATCGTTAAGCATTTAATTTGAAATAAGTAAAGGAGACAGATAACTATATCTTTCTCCTTTGTGTTATCCTGAGAAATAGACAAATATAATGAGTATGTTACCTACATATCAATGCTGTGTGTAAACCAGCACTAAAATAAGTACAGGTACGGGACCTGTTATCCAAAATGGTTATTGGGACATTGGGTATTCTGGATAAGGAATCTTTCCGTAATTTGGATCTCCACACTTTAAATCTTCTTAAAAATTATTTAAATATGAAATAAACCCAATAGGATTGTTTTACCGCCAATAGAAATTGATTAGATCTTAGTTGGGATCAAGTACAAGGAACTGTTTTATTATTGTAATGGAGTCTGTGGGAGATGGCCTTAAAGTAAGTCAGATCTTTCTGAATAACAGATCCTATACCTGTATGCTTGATAAAGGAAGAAAATGTTGGATGCAAGGGTACTGGTCATGATTTGGCATAAGGTAATGCAGCAATAAGGTATATGACACAATCCTAGGTGAGTCCAATAATAGTTTGCACTGCTCTTTCCAGTGAGTACATAGAACTCTAATAAAAAAAAACAAGGTTGAGCTCAGAAATAGAGGAACAGGAGATGGAGTGCCAACTGGAAACTGTTTACAGAGCACATTAATGATCCTGCATGGAGGATACTGTTTAATGCAGGCAATGCAAAGGGTCTAATAGTATACCAACTGGTTGAGGATTTAGCTGAAGTATAAAATAGGAAGGTCCTTTGTCATTTTGGTTTTGAGCCCTGTAAATTCTAGATAACCCAGAAAATAGTGCATTGTGGGATTTATTTAATATCTGCCTGCTCTTTCGCATCATTGCATGAAATTTCCATCACAATAACGATGCTGAACTGCAATGATGCCAATATAAGGATAGCTTATATGAGTTTAAGGCCTTTGTTACCAGTTACTTACAAGGTGTGCAAAACTCCCCTTTAATATGAAGCTGCTGAAATAATAATTGGAATCTCATGCATAAAGATTAAGACTGAGCAGGGATTTACTGTGAGACATATTTCCCTATTTATAAGCTATATCACATTTACATTTATGTTTGTACTTCATGTCGTTATATTGTGTCTTAGTAACAATACTGTAATAAATGGCATGGAATGCCAAACCGATGACCCTACCCAGGACCATCCCATGCAATTAAACTGAGAAACAGATATTGGGGGGAGGTAACATACCAGTTCAATATTATGGAATGCATCTATCTTCTGACAAGCCCCTCTTCACTTAGAGATTAGGTTATCAGTTTGGGTCAATAAAACGACATAAGGAAAGATGTTGCATCCCTTCAGCTGGTTAATTAAGGGTTCTGTGGTTTTGTTTATCATTTACTCCAAGTTTAATTATAAAAAAACAATCCAATGCATCTTAACTAACTAATATAAAAAAAAAGATTGTATTTTGATTCCCTGCATTTTCATTAGTTGTCAAGACTTTTAAACAATATCAACAAAACTTTTTTTGCTTGAGCATTTCTGAAATGTTATGATTAGTCACAGAACAAATCTTGGCCCAAAAGTTAGCTTGTCTCTGCTCTGCTATATAGGATTATTCAAGAATAAAGATAATCCTAATGTTAAACTGGACAAGCAGCCCCCCCCCCCAGTGATTATGAGACCCAGGGCCAGTGCTACTGTTTTTTGAAAAATTCTCCAGCCCAGGGTACTAGGCAATTTCTTCTGCTTCCTGCTTCTAAGTTCTGGCCCAGATGTGCACTAGAGAAGAGTGAAAAGATGAATTTAGAAGCAAATAGATTCCGTTTCACTTTAATATTCATTGTTTCAGTCTTTTTTCCGGCACTCTGTACCCCTCTCACAGTGGGCTGTATGTGTATTCCTTATATGCAATGGCTTAATGTCCAGGAGACCCCTTTGTAAAATTATTTTGTAAATCAACCAAGGTCCATCTGCATAAATGGCATGTAGAGAGAAGGTAGAATGATTGCAAATACAGACAAATAAGCCCCTGGTCTCTGTTAGACCAATGTGCTTTAGCACCATGGACAGCTCCAACACTGATCTTATAATTGCCAGTAGCTCTGTGCTCACCGTCCATTAACTACAACTTTAGAAACCTGGTGCAGGTAGAAGTATATCATAGATAGATCATATAATACTGAACGCTCAAGTCTTTTACGATGAAAAATGCGATTTCTTTTTTTTTGTAATTGAATAAACGATTCAGTCTCTGCAGAGATAGTGAGATAAATACACATGGCTAGGGGGGCTCGAGCAACAGCCAATCACATTGATATCCCCTACAGCTTCACTGTATAATATCAGTATTTATTATTTTGTCTGAAAGATTTGTCTCAGATTTATAAGTTATTTGCAGCAACTGCATAAGGAGCAGTAGTGTGTTATTTTGAAGCTGTAAAGTTATACTGTATATTTAGTATATAGAAAAAGAGTCATTGTTAAATGCAGATGAATGTGACACCCAGGTACCCCCATATCAGGAATTAGAAGAATGCTAATAGAGGCAATACTTTGTTTAGAACTCAAGGTTCCATGTTGTATCCAGCATTACTCAATTATAGTAAAACTAGCTCACATTTGACACCTCTTCCAGGTGGGGGTACATGGTTAATAACCATATATTTATGGATGGATATGAATGCGGCCCAGCTTGACACTCTCAGTTCTCGAGAAAACGTCATGTTGCAAAGGATATAGGAGGAGGGGGACTCTGCCCATTGACCAGTTGGTAACAATAATATAATAAAAAGTCTATTTAATATACAGGTGTCCCTTATTCCAGTGAATAGCTCTATCTGGTTGTCCAACTGGTATTGTAGTTCTTTTTTGTGTGTATTTTCTTTACATTTACAAATCAAAAGTGTTTATGTATTTCATGTGTGGCCCCCAGACAATTGTTCTTCTTCCAATGTGGCCCTCAAAGCCAAAAGTTTGGACACCCCTGGCCTTATTAGTTAATTGTGAGCCATAGTAATGAACTCCCTCTTGGTCATGTTGCAGGGCTCTTAGTGCTTTGGAAAGAGAAAAATTAAGACTTTTCACTACTCATCTGAGCAGCTTCTTCAGTTCAGTTCAGTTAAACTGAAGACGCTGCTCAGATGAGTAGTGAAACGTCTTCAATGATTACTCAGCAAGTCCTGTTGTTTTAGAATTACCTATACTAGATAATTATAGTATAGTACCATGCTCATTAATTCAAGGAGAAACTCAGTTGGGGCTTTCCTGTTGGTCAAGGCTTACCAGGGTGAGGATGGGTTTCTACATACTGTACGTACTATACAGTATTTCCTATCAGATAATAGATAATATTTCCAAGTGGCAGTTGCATGGTACATCAACAATTTCAATTATTTGGGCTGCCCATGTATGGCTATTCTGTAAACATTCAGTGCACAAGTCATCCGTCAGGTATTACAGAGGATCTGCTATGGGCACCTTAAAAGTATATATTCTTAAAAGCTAATCTGTTTTCTATTGAGCAAATATGGAACTTACAGCCCCATGGAACTTAGATAGCAGTCCTATTACTAGACAATAGCTTATTTATATAACCAATATCAGAGCATCTGAAGAAGAAACAGAATTCCTATAAGCAAAGTTTATTAGTATTTAAATGTATACAAACCCTTTCATTTATTGGTATTACTGGCCCTAAAGGTATAATATGCAGTATGGAAATGAAAGGGGTTTATTGGAGAGCCATGTTACAAAAAGACAATAATTTTAATAAACATTAAACATTTTATAAACATCATTTGATATGGCCCATACAAATACAAAATATCTTTGCCTCTCAGAATGGAAGTCAAGGACCTACTCATGAATACCTTTCTCCATCAATATATTCATGAGGAAAGGTGTAGGGGACACCAAGTTGCCATACCCTTGGAGCTCCAGCAGGTATAAAGAATAATTGAGCCCTGAATTCAAGTTCTACCTTTTGCAAGTATTGAGTAAAGAGCTTCACTGTGCCCACATCACTAGGTGCAGATCATTGCTATGCCAAGAACACAATTTTCCTGGTGCAATTTAGCTCCCCTTTTTGTAAATAACCAGAACAGCACCAGCAATTATCATCTGTGCTGCACACCAGAAAATATGTTCAAAAAAAGTTCAAATAAAATATTTCAGTTAAACATGTTGCATAAAATGTTCGTATATTAATCAGCAGGCATCCACCCAAAGCATTTTCCACTTCCAACGTTTCAAATGGTAATTATCATTCCCTACTAACCCATCCTCTTTCTATCACATTATCTAGTAATGTAGTGCAGAGAAGACCCTGGAAGGCAGAAGGCAAACATATACTTTCATGTTGGATTATATTTTATAGTTGCAAAGAGTTAATATCTTCTGTTTGTGTATCTACTGAAAAATGTAGGCTGCAGTCTTTAATTAGTCTGAGAAATATCATTAACACTTAGTAAATATATTTTCTCCATTGCATAACACTATTGTGAAGGGGGGCGTGGTGAAACATTGGCCTGTTAATTAAAATTTTGCAACGAATAAACAAAGTTTTAGAAAGGTACATGAAGAATGATGTTGACTGGCTCACAACTGAGTCTGGAGTTTGGAGATTGGTTTTTAAATAATTAACATATATGTACTGCATAGTCATTCTTCACCAAAGATGTTAGTCAGGTAAGCAATATTTCTTTTGATTTAATACAAGTACAAACTGTAACATCAAATTCCATCTATCAATAATTACTCTTTGTAAATGAATAATACACTTGACATTATCTGATTTTTTAACTAAATTATAATTAGATTGGACAGAGCCCATTTCTGATAGTTGAGTAACAATGTAAAGCAGCTCAAAGACTCGTCCTCGAGAGGTTTGGCTTTTAGAAACATTAATTTAAAATTAGAATCTGTCAGGGATTGGCTTAGTAATGAAATATTTCACTGAAAGGCTTTCTAGAGCAGGGTGCAGATAGTTTCCTGAACTTTCTTTTGTAATCACACTAACGGATCCCTGAAGCTACTATTGCTTGTTGTTTATTTATAATTTAATTGGCATAATGACAGATTTGTGTAAATATATCAAATATATCATTATGAATGATGTATTGTCACTATCACTTTTAAGACCAACCAGGCACAGGTTTATCATATAAACAGGTTTATTTGCTGAATTGCCTACATAATTGTGTTTTCTTCATACAAATCCCTTATTTGGACTTTACATCTAAAATTCTCTCTGTACATAGTGCCTCTTTAATAATAAAAAAAATGCACTTATCAGGCTAGTATCAACGTGCCTGCCTCCTGGCAGTAATACCCACCAAAGCTGTGCAAAAAAAACCACAGGAACATTTTCTATTCATTAAAACATAGCCACATCTTCATTAATCCAGGTCACTCCTCAGACATGGCATACAACAATACCAAAGGGAGTGTTATGTGACAAATTCATTTGCTGCTGTCAGCTTCTTTCATTTGTTTCAAATCTCAAAAATGTACTTAATATTATTCTGTTGAAATAGTAGAACAGATCTAGCAAGAGCAAAAACATTTTTAGATATGAGAAGCACCTATGTGTCTTAAGTATTAATAGTATTTATGAAGAAATTAAAGTTCATAGAGAGTTCATTTGCTTTGAGTTACTTGTGTTAGATATACCATGACCTGGATGAATGAGAATCTTCATAGTCATGTGACAGTTCATTTACTAAGCTCATCATTGTATTAATGGTTTTTCTTTTCCTCTATAGCATCTTTCACATTCTTTTAGTTGGTTTAAACGTCATCCACAATTCCACCAAAAATTATAAACAACACTTCCATATTTCTAAATCTCAACATTGCAAATTTTTCATATCTTTCTTCTTTTGGGAACACCTGGAAAAGCTAAAACCTTCAAGAGCAATGGAGCATTTTCAAGGTTCTAGGGTTTTAATAATAAGGTTGGAGGTCTTTTTAGAATTTTAGCATAAAAGGAAAGCTGGGTTTAGTAGAAATGTTGGATCATCAGATCATCACTTGAGTTGTAGGAACCCAAGGGTCACAATGAAGCTAAGTATATATATTCCTGTGTATCTAAATTATTGCTTACTAGGAGTAAATCATAATCACAACATTTGTAAAGGTTAACCCCTTTATTACATGACATAAGGTTTAGAGCTCAGCACTCAAGACTGTGGGGTTGATAAGAGCCCTTACGTTTGCACGATTCTTAAAAATGGTGTGCATGAAAAAGTCTTCTGGTGTTGTGTGAGCAGTTTGCTGCTGTTGGTTGTATAATTTGTGCATATAGTTTGCATATACATCATTTTGTGTTCCATAGCTGGCACTTTTTACCTGTGTAGATAGAGATCACAAAGAAGCCTTGTAAAGTTTGTAGTTACTGCTTAATGACCTTCACATGAAAAAGCTCTGAAATGGACAAAGCAACCGAAATCCAAGACAAATGTAGTTTTAATGACAAGAGATGCAACCCTTTGACCTGTCCTAGTTTCAGTCTCTCTGAGCATTCTTTCTACATATTTTTCTGTTGGCCAGAAATTTACTTGTCTATCATGACTTTCTAGTACCCATACCTAGCCTTTTCATTTAATCTGTACACTCTGTACAGTATTAATCTTCTCTAAAAGAGAATGCCTTGCTTATATGGTTGAAGGGATTGCTCATATAAAAAAAAAGAATGCAACAAGAATTCATCTTATCTTAAATAATGAAAAAAACAGGTATTTCTGTGCAAAGTCTTTGGATCAAAACGAGAGTGTACCTTGGAACCTGTAATACATGGAGTGCAACCTAAGCAGAAAAACACCAGATCTATAAAAAATCTTCTTAAAATAATTAAGCAGAAAGTACTTGAGGTTATGCAACCACAGACACACAAGGCACTAGAATTACTTAATTAACGTTGAAAAAGTGGTTCCCCACAAACTACAAACTTAACATACTGTCATTATTTCACTGCTATAGATTAACACTTTAATCAACTTTTTGTATACAGTAACTACTAGAAACAATTCCAGACCATAATATCAAAGCTATCTAACAAAGGTGAAGAACAACTGAAGATGCTAAAGATGATCATGAGGGCTAGAGGGGGTCACATTGCTGATTTTAAGGAAGGGGAATATTTTCTTGTTCCTGTTTTATAAGTAAATTGTATGTATTAAATTACAAGATGTCCTAGTGTCTGTAAAACGGTATCTAATAACCTGCCTGTTGTTTGAGTTCAATGCCATAGAAGAAGCACAGTAAATGATAATTGAACTGCACACCAAATAACTCAACAATTTTTAATTTATGCTTGATTTCCCTTCTCTCTGCAATAAATAGGCAGTTACTAGTCTTAAGCTGCGATAAGTAATTTACTGAACCCCAGGGTGCAAATGCTACAGTGCAAAGAGACACATGAGCACACGCTTAACAAGCACTTGTTCCCCTAGGAATACTTCACTCTGCACCAAGTGTCGGGTTATATTATCCAGAGCTCAGTGCAGAAAGCAGTGGCAGGAGGTGTCACACAGTGGCCTGTTTCAACTGTGCAAAAAAGTGACAGATTGTGGCCTTTTTTTGCACTTTGCACAATGCGTTCTGGTGCATGACCCCTATGGTGTCCAACATACCTTGAGCCTTACAAAGTAATAGAAAGAAACAACAATAGAATTAATACTACCAGTTCTCACTTTACCACAGCAAGCTCCTCCTGTCTCATTCTCTCACAGCTACCAGCCCTTCTTTACTTCCCTCTCAGGTCCCACTAATCCTGCCCTCCATGTCTCTGTCTGGGTTCCCTCCTCCCTTGATGCCTCTCCAGTCTACCCCTATGGCTGCCACCTTTTTGCCCCTCTAACTCTGGGCAGGGGGGGCGGCACCATGATATAATGGAGGCAAGGCCGTGATGCAACATGGGAGTGGTCATGACGTCAGGGACAGAGCTATGATGTGGTGATAGATACGTCAATCATCCTGCCCAGTTTTCCTAATTTGGAAAACTGGACAAGCAGTTTTGACCTGGACAGTCCGTTGAAAAAATGGGCTGTCCAGGTGAAAACCGGACAGGTGGCAACCCTATCACCCTTCTCACACAGTCCAACCTTCCTTCCACCCACCATCTCAAGGGACTACAGGGACACCCTAAAAACTGAAATCAGCCAGACGGACAAAAGCATACCAGACTTAAAAAGTGCAATTTTGTAGTACTTAAAGCTAGATATGTAGTACATTAAGTCAGAGCTCTATAAGAAATAAAACACTGCAGCTTCATGCTCTTATATGGTCACATAACTCTTATTTATAAATTACAGTAGGGGGTACAGTATCCAACATATATATTTATATTTAATTTGGTTTGAAAAAGACCAAGCCCATCAAATTCAACCCCATTTAACCCTACACATACCTATGCAGACCTATCTATATACTCACATTTAAAATAAATATATATATATATATATATATATATATATATATACCAATATCTATACTAACTGCAGGTTTTAGTATCACAATAGCCTTTGATATTATGTATGTTCAATCAATCAAACCTAACTTTGAAAGTATTTCCTCATAGCTTATTCCTACTGTTCTCTTTTATAGTATAGCTGCATGTATCTGCACTCTCTCCAGCTCATTATTATAGTTCTTAAGGAATTGGGCCAAAACTGCACTGCATACTCAAGGTGAGGCCTTAATTTTGTTTTCATTCCTTAAATGTATGCCTTTTTTTAGGCAGCACTGTGCTTTATTTGCTTTAGTAGTCACTGAGTGACACTACATAGAGTTACACAGCTTGTTATCCACAAAAATTCCAAAACCCTTCTCAGTTAAGGATACCCCCCATCACATGATCATCACAAGACTAAAAAGCAAAGGTTTTTGCTTACTGAACGATCTACATGTGCTTCTGTTAACATATATTAGTAGCCTTGGGCTTATTCAATATTATTATCCAAGTTTAGTTTATAGCACAGACATATTATTAGCCCTACATCTTTACGTCATGTATTGCCCTGTGACTGGCTAGCAGCCTTGACTTACATTATTCCTAATTAGAATAATCACATTTGCCTTCCACACTCTATTATATGCTCTCTACTGCTATAACAGCCAACTTCCTGTCACTCACTTGGGTATTCAAAAGCATTATCTGTAATGGTTCAGATTGGAAAGCATCTTCACATATGATAATATAAAGATATGGTGACTCGGTAGTGGTTTGAGTCCAGCAAGGCACTATCTGCAAAAAAGTTTGTATTTTTTTTCCTCTGCCCATAGTCCAAAAACAAAAAAAACTGGCTCCTGTTAAAACTGACTCCGTTGTGTATGGATAAGTGATGAACCTTAGACAGGAAGCTCCACTGGGGCAAGGACTAATGTGAATAAAGTGTAAATGTGTCAGAGCTATATAAATAACAGATAATTAAATTGCATCAGTTTCCTTTACCAAAATCTCTGAGGAGGAAAATTTGCAAACAAATTACTGCATCACTATTACCATTTAATCATAATATTAATGTATGTGGCATTCATATTTACAATGACATTCATACAGCCCATGTGTGTATACCAAGAATGTCTAATTTTTGACCTTCTAAGCATTGCTCTTGTCTGTCAGTCACAAGGAACAGATGTCTTATTAAAAAGTGACAGTGCAAGAAACCAATGGACATTATGAAGATGGAACAAAGTCCAAAGGCACTAAATCCTGGTTTAAAGTGTGCCCAAGGGGACAAGGCTGGTGTTGTTCGGTCTCAATCTCTGCAGGATTCTGAGCCCTTGCCAGGATTAGTTAGCAACAAGCATCAGAAGTGGATAAAAATCAAATTAAGCTACAGTGGGATCATTTGTTCCCTTGTGTTTCCAATGGCACTACAGTCATCATCAAAAGACTTTTATGAAATTGTAAGCATAGATCTGCTACCGGTGCCTGTATCTTGGTTGTGTGAAGCACCTGGGCCATTGTTTTACAATGACTTGGTTGTGAAATTAGTAGTTGGAAAGGCAAATGAATAAATTAGGGCATATAGTGTATGTATATAACATGCCTTCAGGAAAAGACAGTTCGTTCTGAACATGGGGTTTTAATGTGTGAGCAACTGCACACAAGCCTAACATCAGCATGTGCAATGCCAAGTGGCCACTAGTGATCTCTGGGGCAATGCAGACTTATTCTCTGAAGTGATGAATCACATTTCCCAGAGGAGGGAGGTTAATATAGCAACAAAGAGAAGACCAACATACAATTTTTTCATTGAAAGTATCAAGCCATACAGCACATCATCAATTTACCTACTCATTATGACCTATGGACAACTGGAAATTTAGCCTTTATCCACAATATCCTTTTGAAGGTAACCTGTACAAATAGTTCCTTTAAGGATTGATAGCTCATAACAAGGTTACCATTACATGAAAACATTACTGTAACAGTCATTCCTACATTGCTTAAAGAATACAAGGGGTACTAAAACGGTAATTACCCTAAATCTCACACTAATTTACCTATGATGTGGGTTTACAGGATTATTTAGAAGAGCAAATAATATCTATGTGGGATTTTACATATCCATAGCAACAAATTATTGAATTATTGATTTTTTTTTAAGTATTGTTTAACATTTATCTATATTCACTCAGGAACATTATATGTCATTGTGAAACATAAGATCAACTAACTCAGGGGTAGGGTACACACACAGAAAAACATATCATGGCAAATGCACTTCCGGATCCAAATGTGCGAAACCTTAGTGATCTTCAGGCTGAACTTACTGGCAACTACACACCTCCTCTCTAATTTTAACATTCCCTGTCCTCCATCATGAACCAGGTTGAAAGGAGAAGTGTATTCTATGACTCTAGAATATGCTAGGAGTCTTTATATAGACAGACTCGATATATAGACAGACCCGAGGCAAACGTGAAACTATCATGTGTAGTCATTTGTAGTTGCAAGGCAAAATGCAATTTGAGCTTCATCCAAGCAAAAAGGCTGACAGAACCTGTTAATATACTGACAAGGACATTGAATCATTAAAAAAAGGACAAATTTGTCTTATGACAGGTTTACAAATCTCAGTACTCTAGAGTCTATGATTTGACATAACAAAGTCAATTCAGCATATTTTGAATAGTTTATTGGAGCAAAAAAGATCTCATGCAAGCCTGGATTATTAATGTAGGAAGAACCTGGATGAAGCAAGCATGATAAAAGCAAGCTTGATGTGAATGATGTAGTTAACATAGAAGAGTGTTTCATTTGTAGCATATGCTTTGTTTCTTGACATAGCCTTGTTGTTGGTATAGTTGCTAGCTCATGCCATTTTCCAGTTTGCTCGCACCTATATAGATAAACACATCCCTAGCATGACAGCAAGAGGCACTAATTGCACTGTTGAAGCCTAACGAAGGTGACAATCTCCCTTTACTCTTATATCTCAAATACCATAATGACCACTGTGATTTCCATTTGATTTTATTACTTTTGTTTTCATCTGAATTACTATGGGTTTTGAATGCTTGCGGGGGAAAAAACTATATTAAAATACACTTTATGCAAACTAATATTACTGTACAAATTATTTACTTAATGAAATGCATGGTGCAATCTACGTGAGTATTATATATGTCTAGTTTGTCACATTGCATTGTTTTCTACCCTCAGAATGTAGCATTATATAAGAATAATAAATAAAGGTAAAATTGAATTTCAGAGCAATGAGTTTATGAATAACCAATGGGCATAGTTAAAATGCCATATATTTGCTTCTTTGTAATTTTACAGAGTATTAAAAGAATAATCTGGTTACACAGGTCCAATTCCTGTCACTGTTAAATTGAACATAATCTGCTTTAGAAATAGCAAAAATTATTATTTAAAGGCACAGTATTTAATGCACAGGATAGGCATTTATAAAATTAATTAGGTCATAATGTAATCAAATTTACTACATTTCTAGAAGCAAGCAATCAGCAAGTAGCATAAGTTTTAAAGCAGCTTTGATTACTTCAGTTTGGACAAACAATACATTTTATGGATAATCCATATCCATACCATGCGTATGATAAGAATAAAGAGGGCTGTTGGATTTATGAATTATGTCTGTTCTTTTTACTGTAGTACTTTGTAAAGTACACAAATTACACTCTCACAACCATTCTGTCTTGTAGCAAATTGGTTGGGGCAAACACAGATTCATGACATTTCAAGAAATGGGATTTAGGGAAGGAAGCATACTGTGAAACTATCCCACAACTATAGGCATTAGCTTCTGCCTACCAAGCCTCCCTACTGTAACTAAACTGAATTTCCCCTTATTTTTCCCATTATTTTCCAAAAAGCTGTTCCAGGTTTTGTCGCACATTTCTGGTATCAGTGGGCCATTATCTAAAAAGGGGGTATAATGTCTGGTTTATGTAAATAACAGACACATATTGTGCATGTACGTTTGTTGTTTAGTGCTGTTTGCCTAACATGGATAGATATTTTTTCTTTTAATGGTAATGATTTTTCTTTTCCAACAGTGAATTAATGATAAGCATCTATGGCCAATTACTTGCATGGCTGGATGCTTCAGTGAGAATAAGGTCTCCAACAAAGCATTAGATTACATTAGGAGAACTGCAGGAAAGGTTCCAAGGGGACCAACCACATGTTCTTAAGGGTGCTGTTTTTCAGTAAGTATCTTCCCAATTAGTTACTCTCTCTCTCCCAAGCAAGATAAAGGCTTTGGTTTGTGTTTATCATTCGTCTGTGTTTGAGACATTGCTTTTTAATAATAGCCAGGTGAAAACAGATCTCTTCTTATATGAACGCAAAATAATTAACCATCACCCAGGAGACTTCAGCTTTACTAGAAAGCCGTGAAAAATAAAATAATGACTGGTCTTCAAACATAGAAAAGTTGAAAGTCTGTATATGTCAGCAGCCTATTAATACTATATAAATAAGATGCATTTGCATAGGGACAAAGAGACTGCATAGAGTTGTTACCTGATAGCTATAAATTATACAAGATGCCAAGGCTATTAACAGGGAATAAAGCCCTTCTCCAGAAAAAAAGTTGAACCAGTATGCATTGGAGTGATTTTCTTACCAACAAAATACTTGGAAAGATGCAGAAGAAATGTTCAAAATAATATTCCAAACATCGCACTAATTATAATAGAAATTTAGGTACTAAGCAAAATATTTATTGCACCATTTTCCACAGATGTGTCTTTGTGGTTTCTTTCCAGTGTCTTTGTGGATGCAAAAGGGCAATTCTCTTAATTGTATTGGGCTGTGCCTACCACATCTGCAATTTGGACACCCACCCATCTGGGCAATGCCTTCTGCACTACTAACTTGTCAGGAGGCGGTGGTAGCTCCAGGGTTCCCCTGCAAAGGGCGTAGGTTGCTGGGTGCAAAACATTATGATTTGTAACATACATTGTAAGTTAGGTTGAAAAAAGACACACGTCCATCAAGTTCAACCTTTTTTTTAACCTGTCTAACTGCTAGTTGATCCAGAGGAAGGCAAAAAAATCCATCTGAAGCCTCTCCAATTTTCCTCAGTGGGGTAAAATATCCCTTCCTGATTCCAAGATGGCAATCGGACTAGTCCCTGGATGAACTTGTACTGTGAGCTATCTTCCATAACCCTGTATTGACTCACTTGCTAAAAAGCCATCCAACCCCTTCTTAAAGGGCCAGTAACATCAAAATTTTAAAATCAAAAAGTCTTTATTAAGAAATAACTTACATAAACTCTGCTTCCTGTCCTCTACAGAAACAGCAAAGGCACCGAGGGCTTGGGGAAGTAGGGCAGGAAGACGTGGGCGGGATAAAGCTCTAGAGGGTACCTGAACATATAATATAGCAGGAGAGCTTTGGAGGAGGCTGTTTCCCATACCACAATGCACTCAGACAGGGCAAAGCACAGCAGGGTCTTCTTGGCCTGGCGGGATTAGCTAAGCGCTACCGGTCCTTACATTTGCAAACATAAATGTAATACTTGTGCCATATTGAAGAAATGCCATGTGGTCCTCCCTATCCTTAAGGGCTCTTCCAGACGAAGAGATTGCAGGGAGATTTGTAGCCTGCGACAAATCGGCGCGTGTTTGAAGCAACAAATCTCCCTGCATCTCTTCCCCCAGTCTTGCGCCCGCTTAAGTTAAAGTCGCGAGTGCCTATTCACATGCGGCGTGGCGCTTTAGCAAATGGCTCGCCAATGCATTTTCGCGCGATTTTCAAAAGCGCCGCTCCGCGTGTGAATAGGAGCACGCGACTTTGACTTTACCGGGCACAAGACTGGGGGAAGAGATGCAGGGAGATTTGTTGCTTCAAACACGCGGCGATTTGTCGCAGGCTACAAATCTCCCTGCAATCTCTTCGTCTGGAAGAGCCCTAACAGTACCCCCAACCAAATCTCCTCCCCCATTTTCCCTTCCTTTGTCCACTATCTCATCTAATCTTCCACTGAATCTTTTAGTGAACCCCCCCAAGCCTAGTTTAAAATCTCCTCCAGCCGTCTAGCGATCTTCTCTCCCATCATTATTGAGGTGCAGCCCATCCCTAGCAAAGAGCCTGTAGCCAACTGAGAAATCAGCCTCCAAATCAGTTCTCCAAAAACCGAAAACCATCCTTCCTACACCAATCTCTCAGTCATGCATTAATCTTCCAAAGCTCCCTCTGTCTTCTTAGCGTTGCTCGTGGCACAGGTAATATATCTGAGAAAATTTCCTTGGAAGTCCTCACCCTCAACTTTACACCTAATTTGTTAAAATCCTTCTTGAGGAACTTGTCCTTGGTACCTATGTGTACCAAGACCACTGGGTCTTCTCCAGCCCCTCCCAATAATCTGTCCACTCGTTCCATCACATGTCATGTAATGCACCTATAGGGGTGCAATGCACAAAGGTACATGCACATGGTACCCTTTTATGCACTTTGCAGCTCTTCAGCCTTAGCATGGATCCAGAACTGGGAAAATGCTGACTTGAAATATGTATATATATATATATATATATATATATACTCTATAATGCTGTTTTAATATGCATTTTAGTGTTTTTGCACAGTAACTGATTTTATTACTTGTCATTTCATATATGTTTTGTTAGAGAACCAAGGCATATTTGTGTATTGATTTAAAGCATAATTCCAGTTAGCTTGTGGAGCCGTTATCTCTTTCCTCACTATCAGAAATCTCTTTACAGCAATGAAAGCATCATCCCTTCTGAGAATTTAAGTAATAGTGCTTCCATGGCTTAGGCAAAACCTGTTATTTTTATTTTTATTGCGTGTCACTTGTTTAATTTTTATTCTCAGCAGCTAATGTCCTGATGTGTTTTATAGCAGCTTCTGGAAGGAGGTCAGAAATAGCAGATTAACCAAGTAAGACACAAAAGAGTGCTTCTATGAAACAATGTCCTTACTTCATACACCTTATATGGTATGGTATATGGTACATTAGAACCCCTATTTTATGTTTTCCAGGGACCAGAATAAAAGGATGTAAAATCCAGGAAAATGTAAAATGAGGGAAATGTATTAAGCATAATATATATGTGGGACCACAAAACAATAATGTAAAATGAGGGAAAACTTAAAATCAGTGGATGTAAAATGGGGGTTCTACTGTATATGTATGGGTATGTCCTAATGGAGGAGGATATCCAATCAAAGCCCTGCATTCGCAAAGAAAAGCTTTCTATCAGCTCAGTGTAGCTACTGATTGGATCCTGAGTGCCACTGACTCCCCTGCACATATGGGCATTTTTTAGGAATGCACCAAATTCAGGATTTGGTTTGGTATTTGGCCAGGATTCTGCCTTTTTCATGGGGATTTGGATTCGACCAAATCCTCATGCTTGTCCAAAATGAATACTTAAAATCGTGTGAATCCTTTTTTAGCTGTGAACATCTCCCAGTACAGGTCTAAAACCAGAGAGAAACATCACAGTTATAGTTACTGCAGTCAAATGTAAAATTCAGGAAAATAGTTTCGTCTGTAAACTGGAAGATCTGATTAACAAAACAGATTAAAAAAAATGATCTTGAAAAAGCCGCAAAACGCCATCAAGGTTTATGTTCTTCACAGTTAATATATACAATAGTGTTCTATGAGGGTATTACAGAGTACTACTTGTTACAATCGAAACATATTTTACAACAAGGAAATATACTTGTTTTGACTCCATGTGACAGGTACAGTTATTTCTTCCATTGTACTGCCAGCATACTCACAGCTGGTAAAGTACATTTCAGTAAGGCTGACACTGCATTTAACTAAAAAAAAAAAAACCCAGAAGCCAATAACATATGTCTACAGGCACCAGATCAGCATGAAAAACATATTATGTTATGAAAATAAATTGGAAAATTAGATGAAACAGGAAATATTTGGAAGGAACTGTTCATTTAACCCTGCTGGTGCCAGAGTGTTCAACTTCCTGATCCAAAACAATCCTCTCTGAAGCAATACTTTAGATCTGTCCCCCCTCTCCTGAGTGCGGGGATGTGATCGATTGCAATATACCAGAATGTAGTTATTCTATGGCTTGCTTCTAAAAAATTATTTAGATCAGGAACACTCTAGCACCAGCAGGGGTAAATAAACACTTCCTGTGTTTCATGAATCTATGCTAAAGGTGGCCGTACACTGAGAGATCCGCTCGCCAAATGAGTGGATCTCTCCCCAATATTCCCACCTTGAGGTGGGTGATATCGGGCTGACCCGATTGTTGGTCCCTAGGGTATATGGGCGGATTGCAGGACCGCATGAACAAACAGATGCGGCCACGATCCGTACTTTCGGCCAGATATCGATTGAAGCAGCCCGTCGGAGGGCCCCATACACGGGCCGATAATCTGCCGACTCAGTCTGCTTTCATCGGCCCGTGTATGGCCACCTTAATGCTATCTTTTGAGAAAGCTAATTTTTATTTTGTATAGCTATATATGATATATTTTGATACATTTTTGGAATACTTAGACATTCTAGACATATAACTGCTTGTTTGTAAGAGCCAGTACTCTCTATTGCTTTGTGGTAGGTCTCAGAAGGTGAATTTACAGCCTTTTACAGCCTTAATGAGGGGTGGAATCTTTAATCACATGTGACACGGGGGAGCACGTTGTTCAGTGAGTGCATTTGGGGTTTATCTATTTATTTGCATAATATTGTATTGGGTGTTTATGGTCTTGAGAAAGGTCTTAGGTAGAGACCAAAATGTTGACCTATTTTAAACATGCATTAAATAAAGAGTTTTTAACCTTGATAGGCTCCTGGTGTGCACCTCGTCTTTTACTTTTTATATACTGTATATATATATACTTTTTGTATGGAATTAACTTATACAGCATGGAGTGATAATATATTTGGGGCCAATCAATACTTTAATCAAGCATAAATCACCATCATGATTTATTTATATAGAGGCAGAAAGTTAAGTAGCACTTTACATAGTCTTACAAATAAAGTCTTCCTCTTCTTACCAACCAAACTGAGGTCTGTGATGGGCCTCATTAAAGGGCTGTGTTGATGCACCTCACTCAGAAGGAATGTTCTGCCTGAGGCTCAGTTGTCTTTTTTTAGTTGCAAAATATGATAAAACGCTTGCTCTATTGCCCCATCTAGTGATGCTTTGGCACTTTAAGTCGAATGATTGTCAGACAAAGTGACAACTTGACAGCATAATTCACACTTTGTGAAACCAGTCCTTTGAAAGATTTTATTGTTCAGACATCACGCAGGCCTTAATGGGCTTTTCATAGTGTCCCTGTGTTTGACTGTCTGCAGATAACATACTCATGGAATGAGTCAAACATGTATCAGCTTGTATAGCATCTAACTGATAGTTTACTGACTGGGTACAATTCTACAGTTGCCAATGAGTCGGGTGTTGATCTGCACTCATAATAAAGAGACACTCTCATATAAAGGGTGAATGAAAAGAAAGAAGGAGTAAAGCCGTGATGTAAAAATCTGGTTCAACCTTTTTTTAATATTATAATCCAAGTTGGGATAGAGAGAATGTGTTACTTGAGAGGTGTGCCACATTCTGCAGTCTGAATGACAGTATAATTCTTAATCAACCCTGTATAGTACCGATGAGTTGGAATGGATTTCAGTCTAAATTATAAAGACAAATTGGGCAGACAGAGGCTAGTACTGTTTGATCTAATAAAATCTAAATCTCTAGTATATCAATATATATATACACCAAGAATGCTTAATCTGTACCCTTATAACTGCTGTTAAATTTAGGGATATATCAAATCCACTATTTGGGATTTAGCTTAATCCCAGAATCCAAATCTGAATCCTAATTTAAATATGCAAATTAGGGGTGGTAAAGGAAAAAGGGGGAAAAACCTTTTTTACGTCCTGGTTTTTGATGAAAAGTCACATGATTTTTCCTTCCCACTACTTATTTACACATGTAAATTAGTATTTCGTTCGGCCAAGGACAAGGATTTAGCTGAATCTGAATCCTGCTGAAAAAGGCCAAATCCTGGATGAATCCCAAACCGAATCCTTCGGTGCATCCCTTGTTAAATTGCAACTCACAGAATCATTCTAAAAATAATGTAAACCTCCACTTAAAAATAAGGACCACTGCCATACAGTTAGTTGCTTCTCCTTTTCTACCACCAGCACAGGCTGTAATCTAGAGCGTAATAAATTCACTAAATGCATATTAAGCTGGCGGATGAATAAATTACAGAACATTCATTTCACATGAATTTATTTCAAATGTGTTTTGCTCCAGCTTGGGAGAAAATTCTGCAGTCACGAATGTTCATTTCTTATTAGCTGTCGGATCCTGTGTACCTGTGTAATGCAATGCATTGCATAATGAAAAATACTATCAGCTGCCTTAAATCAGTTATCTTCACTCGCTGCTGCAAACAGCCTGGAAGTACCCAGAGATACAGATATTCTTTCTCTGACCTCTCCTGACTCCTGCAGTCTTTCAGCGAGAGATAAGTTTTTGTTTCAGGGGAAAAAACAGAAGAGAAAATTACCTTGCACTGTAATGAATTAGGATGAAATCCTTTCATATTCTTTATTTTTGACAAAGCTAATACTGGGTGCAGAACATGTTGGACTTAAGAACCTTTCTACCACTGTAAAAGGAAGGTAAAATATTTGATGGGTACTGTACCTCTTTAAAATGTAAAGAAATAAACCACAGCTTCCACGAATATGGTCCACATAGGTGGGGAACAACATGATTTCTAGATTGTTCCCTGTACTGACATTTATTAAATGTTCTATTGCAGAAGTAGCCTTTAGTAATGGTCGCGAGAAAGACCAAGAAAGCAAATACACTTTGCTTTTTAGCAATAAAATCCATAACCCAAAATATTATCAAAACTCAATTTAGGCCGGGACCCTGATATACAGTATCTAAAATACACTCATCCTTAAGCCCATACACATCCCTGGCCATTCCCATACGGGGGCTGGTGACACAGGACCAAATGGTTAGCAATACTTAGTATATCAGAACCTTTTCCAATCTGTTACTTAGTTTTGTTGAGACTATGACTGAGATACAGTATGACTTTTACATCCTCTTTAAGTCCACTGTAACATGTCTGTTTGCCAAACTGTACAAAAGAATGTATCTGTGTTTGCCAGTTCATTGTCAAGGTTTCTGAAGTTACATTACAGGGCAGATGTATACATGTTTGTAAATAGGAAGATACTCTTTTCTGAAATAAGGTATTTATTGCAGGGAAGCCATAGGACATATATGCCTGTCCAAAATCTCATTCCCAAACCATGACTATTAATATGTGCAATATGTTAGAGGTCAATTCTGCAGGTATAACAGCTACTCCTTTAGGAAGGGTTTCCATTAGATTTTGATAAATTGTTCATGGGATTTATTTCTGTTCATCCACATAAGCATTAACAAGGATGTACACTCATGTTGGGGATCAGCCTTTGTTTGAAATCAGAGTTCAGTTTCATCCCGCATGGGTTCAGTTGTGTTGAGGTCAGGGCTCCGTATCAAGTAAAGTTCTTCCATCCAAATCAGAGCAGACTAATTCTGTACAGAACTAGCTTTGTGTATGGGAGCCCCAGGGAGGAAAGGGGATGGCAAATGAGAGTCCACCTCAGGGCAGCAAGGCCTATAGAAACACTGCCTGTGTACACTACAGCCTCTAGTTTTGATTTCAGTGGAACCAGGGCCCTTATCCCAAGCCCAGTAATAAAGTGAAACTGGCTTCATATTCTGTAAGAAGCACTTAGAAATGTATAAATTAAAATAATAGGCCAAAAAGTATGTTCAGTGCAAGCCCTATCCTTTCAGAATGTTGAAATGGGGGCAAATACATTCCTTTAATAAATAGTTTTGATGAAATTAAAGGGACACTGTCATGGCAAAAAATGTTTCAGTTAATAGTGCTGCTCCAGTAGACTTCTGCACTGAAATCCATTTTTCAAAAGAGCAAACAGATTTTTTTATATTTTGTTTTGAAACCTGACATTGGGCTAGACATATTGTCAATTTCCCAGCTACCCCAAGTCATGTGACTTTTGCTCTGATAAACTTAAATCACTCTTTACTGCTGTTTTGCAAGTTGGAGTGATATCACCCCCTCACTTTTCTCCCCCCAGCAGCCTAACAACAGAACAATGGGAAGGTAACCAGATAACAGCTCCCTAACACAAGATAACAGCTGACTGGTAGATCTAAGAACAGCACTCAATAGTAAAAACCCATGTCCCACTGCATTCTATTCAGCTACATTGAGAATAACAGCCTGCCAGCAGCTCCCTCCTAATGTGCTGGCACCAGTCACATGACATGGTGCAGCTGGGAAATTGACAAAATGTCTACCTTCATGTCAGATTTCAAAATTGAATATAAAAATATCTGTTTGCTCTTTTGAGAAATGGATTTCAGTGCAGAAGTCTGCTGGAGCATGACTATTAACTTATGCGTTTTGAAAAAAAACATGTTTTCCCATGACAGTATCTCTTTAATGCACATTCATTTGACTCTAACTTCACTTTACTTACTTACTTTACTTAATGCACTTGATATTTGATGCACTTAATATTTATATCATTCACAGATATGAATGCCTTAGTCAAATTGTGGTAATCTCTTCTTTTATATACATTCTTGTCATTAATAATTACATCTAATTATTTAAAAAAAAATTCTATATGTCATCTTCAAATATGAAATTCCACTCATAAGAAAACATAGAACGAATGCTTGCTTGGAGGGTAATATAGAGTTAATCTGCATGAGTATTTGCTGCAAAACAAGGTGATATGAAGGAGAGTGAGATTGATGAGATCAATAGGCATTGCAAAAAAACTCCATTTCAATAATATTGCAAGGTAAAAAGAAAAATCAGATAGTTGGCCTAATGCCTGAATCATTTTGACACATCAATTTGGGATTGGTTTGCTACTCTCACTTTACTCGGTTCCATTTCAGTTAATCAAAGAAGAAGAATCTTTGCTTCTCAGATATATGAGCTGCAGTATATGTGGCTGGATGGTTGCCCATCTGGAGGCCACCAGTATCTAACACCCCAGCCCTTGCCTTTTTATATAATATTGTTGTTGGATCTGTGTCACAGAATTAATATTAAGTTAAAAAAAATACTGCAGTGACTGAATCCTTCCAGAAATATTAATATTCTCAGAGCTCATGTAAAAGTAACCTGCTCTGCAAACTGATACAGAACAAGATGTGGAGTAAGATTATAGGGATTTCTAAAATATCATTCTTTTAAGACTTGTTTGTATTGATCTAGAGATTGTACATATATGCAATCAGCTGTACTAAAACCAGAATCTATAGGGCATAGAGATATTTTCACTCCACTGCACGTTTTTCTAATTTCTTTGCAATAAATAAACAATCGCTAAAGGTCCATTCACCTGTGATTAACAAATTTAAAATTATAATTTGGTTTTAAAGAGATATTGATACTTCTGAACTGTGAGAGGATTGTGGGTCTTATCCCAGCAGAAACTCAAAGCAATTTGGATCTTAAAAGACAGGGTTATAGATCCCCTGTCCAGCTATTTTCCTCTAGGCAAAGAACTATTTTCATATTAAAAGGTGTTTGCAACATAGACCATGTTGAGTTAGCGTTGAACAGTACTTTTTTTGTGTTGTTTTCTAGTGTGAATAAACCCATCACGGAATGAACTCCATGTCTTCTCTTGCATTTTAGCCGTGGGGTATACTATTTGGCAACACTACTATCCGGCTCAGAAACTGACCAGCAATATTTTGTGCCACATTTATGAGTTAAACAGAGCTATGTGCTCAATGAATACTCTTTCTTGAAGATGATAGATCCTATTTGCATGGGACTTGTTATACAGAATGCTCTGGGCCAGGGGTTTTCCGGATAACAGATATTTCCATGATTTATCTTAAGTTTACTAAGAAATCATGTAAACATTATGGGCCAGATTGTTTTTTTTTTTGGTGAAAACTCAAATTTTCAGGCTAAAAAACAAATATTTCAATTTGTGGAGATTTATTATACCCTGACCCTGGAAATAACTGGAATCTGAAAATACATCATCTAAAGCCTCTTGAGTTCACATAGGAGTCAATGGCAGAGGTCCCTTGAACTATGGAGGATTTTGGTTTGGCAAATTTGAGGGGTTTTTTTTGTGTTTTTTTTGCCGAGAACTCCTATCTATTCGATATCTATTTCAGGTTTTGCAACTCGAACACAAATTAATCCAATAGGCTGGTTTTGCTTCTAAGGATTAATTATAACTTAGTTTGGATCAAGTACAAGGTGCTGTTTTATGTTTAAATTAAAAAAAAATGGCATTTATGTCTACTCATATGGAGTTACTAAAAATGTTAAAATTCAAAATAGGTGAAGGAGATCAGCAAATAAATGCAGTAGCAAAGGTAGTTGTAACATTTATATGTCTTTATTAGGACATGTATAGCCTAACGTATTTTGTGACAAATGGGCAACTACTCATACTGTTTTACTATTACAGAGAAAAAGGAAATAATTTTTGAAAATTTAGATTATTTGGATAAAATGGAGTCTACATAAGTAAAATTTCAGAGAGTTAAACGTATGGTCCAAGTATGTAATGCTGACATATTCTGTGCAGGCCCAGATTTGCGGCGAGGCCACATAGGCCCTGACCTAGGGTGGCATCGAACAAGGGGCAGCATGCCACCCAGCCGCACAAGTAATTTTCTGCCCAGAACACTAGCACCAAACTGCTGGTGTTACAGATTCAAGCTAAGAGGCTGTGCATGCATGCTATCTTTGGGAGGGAGGACGTCAGCCCCCAGGGCAAATCCGGCCCTGATTGTGTGCAGCCAGGCATTAGCCATTCAAGCAGATGGCAAAGATATTGCAACTTTCCAAGTGTTTTGTTTACAGACATGGCTATAAAATGCCCATAATTAATGCTTCTCCCATTGCCTTATCCAGAAGATAAGGTCATAATCATAACTGGACAGGAAACTAAGCCCAAATATTTAAAAAATAAATTCTCAGATTTTTTTTCTCCTTTCATGATTTAAAATAATCACATTACAAATACTTCAATGACTGACAGACAATAATCTGGAGAGCAGAATTGTTTTGCAACGGCTGCTTCTATTTTTATTTTGTTTATTGTGTCGAGCAATAAATAACAACAGGTGTAATGTGTATTTTCTTTGTTACCTAAATTCATTTCTTTGTAAGGCACAACATGTATCTGCTTTTCAGACAGCACAGTATCAAATGTATACATTCTCCTATACACCCTAAAATTATTACTATAGTTACAAAAGCAGAACACTAAACAGGTCAGTAGCACAGATCAGCTTTTCATTCTATCAATACCTGACCAATTAAACCGAATGAACAAACAAAGCCTATATATTTGTGCTGTCAGAACAGTTGACAGCTGTCTGCAGCACTATCTGAACTGTCAGAAACAAAATTTCAGTTGTCCAGTCAATGCAGGAAAATAGCTTCATTGCAAACCAAGAACATGACTTGTGGACTGTCCCATGGCATTAAATGTATAGTCTTTGAGTATTCCAAAGACCTATTTAGGTGTATTGTCTCATGCAAGAATGACCATAATCGGAACTATCCCACTGGCAAGAGATGCAGCACTTTCTCCTTTCTATAAGGTTTAACAGCAGTTTAGGCAAATAAATTACACTATTCTTGGTGACCTAATAAGATCTTTTTGAGACCAATAACTTGAATCTTCCTTCTCATAAGGAAAGCTGTCAGGGAGCTATGAGCAGAGCAAGGGTTAAACTTGTTAGCCTAGCACATTTTTTCTACACTGCAAGCACGCCAGTTGCATTCAATCAGCCAGAAAACCTGCATACCATAAACCTTCCCGTGCAGCTACTGAAAAGAGGGAAAAAGGCAGGGCCATAAAAATTCATCAGGATAATGTAGAGAGGAGGCAGGATGGAGCCAGCTCCCTGCAATAAGCCCATCACTCATCCACTGGCATTTACTGCACACCCCATTCTGCTCTTTCTTAAGGACAATTGATGTTCTTTATGCCATTAGCATAATGACTGCAGTGCAATATTTCTGGAAACTTCCTACAAGTGGGCTTTGTGCTGTGCAAATACACAGGTCTGTGTGCTTGTGTGTGTCTTATTGTTTTTGTAAATTTCCTGTATGTGTGGTATGCACATCTGTGTGAAATAGGTTTGATTGTTTATCTCACAACTCTGGGTTCATGCAAGTTTCTGAATATTATAATAAGCATAATATTTAAGGGGTAAATACATACTATTGCATTAGGATGGAGGTTATAAGCATGCTGTACTGATGCTGTACTGATTATGTTTCTCTGTATTTGTTAAAATATTCTGAAACAATCTTTTTGTTTACTAATACATTTCTTGCATTATGTCTCCCACATTAGACAAAGGAATTGTTGAAATAATCACTACAAAAACACTGAGAAAGCAAATAGGGATCCAGAAAAATAATTTTAGTGGAGGTCTGGTGCTCAAAGTGTCAATATTCTTGCAAGATAACATACTGTATAGACTTAATGGTGAACTCAGTGGTGAGATCATAGGGGACTACACAGTTGTGTAGGGCATGAGAAAAGAGGATCCAGTATGGACCATTGAAAAATAGTGAGTGAGTTGAGGTGACTGAATCTCTTGTAATTCTAATTCCTGAATAAAAATTCTTGAAAACTATACACCCAACCTCTATGTTTATATATATATATATATAAATCTCCATCCGTACAAAAAGTCGGCACTCACGAAAAACAATCCAATATGCCTGGGTGCAGTTCCAAAATATTGATATGAAACAGTAACAAAAAAGGTCCGCACTCACAAGTCTTAAAATGAAAAAAAAATAATAATAATTTTATTGGTGAAAATGACTATATATATATGTCACATATGGCCTATGGGTTGCATTGTCCTGTTACATCATCTTAGGCTCAACAGAGTTCTTTTAAACAAGGTCAGTTTAGACATATTCAAGTTTTCAAGAAGAGGATATTGAGATGTGTGCAGAAGTATGCAAGTATAAGGTATTATATGGTGCCAGTACTTGCAATAAAAAGTGGAGATATAATGGTAAGTTAAAATGAAGGAAATGTGCCCAGTACAGGGGCTTATATTGATCATCTTTCTAAGGGCCTGAGGTCCCTAGGTGGTTGGAATAAGGTGTTAAAATACTGATACAGTATTCTATTGCCAATGGATCTAAAAAGTTATGCTACACTATTCTGAGACGATAAAATGATTATCAGTATTGTACAGTATATTTCATATGGCTGTTTTGTTTATCCTGGCTTTTATTATCATATTACATTCAGATGTTATGCAGCTTTGTTAAAAAATAAAAATTGTTGCCTTTACATTTTCCGTTGGAGCATGGTGTGAAGTGGCCAAGGAAGGAGGGAAAGAATGGAGTAGAGTGCACACCATTCAATAACAAAAAGATAATTGTCCTTGCATCAGTCAAGTCACTTGTGTTGGTCACAGAGTGGCCTTGCTTGTTCTACAGTAATACATGAATGAATAGTACTTATGGAATAAACAAACACAAGCATATTAAAAGGGATGTTGACCTTAAAATAAATGTTATTTATCTTTATATAAAGCTTTATTTTTTTTTTCTTTATTAAAATTTGTGTGTGTGTGCAGAACACATTTCCCTAGATATTTGAATTATGCATGTGAAAGTTAGCTGCCTCAGAGCTTTCCTTACCAGACATAGAAAAATGATCATGGTAACTTTTGCAATATTACTTTTGACGATACCTGAGAATACCTTAGCTCCCAGTATATGTGCATGCTAGCAAGGATTATACTTTGGCCACAGTTAACTATGGCCATGTACCTCATGGCCTACACAAAGGAAAAACATATATATGCTTACCAAGGCAACATTAATTTTTTCATGTAGGTGAATTAAATTTTGCTATTTAAATTTGAATAAAGCTAGAGTTATGTAAGTTATAAATACTGTATGGTGTCTAGCACAGTAGCTCCATGAGAGCCACAATAAAGCAGATACAAAGCCATGGTAAAGATTTGCATTGCCTAGAAGAATATTTATTTGTGGCGTACAGTCCCTTGAAAGCCATGTGATTAATATATTTTGCAACACTTTTGCCATATTTGCTGCTCACAGACCCAAAGAATAAACAGTTGCATTATACTCCCTGTGATGTTAAATATAGGGTTTTCTAAACAGAAGAGAAACATTACTAAATATGTCACAAAGTGTGGAGGGAAAAGTGGCATGGAAAATTAGTTTTCCGATTTTAAACTTGGCAGGTATTCAATCGCAGCTGCTCACAAAAAACATCCAGATCAACATTACATTTTGTGCAAGCATCAGATGAACATGGATCGCTACATTCATTGCTTTTAACAGAATTTGTATAAATAAGCACCATCCCTGGAATGACTCTTCCTCCACCTATCTCAAAACTCTTGTCTCCAGTCCATGGACTAAAATAAAGATGTCTCAAGTGTAGTCCTCAACCTGTTGCATAATATAATTAGCAGTCAGTCATTGGTTCCTAAATGAAATCGTCCCTCCCTAAATAGTTTTTAAACAATATTTGGATGTCCAAAGGTTTCTCTGTCCCTAGGTACAGAGTTTGGAGACACAGGGTCACTGTATAGAAACCAAACAGCTGTCTTTAGATTAGAAATGGTCCAGCTTGGATGTACTTGGCAGTAAATTATATCCATGGCAACATTTTCTGCAATTTCTGCAAGAAATGTAATATTCATTTGGGCTTTATTGGGTGAATATATGAACATCATAAAATGAGCAGAGGGCAATTAATATTAATACCAGGTTTTGCATGACTATGTGGTTGATATTACTACAGTTGAATTAGTTTTAAAATAACTTCTGCCTGTCTAATTCCAGCAGATTTATCTGGTTTAAACATACCTCTGGCTACCGCCTTTAGTATGTGTACATACCACGGTTTATCCTTCTAAGTGCTGGCAGTCAGTAATATGCAGAAATTGGATCAAGCATTATTAAATATGCCTCATAGCAAGAAATTAAATAAGTATCAAATGAAAGGAGATAGCAAGGGATGCGTATATTCTCATCACAAGTGCAGAGCAAAACTGCTGGAGAATGTGCTAGCGGTAATATTATGGCCATGGGACTGCACCCGGTCAGTATTGGTATGATGCTAAAAAAAAAATTGAACTACAAGTATAGAAGATGTGTTTTCTATCATTTCTACAGTATATAAATTGTTACAATACATTATATTTATTATTGTTTACAGTGAATGGAAGTCTCTGGGCGGTAAGTAAAAAGGGACTGTTTTAATTGTTACATGTCTATAAAACAATTCTCTGTAATTTGGCTCGGACTTCCTTCTATATGAAGCAAGGGACAGTTTCACTGCTATAACTGGGAGGATCTAACAGGAGTTGCTGAAATTTTAAAATGTTCCAATGGCAAAACATATTTTCAAAAGGTTTTTCCATTAAAGATGTATATATATATCTGGAGGGGCCTGGCACACACCAACATGCTGTCTCACCACCCGACCACCTCGCTCCACGCTGCACACTCAGGTAAGAGGGACAGGGGATTTCTTAAAACTATAGAAGAAGCAGACCCACTATCCTGGCCCAGGTGGGGTATTCTTTATCTATAGTTACTCCATTGCTCTTCACTGCCAATAAGGCCAATCCACTTCCTCCTGAAGATATCTCCCCTCCTAAAACAAAACTCCATTAACCACACAAACAAGCAAAACATATCAAGAGCAACAGTTTGCTCAACAAATTAACGATACATACTGTATGTACAGTACACATGCACCTTTGCAAGCACTTGTCCCAATGAGCCTTCTGAAGCCAGAGAAACCACATCAGCTCCATTCCCTATAAATGGATAGATGCAAAACCAATTATCCTGTCCAATCAGATATGATTAATCGGGAAGAAGATGTCAGCTCATGTTTGCACACCTTAATATTTTTTTAAAGAATGATGTAATGCAGAATACATATGTAATAGCCATGCTTATTATTCTGCCAGTGTGCTCCTTTTACTGAAACAGTTGAAAAATGAAGAAGTTAGCCTTGTAAATAATTATAGTATCATTCATGGTGATACACTATAATCATTACTTGCACATGACAACCTTTAACTTGCTTCAATCATTTACCGAATGCCAAAAAATGTCTCTCTAGCCAAGGAAAATAAAGATCCTTGGCAAATCATATAGGAGTAACAGTTGTTTAAGGTACAGTTTAGTCTCAGATTGAAACAAGAAATCGATACTGTTAGAAACTTTGGTTTTCAAATAGGTTAGATCCTCAAATGCAGCAAAGATTAACTTGTAACATAGATGAGCCAATAATGGGTTTTGGTAGAAAGAACTACACTGTTTGGTAGTTTAATTGCACTTCATTACCTAACACCTCAGCAAAACCATTATGTCCATGGATTATTATTGTTCTAAGTCTACAGAGCCTTCGTAAATACAAACAAGCCAAGCTTGAAAAATGCTATGCAAATACATGGTAATTTATGCACAAAGTGCAGATAGAAATAGAACAGGATAAATACTATTACAAACTTTATGCACCTGAAAATATGAGGGAATATTTGCTTAACAAGAGCAAACTCACTACAATAATCACACAATGAAAAGACAAATAAAATCTAATTTCATATTTCTCATGAAAGTAAACAGAAGAACTGGGAAAGTCATACAAGAGGACCATATTAAAAGTAATCTGCAGTGACGATTATGTTTAAAGATTTCACTGCTGCAAAGATTTAAGTCACTTCCATCAAAACAGATAAATGCACAAAAATAGAAATGGTTCAAATGACATGGAATATGGCGTATATAACCATGAGGAGGCACAAGCATTTGGGCTGCATTAGTAAGAAATGAATCTTTCTTGCAGAATCCAACTAGACACATATAGCCCAGCAAGTTTATTTATACAGCGTTACATGAAAATGCAGCACACAGAGGGAATAATAATTAATACTAAATAAATAACAAGCATAGTAGTAAATGAGGAATCTATAAAGAGCTTAAGAGATGTAGTTAGGAGCAGAGTGTTAAGGGGCATCGAATGTTAGCAAAAGGATTTTGTACGCTATCATTTGTTTAACAGGTAACCACGATTTGAGAGAGGTGGGAGGCTGGTTAGTAAAAGAATGCTGTAATCAACGATAAGGACATGGATTAGTGTTTTTGCTCTTACTTTTACTGAGTAAAAGGGTATATCTTGGCACAATTACATAGGAAAAACCAGCAGTTTAGCAGTGATTAGTGATGGGCGAATTTATTAGCCTGAGGCGAATTCGTGGGGAACTCCTCCGATTCCCCGCAGACGAATACATTTGCAAAACGCCAGAAAAACTTTCCCTGGGCGAAAATTTTCCGAGTCTCGTTTTGGACGGGGACAGAAAGGGACTAGTCCAAGATGAATATCATGCATTGTGCTGAATTACCAGGATTAAAGGGGAATTAAAGTTTAAAATAGAATAATGCTAGAAATGCTGTATTTTGTAAACATATATATATTATATATTATATTTAAGACATTGAGACATTTTGTGCATACAGCTAGTAAAAATGCCTCACCCTTTAAACAAACAGGGATTGTTTGTCCATATATTGCAATATATTTAAGCTGGCCAACTACGTCAAAGTCATCCCATATCTGGCCAGTCCTACTCTCAATTTTCATCTGATTCATTAAGAATTCTATAGCTTCATTATACATTTTACAATAGAGACTAAAATTAGTGGTGAGCACAACTTTCCTTGTTTGTTATAGTTCATATATGAGCAGTGACCAGCTTCCACCCCTTCCCAGCTATAGTCAGGTGACCTCACTGGTGTCTAATAAAAGCTTAAAGTGATACTGATACTAAAAAATGACTTTTTAACATATGAACGTACATTAAATGTTACCTATAGGTCATGTTGATAATTTTTTGCTGATAGGTTTGTTTTTATATATAATTGTTAGTTGAAGTTCCCAAGTCTGACTCTCTGACTTTGCCAACCTGACTGTCCAATCTCAGCCTGTTAGTTACAGTTTCTAATGCTAACAGACTCCTGCTGCACAAATAAGGCAGCCCCCTCATACAGGAACATGGGGAATCAGACAGGTAATGTAAAAGCATCATGCAAATACTTTATGGCGAAGTTAGAAGTAGCTTTCAAAGCCAATATTATAATAGATGTAAAAATGTGTTTAATTTCAGGTGTCAGTATCTCTTTAATCTTAATGAGGGGTACTCATTAAGATTTAGCTTAAAGGAACAGTAGCAAAAAAATTAAAGTGTTTTAAGGTAATGAACATAAAATGTACTGTTGCGCTGCACTGGTACAATGGGTGTGTTTGCTTCAGAAACATTATTATTGTTTATAAAAACAAGCAGTGGGGGCAGCCATTCAAAGCTGAAAATTGAGAAAAGGCACAGGCTACACAGGAGATAACAGATAAGTTATGCTGTATACAATGGGATTCATCTGCACTTATCTGCTATCTACTGTGTATCCTGTGCTTGAATGGCTACAGCTTGTCTATATAAACTAAAGTTGTGTTTGTGAATCAAACACACTAATTTTACCAGTGCAGGGCAACAGTACATTATATTGTCTTTCCTTTAAAACACTTTAATTTTTTCGTGTTACCGTTGCTTTAAATTCTGCCATTAAAACAAGATAGAATTAAAGAAACAAGATTTAGGTTTTGCACAATGGTAATAGTATATCCATACAATGTTGTCAGCATAACAAAAACTCAACCTGTTATATTTTTCAGTAACCAGATATTCTGGGCCTCTATGGACTCATGGTATGCTATATTGTATGTGTGGGATCTTCATGGAGGGTCAACAGAGCTGTAGGTACAATGGAGCATAACAATAGTTTAATCATTCTCACATTTAATAAGGATAGTCTTTTAATCAGGTCATTTAAAGTAGGATTATAATTCCTATATGTAAACAAATAAAATGATGTCCGAAAGCATCTAGCTTTACATTATTTCCACTTTACTTAATTACTAATGAACTTCTGAAAATTGGCTCTACTCTTCACAGTTTTTTACATGTATACAATCATGACATAATTTTGCAGCTTCGCCAATTTAGTAACAGTGTCCCTAGCGAAAATTCGCTAGCGAAGTAGATAGACTAGCGCAACTTCGCACCCTTACCCCAGACGAAGTTGCGCACTGACGAAGGGACGTAACTACGCTAATTCACAAGGCTTACCTCTTGCGCTAGAGCTAGACTTTACTTCGCCGGGTCAGACCTGGCGAAGTTCAATACAACAGATAGGAGTTTGAAAAAAAAACCCAGTCCCAAAAAAAACGCTGGCGTCTTTTACTTTTTTTAGGGTGATAGTCTGAAAAATAGTGTAATTTTTTGGGGGGGTTACCCTCCTCCCACCCCTACATTTCCTAACATATGGCAACTCAAATTTACAGGGGGCACATGTAGGGCAATAGGACAACTTTATTTAATTTATTAAAGGTTTCCTTGGCTTGTGTAGTGGAATGTATTGGCTGTAACATATACTTCTACTATACGTTTAACTTTGCGCCGTATGTAAATTAGGCGTAAATGCGCTTTGCCTGGTGAAGTAACGGTAGCGCAACTTAGCTAACGTTTGCCGTCCTGAGTGCAAATTTGCATTTTAGTGAATTAGAGGCAGGCTGTCGAAAATTCACCTGGCAAAGTGCGGCGAATTGTGGAGAAGCCATCGCTAGAGCATTTTCGCTGTTAGTGAATTTGCCCCTTAGAGTCAAAGGGAATTGTTTTCCCCTCAAATTGGAGAAGCTTCGTTTTTCGCCTTTTTTGCCTTCCTCTGGATAAACTAGCAGTTAGGCAGGTTATATATAGACTTAAAATGTTGAACTTGATGGATATGCGTCTATTTTCAACCTAACTTACTGTATTACTATTTTTTGTTACAGTGGGGCTCAAAAGAGAATGTAAAATAAAAGAAATTGTTATGGAAACCCTGGTGTTAATAGTTCTTGCCCAAATAGAGACAAGCAGACCACAACCCATTATTACAATCAGCACTGTCAACTAGTATATATTCCCTGTATTCATGTGATGGCCACCTCCAGCCTGGATAGATGTAATATTTCATATAATTTATCATTTTGTCCTGTATTTGAGTAAAGCAGATCTTCAGCTACATCGCTAATGAACCAGTGCTATTAAATTACTTCTTTTTTAATATATGCCTTCTTGATAAATTCACTTTTCCTCTCCAAATCAGTATACACAAAAGTTAAAATAACGGGAAAAAAATCTTTATTTTTCCAGATTTTTTTAAAACATGTCCTTTAGCCATTTTGCAAAGTTTGTTTAATTACTTTTGCTCCTATAAAGGAGTCTATACAACCATACTTTTGTAACTATGCTCTTCCATTTCTAAGACCCACGTACGTGTATAATCCTACTTTTTGGCAATGATCAGGTGAAAACTACAGCTATTATCCTCCTACCACAAATCGGAATGGGGTGGGTGGAAACTAAAATATATTATTTATTCATTGTAGTGTTGGATACAAAGCACCCAGATTATTATTAGTTGTTCCAGTGTTTGTAAGCCAGTGTAGTAGTAGTTACCAGTCAAAATTCATAGACATGTTTTTAAGAAATTGACAACATGGGAGCCTTTTATCTGTTGAAATAGTAATTATAGCCTAGTTGATAGGATTTTCTCTAACAATGTAGGGCATGTGTGTAGCAGTATACTGAGAAAAAAATGTGTGTGATTTTCATTCCCATTGACTCCAAAGCAATTCACCAAATTTTTACCCAATGCAAAATATGGTAGATTTGTAAGGACATTTTTCCAGATATCCCCAAAGCAGAAACGGAATGCTTCCAAAAATAACGCAGACTCTAATGTTGTTTGCTACAAAAATTACTCGCAACAAAAAGTTTTAGAAATTCAGTTTTACGTCAAAACAGGACAGATTTGCTCATCACTAATCACCATAGTGTGTTATTGTGAAAATAAGTGTTTGCAAGTGTGCATTATAATGTGCCATGAAAGATTTGCCACTATTGAGTCCTATGCTGATGGTTAACAATATGAATGTTAATCAATGTGTTGCAATTCTATTTGGAAAAAAACTGTGTATCCCTATAATATACTTGCAATATATGCTTGTAACAAAATGTGCAGTAAAGTGATAAAATATGTTTGTATACTCAAAAATGGATTATGTCTAGGTAGTGCTATCAAAATTAGAATGCTTGTGCTGTGCCGAAAAAGGCTGGTTGCGTGTTCCCACTAACAAATGCAGACAATTCTCTTTACTATTGGCGCTATTGCTATACATTAAACCCTCAGGGGGAAAGGAGAACCCCGTTCCCCAGTGCTGCAGAGGCACCAGACCTGTCTCCTGACTTCTTTGTAGGCAGAATAATTGCCGTGCAGGCAGACACAACATTACATCCCCTGAGTATTTTGTTGCAGTGCAGCGATGCTGAGATCACCTGGATGAAGACACAGCCATTTTCCCCTGATAAGCAGTACCCACACTTGCTATAAGCAAATGAGATATCAAATCCCTATAGATTTTAAATGTATCAGATAATCATATGTGCTAAAATATCTCTATAGAAGAGACAGATGTTGTCTATATTATTAATTTCCCCATGTCAGACGTTCTTTTTTAATTTGTTTCTTGTGCATATTAGTAAATGAGTGTTCTGCACATAGATGCTCTAATCTAGTAGTTGGATGCAGCAAGATGCAACTCTCAAAATGTGCATTGAAAATTATGTATACAGTATGTATATATATATATATATATATATATATATATATATATATATATATATATATATATATATATATATATATATGTATATATACAGTCCACAAGTACCTGCGCTCTTGTGCAAGATAAGGATGGGAGGCTGGTCCTTAAAGTCATTCTTTGGTATGTATAGCTATATAAAAAATTTTCCCCAGTCTGTTTTCTTTTGGGGTTTGGGCTGTCATAGGGGCGCACAGCCCACCTACATTAAGGCTTTACAGATTATGAATTTCCAGTTTAGCGAGGATGCTGGGAATAGTAGTTAAGCATATTTTAAACACTACAGAGCTGAAATCTTGAAAGCCTGCTCATTTTTTAGATCACTGATTTTCATATTATTTCCACACATGCAAAGGGAAGCTATATCATATGTTTGTTTCTGATTTTCAGTCAGAATACTATAGGCCGCTAATTGCAGGCCACTTATATTTCAATATCACTTGATGTAAATAGCATATAAACTGTTGCAGAAAAGGTCACCCTACACCAAGAGAATATGTGCATGGGTTGCTCTCTAGCAATAAAGTGGTTAAGTCTTGAGATTCAGCAGGATGTCACTTGTTATTATAAATGACTTTTCAGTTAATTGCCTGTTTTGGTGAGTAGATGGTGAGGTCACAGCTGCTCCGAGAATCTCCCAGCTCCCCCTCCCCAACTCAATGAATAATAGATTGAACACCACCCAGACAGGCAGACAGCAGTGCCGTCATCCTCCCATGGGGACACTCTCTTTCCTGTCTACCATTTGTTGCAGGTAGCATGTGTTAGCACAGCAGAAATTAGATAGCAGCTAGTCCAATGTAGTGTTAACCCTTGCAGCACTGGACAGCTCTTGACACACAAATAGGGTGTAATGACAAAGAACTTTCTGGATGATCCCCTATGCCAGTGCCATCCAACTTCTGTGGTACCGAGGGCCAAATCTTTCTGGCCTAAATAGTAGAGGGTCGATACTGGAAGCCAGTGTTGACCCCTCCCTGTTTTTAAGCCACACCCATGTTACCACAAGAACATGTCCAAATTGATTGTTTGCGGTACCACACCAAAAAAACAAATGGTTGGTGCTCACTGGAGAGATATCACTCATCACTCATCTATGAAAAAAGTTGTCATAGTTAGACATAAATCCATATGCCTCCTCTTCCCCTGTGGATAACACAGCACCCCCCAGCACATGATTAAACACCTTAGGGGCCTGTAACAATAGTTTCTTTTCAAATGCTAACAAAACCCCTAAACAAATACCAGGCTTATGTTCCACAGGTAGAGCAAGGGCACACACAGGCAGAGTATGTCACACACAGGCAGAGTATGTCACACACAGGCAGAGTAGGGCACACACAGGCAGAGTATGAAACACACAAGCAGTGTATGTCACACACAGGCAGAGCAGGGCACACACAGGCAGAGTATGTCACACACAGGCAGAGTAGGGCACACGCAGGCAGAGTATGTCACACACAGGCAGAGTATGAAACACACAAGCAGAGTAGGGCACACACAGACAGAGTATGTCTCACACGCACAGGCAGAGCAGGGCACACACAGGCAAAGCAGGGTCCAAATGGGCAGAGTATGTCACACACAGGCAGATCAGGGTCCAAATGGGCAGAGTATGCACACACAGGCAGAGTAGGGCACACAAAGGCAGAGCAGGGCACACACAGGGAGCATAGGGTAGGCAGAATAGAGCAGGAGACAAGAAAACTCACCAGGACCACTCTAAGATGTACTACATACAGTGACACAGTGCTGGTGCCTCATTAGCATTTTGTATAAAGTGTGAACAGGTGAACAATGTGGGCAGTTTCAGTCTGGGTCTCAGGTGTGAACAGTACAGGGCTTTAGGGGTGTGAATAATAGAGGTGTCACAGGTGTTAAAAATGCAGGGGGTTCACAGGTGTGGACAATACAGGGGATTACAGCCTGAATTTACAGGGGCCAATTAATCTCTGTAGTGATACCATTTAAAGCTTATACATGGTAAGCAAATTCAGCAGGTAGGTGGAGGGCCTTACAAGGGGGGGTCGTGGGCCGCCAGTTGGACAGCCCTGCCCTAAGCCATCTTCACCTTATATCGAAGCCAAGGGTGTGTCCAGCAGGAGTTCATTGAATCTAGGACCATGTTCAAGACTAGACCAAACCTTAGCACTTTTAGCAAGATTTGGATAAAGTCTTGGTATTCTTAACCAGATCTAAACGCTTAGCGGTTTACATTGTAAAGTCTTGTGACATTAGGGGGTCTATTTAAGTATTTACTAAGGGGAAAATTCACTAAAGATTGCAACTTCGCCAGTGTTCGCTTCGCAGCAATTGCAACACTTCACCAGGCGAAAATTGGCTCAGACAATGCTAATTTACTAAAGTGTGAAGTTTCGTCCAGGGCACCAAACTCTGGCGAAGTTGTGCTAGCGTTACTTTGTCAAGCATAAGCAAAGTTGCGCTAGCGTTGCCTAATTTACATATGGCAGGAAGTTAAAGTTGAATGGACGTATATGTTGCAGCAAATATATTACATTACATAAGCCAGTGAAAACTTAATAAAAGAAAATAGAGTTGTTATATTGCCCTACACATGTGCACACTGTATAGTTTATGTTCCATTTTTTAGGTGGGAAGCTGGGTACCCCAAAAAAAATTTACAATCTTTTTCAGCCAACTACCTTGTAAATATGAAAAGACGCTAGCCTTTTTTGGGACTTAGAAACATTTTTTAAATTTTTTTGATGAACTCCTATCTACTCTATTGCACTAGCCTGGTCTGAGGTAGTGAAGGCAAGTCTGGCGCAAGAGGTAATATCCATTAAAATCCACATCTTAGTGAATTGGCGTAGAAACGATCTTTCGCCAGAACGAAAATTTGTCTCCCATTAGAGTGCGAAGCAACGGTAGTGTACAGTGCTACGAAATATGTTGGCCCTATAGAAATACATGTTAATAAATACCTCTACTTTGCTAGCGAATGGGCGCCTACTCTTATTAGTAAATCAAAAGAGTAACGAAATGATGTTGAAACAAAGTTTTCGCTAGCGTTAGTGACTTTGCCCTTTAGTGAATCAGCCCTGACTGATTTTTCCAAGTTCTTAACTCCCATCCACGAATTTATATAATTGATCAAAAAATCAACTTGAAAAAGTCAGTGTGGCAAAAAGTTGCAACAAAATCGTCGACTTTGGAGGGAAAGAACTTTTTCGATCTGACGCCCAAAAATCTCAGTTATTTTATTTATAGATTTTTTTCTTCTAAAAATTTTAGTTTTCTCCCTAAAGAACTCGACCATAAAAAAATGAGGCTTCAGAAATAGACCCCCTAATATCACGTGACTTTACAATATAAAAACCGCTGTACAACTGAAGGCCAATATTATTATTGCTACTGATTTTTATCTATAAATGAATACACTATATTTTGTATGAATATGCAAAGGGTCCAGCTTTATTACTGATTTCCAAGCAAATTAACCAAGACCAAAATGGATGGATTCTTTTATCACAAACCATGAAGCACATTCTGTGTCTGATACAAGCAAGCTTCTTCCATAAAAGTGTCATAATAAATATTGTATAATAAGGAGATATTTGAATGCCCACAATCAATTAAGAACCAGGATTTCCAGTAGTAGAAATACACCTGCTTTTAATTTTCACCTAGGAATTATGGGTGAGAACAAACATCTGCCATATGTCTTTGCTCATTTAGGGGAGCACAGTTAAAAAATCAAAGATAAGGAGCATAGGTATTTGTGTGTTCAGAACTTTGAACATTGTGATACAAATGCCGCTCAGTTTGCAAAGAATCATATGGCCTAAAAGTGTAAAATTTTGCTTTGCAATTCTGGTTCGCAACTGGCTTTGACCATGAATCTGAAAGCAGGAATTTTCTCTATACGGTACAGAAAAAGGGATCTAATTTTAAGCCTGCCACATCCTTGATTGATACTCAATAATTAAATTCTGCTTATCATTTCATAAGAAATTTGAAAATGTCTATGTCCAGGGCATGTCATGAAATAAAGATATCAAAAGCAAAAGGAACAGAAACAGGAGGAACCCTGATAAATTATTATCTTCAAAATCATCTACCAGTTGATTATAGGGCTTACTAGCAAACACTGAAGCACACAACCCATATCTATGACAGTTAGGATCCATAAGTCTGAAATTGTCCATCAGTCTCCACATCTTTCAGATATTATGGTACCTGAGAAGCTTGAGATGCTAATTGAGCTCTAATTTATTTATTGACTTATATCTACTGCAAAATAAGGTTAAAATACAGTGCAGGAATACTGAGTGCAGAAACTTAGTACATACTATTTTACCTGGTGTTACTGTCAGTATGTAGCATCATAGTAATCAAGGACATTGATGAATGTGTAGGATTCCACTTTGATCTGGATAGGGAGCCCATTGAGCCAAGACACATCCTGCACTATCCCAGTGTAGGCCCTATAGTGATTAAAATCCAAGTCTGGGGTCTGTGCTCTGTCAGGATAAGAGCATAATCTGCTTGGGGAAGTACAAAATATCTGATACAATGAATAGATCTAAACGTACCAAGCCCAAAATATTGTATTTGCTAAATTGCTATTTAATGGTTCTACCTTTCATTCAAAAATGTTTATTTTCAGGCCTTGATTTGGTGCTGTTCTGTGACAGTTCAGTTAGAAAATGGCTTTTTATCTGGACATGCTTAAAATATGTTACAATAGAGTTATTAAAATTTCAAATAGGGATTTTAAGTAGCTCAAATTTCATGACTATCTGGAATGTCAGGTCTTTAAACATGCCAGTTCGTCAAAACTAAACTCTTATGACCACTTGGAGAATCACTAAAAGTCCTTTCCACATTACTAAAACTGTACAAAAGGGTTTGTAAATCTTAAATATTCAATGATTTTTTTCAGTGGTTAACATCAGGCAAGCATCAGAAAAAAACAAATAAATCTCCCCCTTAATTTTTTAATGTTTAGAATAAATAATTTTTTGCTAAAACTGCATTTGAAAAAGGTAACTCATAGAAATAGGAGACATTTCATTTTGAGAAACAAATACTCTTTTTCACTGCAGGTGATACAACCCCTTTAAATACTGTAAAATGTATCTGACAGCTGGACAGGTGGTAAGTCTAATCTGCTCTGATTGCAGGAATAGATGGAATATAAGGGATATGGTGCTCCTGCTGGGTGTAATAAGGATATTACAAGTCACTGTCCTCACACATTATCCTCACTGCACTCTGTAAGGATTACTTCTATGTGCAAGGTATATAACAAAGGATATGTACATTTATTTTGAGATTTAAAAAAACTAATGTGCAAAGTGCAAATAATTTCTCATGGTTTATAAAATGTTACACTAGAACTATAAGTTTGGTCCTATTCAATTGCCATATTATGCATTAATGCAAAAAAGATTGCATGAATATTGTGTATTTGGTCAAATCACAGTCACATCCATGATATCTTGGGCACTGAGTCAACCTATGAACAATGTGCTACTCTAGTTGGAGGAAAACTAGATGGCTAGACTGCTTCCAATTCAGAATAGATTGGCACTGCAGGTCTATGCAGGGTTGGATTGGGCTTCCAGGATACTAGGAAAAAACCTGGTGGGCTAGCCCATAAAAATACCAAAATGCAGGCCAGCACAGTGGCATTTCTTCACGAGCGGCATGCCAGCATTCTCACATGTGCACAGCACCAGTGTTCACGCATACGCACCATGCTGGCATTCGCACATGAGTAACTCAGGGGCCCCCAGAGGTTGGAACCTGGTGGGCCCTCAATCATCCAGTCTGACCCTGTGTATTAGTGGAATGAAATTAGTACATTTTTAGTTATTTAGCTTTTTATTCAGCAGCTCTCCGGTTTGCAATTTCAGCAATCTGGTTGATAGGGTCCAAATTAGCAAACACTGATACGAAGAGACTGGAATTTGAATAGGAGAGGCCTGAATAGGAAGATGAGTAATAAAAGTAGCACAATCAATGTGTAGATTTACAGAGCATTTGTTTTAAATGGGATCATGGACCCCTATTTGAAAGCTGGAAAGAGTCTGAAAAAGAAAGAAAATAATAAAAAACGTATAAAAAATACATAATGGAGACCACTTGAAAAATTGCTTAGAATTGCCCGTTCTATAACATACTAAGAGGTGAACCACCGCTTTAACATCACAATAGCCTTGGATATTATGCTTGGTCAAGAAATGATCCAAGCCATTCCTTTTCTATGGGAAAAAGATCCACTGCTATTTTAATGCCCTCTAATTTACTAACTTAGACAGTTTAGCATTTTTAACATTTTTTGTGATAAAATTGGTCTGCTTTAAAGTGGGTGTGGTTTAAAAAGGGGGAGTGGTCAACACTGGTTTCCATTATCAGCCCTCCACCCTGAAATATCCAGCCCTCGGTACCACAGAAGTTGGACAGCATTGATTTTACACACATTTATATGTCTACCAAAGTGCATCAATTTGTACACATCATTGAACCTTATTTCTCAGTTTGTTGCCCGGTTTTCCATAATGTAATACGTAATATATTGAAAATGAAGTGCAGCATTACAATGTTATGTCTGAATTTCTTCAGATTACAAAATGATCATTCAAATTTTACTTCAGATTGCCAACTCCAACCTCACTGTTTTAGGGGACCTGTCACCATGATTAATAAAATCTATTCAACTGTTGAGTGGGTGCTTTATTAGTCTCTCCCAAATATCATTTTTGTTATGTTTGTTTCTTAGTTCCCTCACCTATCATGCTATTCTTTGCTGCTAACAACTCATTCATACTGCAAGTGTGAATTAGATTTTTCTGGTTTAACTCATTTCAGCATAATATAGAAATTTGGAATGCCCAGCCACTGCACACATGGTTGTTAGGTAGAAGAAACAAAAATATCTCCAGTTTGCCTCAGAATGGGGACTAAATCGTTTGCTAAGGGCAATCAGTCTGTTAGATAAATTAAATATTATACATCAAAGAGGTAATCATTATATACAACGTAATAGAATAGCAGATCAGATGATTTTGTAAATTTGCAATTACAGAGTGAGGGACTTTGTGGTTCTGTTCCACTTTTCTTGAATTAATCTGTAATGAAATAACAAATATTGTCTTCATTTTATATACTGTACAACAAAACAGTAGTACTTGAACACACATGTAAACAGCTGTTTATATAATTATATATATGCATTATCTATTTAATGGGTAGAAAAGTTCCTGTTATGTATCTAGTTTAATAAAAAATGTCACTGGGAGCCTGCATTAAGGTTATTACATTTTAATTAGCTCCTTAGAAGCCTTTAATAAGGCAATTAGAGGCTTTCATTAATCACAAATCCTGTAATAAGCAATAGTTCATGGTAAAATGCATAGTTGATTATTACAATATTGCATTAGATATAGTATTTAAAATGTATATACTTATAGTTTCAAAGGTGGGAACAAGCAACTCAGTTTCGGGTCCATGATCACATATAGTGAAGTACATGCAGTGTGAATAATGATTAGTTCAGGTTAATTGCAATCAATTGCAATCAGTACAGCACCGCTAATAGCATTTTCACCAAAGTGATTTCCAATCATCTGATGACCTGAGGCACCTTACAAGTGACTTAATCAACTTTTGCTCATACATAGAGGGTCAGTATAAAGATCTGGCTAATAAACTTTTCATCCTTGGGATGATCCAGTTAACAAATGGACGTCCATTAAGACAAGTATGTTTTTCTAGTACAGGAAGGGTTTGTTCCCGTAAAGGGAAGGTAAGGCTGTTGAATTTACAGCTGAGATCATATGTGATTCAATGGTTGAGATAAAAAATGAGTTGGATGACCTTATAGAAAGAATATCTTTCTAAAGTTGTCATTTAATACTGTCTGTTATTTATACAAAGGGTTTAGCAAATGCTTAACCCAGTTTATATCTTTTTCATCCTTACTAAGGAGGTTGCCTAACTATATAAGGTTTTTGTTATAAAATGCATATGCACTCACATACCACTATACAATTGGATGATTATGTCTATTTTCCAACACATTTCTGATGGAGAACCCATATTTGTGAATGAGTCTTAATTACCTAGTCCGTAAAGATTGCAAACTTTGTTCAGGAGATCTGCAAATGGCCAAAGTTGAAATATCCCAAAAGCCTTATTTCCCTGAGTTTATACTGAAAACTTGGAATATAGATGAGCTATGAGGATTTGCTATAGTGGGTAATTGCAATGGTGCATATAAGTAATTTAGCCCACAGACTCCACTGGTAATTAGCTAAGACATGTAAGACTATTTCAGACTTCGTTTAAAATACATTGCAAACTTTTGTTCACAGATAAATGTGAGTTCTTAAAAACTGTAGAAAATAGCAATGGAATTGTTATATATTAATAAAAGTTAATATAATTAATAAAATGTATATAGTCTGGGGGTATTTCACTTGGGTTAATCTTTAATTATGCAAGACTTGGTCTTGCATCTGTCACGTTAATCATGGCTTGTTCTTCTTCAACCTAATTTGTGTCCAGACCTGTCCAATTAAGTCCTTTTAGTACCTGACCTGACAATGTTTTAGAATCTCTTTTTAATATGTAATTACATTTGCGGCATTTCTCAGAAAATTAAAAAAAGGTTACCTAAGTGCCAAATTGTTCTGCCAGTGATCTTAAAATACTCATGTTAGTGTTGGAGAAGTTTTTTTTCTTTTAGTGTCAACCTGGCTGAGTGCTTTCCTTCTACATTGCATGTTGCTAAGTGAAAAAAGCTGGAATTGGGTTTGGTGGATAAAATAATAATCTTAGCACATTATGTGCTGGAGCAGATATGAGAGGCCATGCACTAATAACGTTATTGGGGTTAGCTAAGCAGGTGGATTAGCGCTTACAATGGACGCTGCATGAAGGAGATAAGGATTTCTTGCTGCTCTTTTGTACAACAACTGCTTCCATCATGTTTTGAAATAATGAAATAGCCTGTAAAAACTCTAATCCTGACAGATTCACTGTGTATTTTTGGCAGCCATATTCCTGCCTTTGAGAAAAAGTACTAATATGACATCAGATATTTGCAGAATCCCTTATGTTAAAAAAAGCATTACAGAAGAATAGTTTTAATAAGTCCTTCAATGAGCAAGCCAAGAAAGGGCAAGTCATCTACTGCACGGAACAAGCACAAATTCCACATAAATTACTATATAGTTCTTTGTATTTCACGCATAAATCAGCCACAGCTATTAGGGGCAAAGAATTTGTATCTTTACAAATATTATGACATTATTATACCCAGCAGCTTTTGGTAGGTCTCAGCACTTCCTGGTAGCTCTCAGTGCATGTATGTGCATTGCCATGGATTTAGTTTTGCTGTATTTTATGTGTTGAAAAGAGATAAAACAAGACTAAAGGATGTGGCCTGTACTAATTGAATGCAGAGTCTAGGGTGAGGGTGTGAATAAAAGTGTGTGAGGGTGTGAGGAAAAGGAACTTAGAGAATGATGTCTTGGTTATTATAAGATATGACTGATCTAAGAGCCAGAAATAAAGGCCAGTTCAGGATCAGTTGAGTTGAGACATTATATTGGATTCACATTAGTGGTAACTTTTACTATTCCTATTTTTGTACAAGTGTGCATCTTTTTTCTACATTTGTTTCGGATAAAGTTCATGCTGAGTCACGTGACTTAAAGAAAGTTTGTACCAACCAAAAATTAGGTTAGGCCACCAAATGTAGGATTCTTAAGATGGCAAACACAGAGCCTCAGGGGAATAACCTTATAGGCAGATTGAGAGGATTTGTCTGTTAAAACTTGTATATGATCACAGAAAGTGAAGCCCAGTACAGCAGATTACTGAGGGGTTCATGAGTGGAGCAGGAATTAGTGTATGGGTTTAGTAATGTAAAATTGGGGGATGAGCGTAGTTAATTTTAATCAAATACAGTTAGGGTGCACATCCATTCTGAATATAGAAAACTGAGTCCCATCCGCCCTCCCATTGGTTCATTCTTTGTGCTAGTGTCACAATTGTGCTGGAGGGCACAAGTGGCTAGTGCACTGGTACGATTGCCATGCACCTAGTTTTGATCCTTTGCCGGGTACTTTGCAGATTCTGGTAATTACTGTAATGTTACTATTATATTATTGTCAATATTATTGTTCTAATTTATGTATTCTTATTGCTTATGTAATAAAGCTATGGTCAACATAAATTGCAATGTAAGGCAAGTGGTACTTATTTCTAGGCCAGTATTTGGGGAGATGGGGCAAGTATTTGGCCTTGCTCATGTCATGCTGCTTGCAGCTTTGTTGCTTGTATTATAAAGTTACTTGTGCACACAGAGTCTAATCCCAGTTTTGATTGCCACGAATATGAGACTTTCTGTTGCATGATCTGAAAATAAGCAAGTGTCACTTGCATTGCATATTCAGATTTCTCGTGATTCTCTCAGATTTCCCTCCTGAGAGGGGCTTGGCCTAAAATAGTCCAAACATGTAAAAGACCAAGAAATACAACTCACTCTAGAGCTAAAAGGCTTAACAGAGCCTTTCAGTAAAGGTATATCTGCCATATGTAATCCCGATACCTAGCCTAATACTGGCTGAGTGTTACATTAGGCAGGTAATGCATTAGGCTTTGAATTAAGTCATAATAAAATGTTTTTTTTCACATGACTTGGGGCACATGACTTGGGGCAGCTGGGAAATTGACAATATGTCTAGCCCCATGTCAGATTTCAAAATGAATTATAAAAAAAATCTGTTTGAACTTTTGAGAAATGGATTTCAATGCAGAATTCTTCTGGAACAGCATTATTAACTGATGCATTTTGGGGGAAAAAATTCCCATGACAGTATCCCTTTAGTGATTTTAGTCACATAATGCTGTTGGTACCACATTAGATTTACACAGAATTAGAATCATAAGCACATTGGTTAAAACAATACTAACGAGGTATAGCTGCACATTTTATACCTGGGGTCAGCATTTTGGTTCTTTCCTTCTTCTGTCACAGGCACTTTGCTAACGATGGGGAAAATACTGTGTATTGGGAACAAATTTCCCTGTAAAAGCACATTATACATCCTGGTTTTGTTGTTTGCTGCTTTGTCTTATCTTTGCTTTGCATGTAATTGTAAGAATTCCTTCTAGAGAAAGCCAAGAATCCCTTAACTTATGCTTAGTGATGGGCGAATTTATTCGCCAGGGGCGAATTCCCGCGATTCGCCGCTGGCGAATAAATTCGCGAAACTGCAGCAAAAATTCGCCGCCGAAAAATTCGCCAACAAAAACGAGTCGCGCGTCGTTTTCGCCGCGCGTCGCGTCGTTTTCGCCGCGTGTCGCGTCATTTTCGGGCGCGTCGCGCGCCGAAAACGACGCGACACGGGGACCCCCGTGAACGAGGTAAAGCCAGTGTATAGGTTATATCTCTTTATAGCACTTTCTAGTGGAAGTGAGTCAGAGAGGAAAGCTAGCACAAGCAGCTCAAGCTCCACCAAGGAGGATAGAAGGGAGTAGCTCTCCCCCAGGCTCTACTTTGCCTGTAGTGAAGGGACCACAGTACTGACAAGGGACTTCAGGCAGTGTTCTTATCCCTGATCCACGTCTGCTGTAGGGATCCTGACCACATGAGGTACTGATATCCTGGATGGTGATCCTATCAACTCCAATTTACTAATCCTACCTGAGAGTATTTCCTTGCTGTATCTACTACACCTCTGAATGTACCAATGTACCTGAATATGATCCACCTCAGTTGTGAGTATCATTAACCCTGTGGTGCTTTGTATGTAAATAAAGCTGTTCTACCTGTTTGCAAAGAACCCCTGGCGTCCAACAACTGTTATTTTACACATCTGGCAGTATTGAGTTATAGTTCAACCACCTCACACGTGTATTTTACCCTTAGCGAAAGCCCTACCTGATGAAAGAGGGTCGCATGTAGCCCATGCTCTATCATTGCTAGTTGGTTTTGGTCTAATTTAGCCAAAAAGGGGTTACCTGTGCTTTTGGAATTTTTTACTTTTTGTACAGCAGCTCTCCAGTATGGTATTTCTGCAGCTATCTGGTTACTAGGGTCTTTAGGCAGTTGTTTGAAGAAGAGACTTGTAGACAAATAGGAGAGGGCCTGAACAGCAAAATATGTAACAAAAATAATGATAGCGATAAAATTGCACCCTCAAATATAATGATAACAATAAAATTGTTTCCTTGCAGAGCAATAGTATTTTGGTTGCCTGGGTCAGTGACCTCCGGTAAGCGAATGCGTGTGATCAAACACCTCTAGTAAACTAGTCCCCAGCACTAGTGGATGCTCTAAATAGTATTACCACAGAAATCTCCTATTCTTGAAACAAACTGCTGGAGTCCCTATTATGGTGGGTGACACTGCAGGGTACTAGCCCTTTGGGTCTCTGCATTGGCGCCTACGGCTGCTCTACTAACTACTCCGATCCTGTCTCTCACTCCTAGCGCAAAGTATTGGATAGTGACACTTAAGTCAGTGGCCTGACGCCTACCTCTTCTGGCATCAACCATCCCCTCCTGCAAGTGGAATCCAAAGTGCCGAGTCCCAATGCCAGAAAAATATTCACAGGGCCCGGTACACATAGGGACTCCTGTGTGAACCCGTCGCCCCTGCCGCTTGCATGCTTGCGGAGGCCAATTTAAGGAAAACAAAAGCAGTGGGGAGGGGGTTTCAATATTATAGAAGAAACAGACCCTGTAGTCCAGGCCCCCATTTCCACAGGCCCCCCTACAACTGCGGGGTCTGGTTCTTCTATAGTGATGCCAGTGAATTTGATCTGAAGAGGGAAACAACTCCCCCTCCTTATGTTAGCTCAACACTTATAGAGACTGTCTGAAGTCATATACAGAATCACATATCTTACATACACAAATAACATATTTATGTCACATATCAAAAACTAATTTTGAGTGAAAAAAAACAGCACATGGATTGTGGAGTGGTGACTGTGTGATATTGCTTCCTTTTTAGAGGATTCTGATAGGTGTAAGAAGGTGATGAGTGGTGATATTTTCCCTTGCCTATGGATGTGTATTGTACCACCTTTTCTTTAGGGGACAAATTGGAGTGTGCATGTGTAAAGGTGGCCATACACGTAGAGATCCGCTCGTTTGGTGATGTCGCCAAACGAGCGGATCTCTCCTCGATATGCCCACCTTGAGGTGGGCAATATCGGGCTGATCCAATCGTGGGCCCTAGGGCCCAACGATCGGATCAGAATGGCACAGATACGGGCGGAAAACAGGAGAAATGGCTTTTTCCTACTTATAAGGTATTCAGGAAGAGGTCAGAAGTGAATTCATGGCATATTTTGAAAACCATGTTGGGGATCGGTGCATAATTGTGTATACTGTTAGCTGCACACCTGCAACCAGCAGCCAGTGATAGGTTAAGAATTTCTGCTATTTGCTAAACATTCATAGCCACAAATGCTTCCTTCCAGCATTATTATTTATATAGATCCAGCACAGAACTGATGCTGAGGGTATTGATCTGTATGCTATTAGTACAATTTTATGATATAGGGGATATGATTGGCATACACAGGGTTATTTCTTTTACAAAATGTATTTTGTACTGTACATCAAGAGCAGGAAGAATGTGTGACACTTTTCATGGCCTCTGTCTTAAGCCATCAAGCCCAGCATTGTTTGTATAAGTATGTGTTGATTTTGGTATGATTTTTTCCTTCTTCTACCACTAAGGTCACCTTCAGAAATATTCCGGCAGGGGGTTTGCATGTGCTTCTCCCACTGTCTCACGGCACCATGATTTATTATTGTTCACTTCTTGCTACTGTTCACTGCACAATCCAATCTTACAGACACACATATTTCTCAATCTGGAGACTCCGCTCCTCTGAATGTTATGAAAAATCAGCGGCTAGGTGGAGGGAGCTCTGCTCACTCTTGCTGCTAATTTCTCTGCTCTCTTTCATTTTGAGCTTTCTCCATTTTGTTTCACTTAAACATTCGGACCCGATCCAACAAAAGGAAATGGAGACAGCAAACACGAAACAAATGAAAAAAGAAATAAAACAACAGAGCCAGAGAATGTAATTTGTTTTATATCACATATGTAAATCCATATAAAATATCATCCGTATTTCCAGCACAAACCAAGCTTTATTGCTCCTCGTATTGTTTCAAAGCTTTGTCATTTCTTCTTTTGCTTTATACAGTAATTGTATGTCATTCAGTGGGGGGGGGGCAATAAAAACTTATCAACATTTTATGATACTGAATACAGTATATTGTATCTGACAGGGCCTTAAAACAATGAGATGGGCAAGCCCCGAAAAATAACACAATTTTTGTCACCACTGCTTGTAACTCAATATATGGCCCCTTAAAATTATTAGGGATATGCCTGGATACAATCATTCATGTTGTTTCTTTCTTTCCAGCACTGTGAAATATCTAAAAATGCATGTTAATATTAAAATAATATTATAACTAATGGCTCTTATGTTGCACCTGGCTGTTGTTTGATACTGCTTTTCTATATAAATTTGATTCCTACTGATGTGGTAATTATATATACATAATAAGTTATGCTTGCATCTGTCCTTAGTTAGTGCACCCTATAGAGAACAGTAGACAGTTTGTTCAGGTGCTTCCTCATATTATTCATGTTGACAGGTGGTTGTCAGCCCTTTTTTTGCAGGTGAGGGCTTAAACCAAATTGGTTCACCTTTGGTCAGGGTCTCCCTTAGCTCATAACAAGATGTAGGTAAACATTGTCATAAAAGACATTCAGTCATCGTTTCAAGAATATCTAGGACCAATAGGTGTTCACCACAAATCTCATCCTAATTTACCCTCTGTCTGGCCATTCTGGGGTATCGTTGAAAGCAAACCGACATTATCCCCAAATCTCACTTTAATTGGATGTTGAGAACCACTTCCCAGACCAGATCTAGGGGTAGGCAGAAGAGGCATATGTCTAGGGTGCACTGGTTGTGGGGAATTAGGCAAGTACCTCTTCTCTCTGCCTACCCCTACTTTGTGCTCTCTTCGACTGGCTGCCAGCTCATCTCCTGCCCTCCTGGTTATCTCCTGATCCTTTAGCAAGCCAGTTAGCCTCCGGCACTTCTACTACCAATGTTCAAGCATTAAAGTTTGGAGACAACTGATGTAGATATTGCCACTATCTCTTTCATATGCCAGCACTATGGCAAACATATATAATACACATACATTGCTGTATTTACATATTCCTGGAAATTACATCAATTGCTTCACTTAGTTCAGTAATTTATCTACACTGTTTTTTCCTATGCATAATGGATGCCCATTAAAGTGGTGGTTCTTAGCATACTCATTACTGATAGTTATGCCTTTGGCGTACGTTTCTGGAGGCTGAAAACTAATATCAAAGCAGCAACAACAAACTCTCACTAAAGCCCTTCTTATTGCTTAACATATTTCTTAAATCCACAGCTCTTGCAAGTGCTCACTGAGCCATAATGTACATGAGTTGAATTCTTCTGATTCGTAGCAGTCTGATAGAGAAAAGAAACTCAATTGAAGGTGTGCACATTAAGGGAGGGGTGCGGGTTTCAAACACAGATTTTTCTTCTTCTGGATAATTAACTTCTATTATGTAGAATCAATCTATTCCCTTTTTGATTAATTTGTTAGGAATAAAATATTTGATCATAAAAAGAATTAGTGCTTTATTTCACAACTGGCTAATAAAGGAGAAAAACTTAATTAAAACTAAAAGTAAGACCTTTAAATTATTTACTAAGTTATGAAGAAATTGTTACAATGCATTATGCATAATATCATTTTAATAATAAAGCCATGTTGATATGTACTGCATCATTATGCTTGGGTTTGTTTAGATTAATATTTATGTACCTTGGACTAGAAAATCCAATCTGTATAATATAAGATTTTTGATTTGGTGCTCACTGCAGACCCATGGGCCTAGGTGCCACTTAGTTCTTATCTAGGATCCACTTGCAGCTCTTTGTAGTGAGTGCTCGATCAAAAATGCACTTGTGCCCCTGGGTTCTGTAAATGAGCCCTAAAGTCTAATGCAAGTCCTGTGCACATGGCTGTGCATGTGGGCAAGTAGGAGTGTTTTGCATAACGGATCTATTTGCCTAAGTTGAAAAAGGGGGTGTTTTGTTGCTCTTTGTTGCAATCTGTGTTGACATTAAGGGCCAATTCAGACTTAAGTGCAGAAAATGTTGGCACTAAGTGAGGTCAAATGTTGGCACTGATACATGATATAGTGTATATCATTACAGGATATAAATCTCCTAGAAAGGTGTCCTGATATGGAAAGTGCAATTAATGACGCTGTCCAACTGGTGACATAACGTATATTCTTCTAGACCTCAAAGGTCAGTGGTCTTTGGTTGAAGGTTTGAGATTAGCCTTGAGCACTCTTAACTCATAACAGTGCATATTTGAAAACATTGATGTACTGGCCATCTACTCTAGCTATAATTCCAGGAATATATAGATAACAATATGTTGTTGAATATTATTTAGCCATAGCTTATTAGCTTATTAGGTCATAATAAACAGTATGTAGTAGCATTTAGTTAAAGGCAACTGGACATTAGAGTTTAAGAGCAAAAATATCAAACTAAGAAATAAAGGGGAGGAGCATAGTAGGCAAAGCAACATAGTCATCCCAACACCCTAAGACAGAAGTTGGTGCACCCTAAAGACTCAACACCAAAGCACTTGTAGAGTAATGTGGTCTATGCTCTCCAGTGTAGTGAAGAGTGTTCTGATCTATACATTGGGGAGCCAAAACAACCTCTTTGTAAGGGAATGGCCCAACATAGAAGGGCAAACTCCTCCGCACTAGACTCAGCAGTCTATCCACATCTTACGGAAAGGGAACACTTCTTTGAGGACAGCAATGTGCACATTTTGGTTAGAAAGGACAGATGGTTTGAGACAGGGCTTCACAACTATTCACACTTCCAGTCATGTACATTGAAAGATTAACACCTATCTCAATGAAAATCATGGTATCATGTCACTTGATCACGCTCTCGCACATCTGCACATTTCAACCAACACCCATTGTTTGTGACTTTACTACCCTCAAGGGTTTGAATGGCGGGGAATTCCCTACCACTCAGATGAGCCACTCATATGAGCATTGAAGGGTTTTCATGAAAAACTCTACGGGGCACATTTACTAGGGGTCGGAGTGATTTAAAAAAAAAATCTAATTTCAAAGTAATTTTGGGATACTTCGATTATCGAATAGCCCAAAATTCAATAAATCAAATTACTGTCTAAGGATCAAAATTCTTAGAATTCAACTATTCGCCACTTTGAATTTGAATTTTATTCAAATATTCACTTCGACCTTTAGTAAATGTGACTCTAAATGTCCAGTTGCCTTTGACTTAATTCTACTTGATACTGTATAGACAGCAAATATGTGTTTAGCCCAGATCTCACCCTAAGTGACATTTAAAGGGATACTGTCATGGGAAAACTTTTTTTTTTTTTCAAAACGCATCAGTTAATAGTCTTACTCCAGCAGACTTCTGCACTGAATTCCATTTCTCAAATGAGCAAACAGATTTTTTTATATTCAATTTTGAAATCTGACATGGAGGTAGACACTTTGTCAATTTCCCAGCTTCCCCTGGTCATGTGACTTGTGCCAGCACATTAGGAGGGAGCTGCTTTCTGGCAGGCTATTGGTTTTCTCAATGTAACTGAATAGTACGCAGTGGGACATGGGTTTTACTATTGAGTGCTGTTCTTAGATCTACCAGGCAGCTGTTATCTTAAGTTAGGGAGCTGTTATCTGGTTAGCTTCCCATTGTTCTGTTGTTAGGATGCTGGGGGGAAAGGGAGGGGGTTATATCACTCCAACTTGCAATACAGCAGTAAAGAGTGATTGAAGTTTATCAGAACACAAGTCACATGACTTGGGGCAGCTGGGAAATTGACAATATGTCTAGCCCCATGTCAGATTTCAAAATGAAATATTAAAAAAAACCTGTTCGTTCTTTTGAGAAATGGATTTCAGTGCAGAAGTCTACTTGGAGCAGCACTATTAACTGATGCATTTTGAAAAAAAAACATTTTTTTCCCATGACAGTATCCCTTTAATTTCTACTTTTAGTAGTACACATATGGAAACTGTTAACCAGAATGCTCAGGATAAGGGGTCTTTCTGTAATTTGGTTCCATACTTTGATTCTACTAAAAATCATTTAAACATATAAATCCAATATAATAGCTTTCCTCTTTAAAGTACAAGGTAATGTTTTATTATGGCTACAAGATAGGAAATTATTTTTTAAAACTGTAATCATTTGATTATAATGGAGTCTATGGGAGAGGCCTTCCAGTAATTCAGAGCATTCTGGATAAATGATCTTATACCTGTATCTACTATATATTCTAACTGGAATTAACATAAAGCCATAGCTTTTGACTCCCGTTAACGGAAACATTCCCACAGTTTAGGAACCACTGTCCTGGATTATCAGGATATGCCTCATTCTGACTTTTTTAATTATCATATCATATCAGCTAAAAAAATACAATATCTATAAAAATTTTAGCTTTTTGGACAATTACAAGTGAAGAAATATCCAAAAGTTTGAATGGTTAAAAGAAAGGTCCAATAGGATCAGTGCAGCTCACATTGACTTCTATGGCACCTCAACTGCTTTTACTTGGCAAATTGAGTGTTTGGTGGGTTTTTACATGTAATACATTATTTTCTGTTTGAGTTTTTAAAGGTGAAAAATATGATTTTACCACAAATTTACTAAAAATCCAAATCTGAAAAAAAATGCTCCAAACCACCTCAAACCTGTCCCGGTCATGTAGCAGTCAATGGCAGATGTCCCTGGAGATGTTTATTAATATTGTGATATTGTGATCTGCCCTGGATTCCACACGATAAATCAAAAACCTCTGGTCGAAACTTTAAAAATTAGTAAGATTTAAATTGTAGCACGATTTTGCTCACTTTTCCCTCACCGACTTTTTCGAGCTGACATTTTAGATTGACTTTGTTTTAATAAAAAAATGAGAAAAAAATGAGTTTTAGTAAATAACTCCTCAAGTGTTTTCAACCTAAAGTCCAGTGTTATATTCTGAAGCAACTACTCATGGTTGCTAAAAATTCCTGCAGCTTTTCTTACCCTTAACAGAACCTGTGTTCAGGGATTATAATACAGGTCTAACTCAATATAGACCAGAACACAACTAATGACTGATGTGATGGTGCAAGTGAATTTGATGATGGTGTGCTACACGGCAGGCATCCTACAAACCCTTAGCATTCTCCTAAATATTCAAAACTTCAATTACTTTTGACCCATCTGTAAGTTGCATAGCATTTATCCCGGGTGCAGGTAGCTCCTTTCAGCTAAAATATTCATTTATCAAAGCTGCTTGTGAAAATTCATATTTTTGTATAAATAGTTGAACATGAGAGGAGAAATTGCATCTTTAAAAAGTTGTGTCTTTTTTTTACCTGCGTGTGGCAGCAGATATTGAATGGGCTTCATTAGCTGCTTAATGTCCCAGTAAATGACTGTCAGAATGTTTGACAGTTCAGCTGTATACAGGGAGACCTGCGTACCTGATGGTTAATGAGCCAAAAGCAAAGCAACCTTCTGTGAGGAAGCTTCAACCACCTTTGTCAGTGACTACATCTTCAAAGAGCCATCTGTGTTAACTATGCCGTGGTTTTGTCCAATGCTATTTTTAATTTTAAGGGGAAAGTGGCACTTCTAGAGGGGGTTCGTTGAATACTTTAAGGTCTAAGCTACAGAAGAGGGAAGCTAAAGGCAATACAGAATTGACAGACCCTATCATTAATTAAATCTGTCTTCAGCAATCAATACAATGTTGGGAGTAGTTCAACAACAGCCAGTGAGGTGAAGCTTGGCCTAACTATTAAATGAAAACATCAAGTTATTATTATACATGTAATAAATTAACCTTTTTGAGTCAAAACTATTCTTAAGATAGGGACTCCGGGGCAAATGCCCACTCTATACTATCCTACTTTTCACTCTAAAATTTATAACTGAAAGAAGCTGCAAATGTATTTTGTTTGCATTCCTCTGCATCAGCTAGGATTAGTTAAGGAGGCCTTTTTTCAACCTCAGCTACTTTGGAAATGTTTTGGAAATGAACACTAGACCTTTGTTACAATGTGTCTCTGCTGTGTTCTGTGCTAGACATGTCCTTGTTTTAAATCCCCATCTCTGTGCCCTGTCATGTTATATACATGTTTTAAATAGGCTGGACTAAATAAGAAAAGGTATAAGTGTATCAAATAATTTCCTGATCAAAAAGATGAATGATACAGTGAGTAAAATAATGCTTTTGTTTTCTATCCAGCAGTGAAGGGGTTTAACTGGAGTCCTACATGCAGTAGACACCTGCCCATTAGTCTGGCGCCAGAATTGTTTGCTGAATGTCCCAATGGACTGGCGCGGCTACATGTGGTGTCCCAGCAGGAGGTACCGCCTGGAGTCTCGAAGGAACCCCCACCACTCCCTTCAATTTCATGCTTCCTTAAACAAATGTCTGCTGATGTCATTTAGTGCCAGTACAGAAATAGCAGAGATACACAGTAAATCACTATCTCTATCTATATATATATATTATATACTTACGGGGGGATTAAGGAACGAAGAAGTGGATGTTAAGAATATATTGGCAGCATAACATTATGATTGCTGCACATTTGATAGTTAAAATGATTGTGATTTAAAAGTACTGGATTTGCTGGAGTTGCATGTCTATCAGAATTACAGTGCCTCCAGATAAGACATTTGGTTACATGCAAATAAAGTATATGAACAGCCATTAAAGAAAAACTAAGGGTCAGTTTTTTAATAAGTGATTTGTTAATTTTACAAAGGACATGAATTGGTGTAAAATTAAAGATATATGAAGTTGGGTTTGGAATAGATACAGGGTGCCATTGCTGTGACTGACACTGCTCCCTATCTTGTAAGTCTGAATGCCTCTGGCAAGTTCTGATTGGCTTGTTCATGAAATGTATAAGCCAGTATAACACCCTTGTGTTCAAAATGAGTTTATACTGCTATGAACTTTTGGTTCATTGAAGTGGTCAGGAGCATATCTGTGTTACAAGTAAAGATCCATAAGCTACAAAAGTGTTACACAGTTATACAACGACAGCACCTGTTATCCAGAATGCTTTTGACCTGGGGTTTTTCCAGATAAAGGATAGATTTATCTGGAAAAATACATTAGGGGGATGATAAAACTAAAACTCTACATTATCTTATTTTTTTCTGAAAACAAAGTCAATTTAGCTAAGTTCCAAAATTTGAATTCAATTATCAATAATTTTTCTCAACAAAATGTCACAATTTAATCAAGCTCCAATTTATATCATAAGATTGAGACAGATTATAGGAAAATTTTTCCAATTATCGATCAGAACCCCCAAATTTTCCGTATTATCTGAAGAGACAACTTCAGGGACATCTGCCATTGACTTCTACATGACCTGGACGGGTTTGAGTTGGAGTATTTTTGGATTAGGAGTTTTAGCATATTTGGGGTATAATAAATCTCTAAAAATTCTACTTTTTTCCCATGAAATATTTTAGTTTTACCCTTAAAAACCTCGACCAGAAAAAAACAAACGTTAATAAATGGGCCCTAAGTATACTTTAAATTATTTTTAACATTAAATAAACTCAACAGGATTGTTTTGGCTCCAATTAGGATTAATTATCTAAGTTAGGATGAAGTACAAGGTACTGTTTTATTATTATTATTATTATTATTATTATTATTATTATTATAGAGAAAAAGGAAATTCATTTTTATAATCTGAGTTGTTTGATTAAAATGGATGTAATTAGGAGCTTTCTGGATAACAGGTTTTTGTATAACAGATCCTATAACTGTGTTAATTATGCCAGTTTCTGCCCTGATATTTTTCCTGTGCAGGTGCATTTGCATTGATTTTTACACCAGCTTTATACATGCACCTAATGCAACAAATATGTTGGGCCTCTCTTGGGACCTGGAAATAAAATTGGTCATGAAAGGAGCCTGCCATTAATGTCAAAAATATCAAAAAGTTGATATGCATTGGGGACACCCTGTGCAAAGGACACATCAGAATCGAGTAATACAATGTAGAAGTAACCTCAAAGTTCCCAGACCTACAGCCCTGTACCTTTATGTGGTCACATCCCCAGTTAACTTTGAATTGAATTACAAATAGGGTTGTCACCTGGCTGGTATTTTACCGGCCTGGCCGGTATTTTTGATGGCTGATCCAATGTTATTAATAGGAAAAAAAGATAAATATATAGGAAAGCTGGTATTTTTTTCAAGAAAAGGTGGCAACCCTAATTACAAAGCACACACTAATTGTGACAAAGACGATTTATGTATCAGTCATACAGATTACAGCACACAGTTTACAGATTTCAGTACACAGAAGTACACAGTTTTTACTCCAAAATACTTCTATTCCACAAGGATCTGTACTAAGTCTATCCCTCTTTAATATTTTATTTAATGTATAATGGGATATATCATTAATACATATTTAAAATGAGAGTGTAAATAACAAGGTGGCAAAATCTGCAGATGGTAGACAATTCTGCACAATAGCTAAATCAAAGGCAACCACAAAGAGCAGCTGAAGGATAGATTCAGCTTGAAGTCAATGCATAGGCTTAATAAGAAAAAGCACTCAGTGCTGACATGTAAAAACCTCCAAACATTAAGCATAGAAGTTCATACTGCAGACGAATATATCACCAAACAGACCCTGTTATGGACAGCTTATGATGGAAAATAAACATATGCATAGTTCCTGTTTCTGTTTTCTAATATAAAATTGCAGTCTTCTCTTATTAACAACAGGGAGCGCCAGTAAGTGCAACACAAAAATGGAGCTCTGTACAGCGCACCCCCTCAATGCACTATACCAGTGATCCCCAACCAGTAGCTCATGAGCAACATGTTGCTCTCCAACCCCTTGGATGTTGCTCTCAGTGGCCTCAAAGCAGGAGCTTATTTTTGAATTCCAGGCTTGGAGGAAGGTTTTGGTTGTATAAGAACCAAGTGCACTGCTAAACAGAGCCTCAGTACAGGTTGCCAATCCACATAGGGGCTACCAAATGGCCAATCACAGCACTTATTTGGCACCCCAAGAACATTTTTCATGCAAGTGTTGCTCCCCAACACCTTTTTCTTCTGAATGTTGCTCACGGCCTCAAAAGGTTGGGGATCCCTGCACTATACCATATAAATCAGAACTGCAACAACCAGCTAGTAAGTTTTGTTTGAGTCATTTTCACCTTATCTCCTATAAAAGTTATACACTTATTTATGGTGTTGGGATGCTGAGGACAGAATCAATCCAAGTTCCCTTGTAAGTGTTTAGTGCCTGGTATTAATGAATAGCTATTATGTAAAGGATGATTGGAGGAAGGAAGTGTTACATGTCAGTTAGCATTTAGTACTTTTCAGATAGGCAGCATATTTTGCTGAAGGGTAATTCTTTTCTGTATTTACTGTTGCAATTTTTACACTTTCATTAGTGAGTGAAAAAAGCTCCCTCTCTTTGAACTCAGTTTGCCCCACCTAATGGCTATGCAACAAGCAGTTCTATCTGTTTTTGCACAGTTCAGCTTGACGTGTGCATTTTATACCATTCTGACAGTTCTAAGTTAAGGTGGCCATACACAGGCAAATAAAAACTGCCGACAGACTGTGTCGGCAGCTTATCAGCCCGTGTGGGGGGCCCTCCGATGGGCTTTCCCGATCGATATCTGTCCGAAAGTCGGCCAGATGTCGATCGGGCAAGATTAAAAATCCCGTCGGATCGCGGCCGCATCTGTTCGTTGATGCGGTCCTGCGATCCGACCGCCCGTACTGATCCAATCGTTGGGCCCTAGGGCCCACGATCGGATCAGCCCGATATCGCCCACCTCAAGGTGGGCATATCGGGGAGAGATCCGCTCGTTTGGCGATCTCTACGTGTATGGCCACCTTTAGTGCTAATGCTGCAGTTGGTATTATACCTTCATTGGCAAGTTGCTTTTGCACCTGTATAGCCAAGGCCTATGATCTGTATGTGCTATGATTTGTGTTCAGGAGGACCCTACTCAACATAACAAATAATTTGTTTTTCTACCATTTGGGGTTTTTTATATACATATGCCCACAAAATTTAATTGGAGAGTGTGGCCATCATTAGCTACAATTCGCCAGAAGTCTCATCTGCAGAGACATCGCCAATTCACCATCAGGCATTGAGGACAATTCGATAGCAGACAAGACCGTCACTAGCGTTCGTTGGCACCCTATTGCCAGGTTTCTCTCTGGCAAATGGACATTACTCAGCAAATTCATTAAAGTGCAAATTTTACTGAACGGTACCTCGCCAGAGTTTACTTCGCCATCTCAGACCAGGTGAACTGATAAAACGAAGTTACATCTTCTTTTTTTAAAGCAGGATTTCATTCAAAAGTCTGAAATATTAAAGATTTATGTGTGAACAATTTTTTAAAACTAATTTTTGAGGGTGGGCTCATGTCTAGGGCATTAGAGGATCTCTTCTGTCTTTATTATGGCTCATTGGACATTGTGTTTTAAAAAGTGTCCACTTCAAGCATTTGTCCAAAACATTACTAACAAAGACATCCATATGAATTTTAGGTGTCCACTTTATTCAGATTAGCCTAAGCACAAGAGTGCTAGCAAAGTTTCACTAGGTAGAAATAAATGCTAGCAAAAATTCACTAGGAAATGCTGGGCCAGCCAAAGTTTCACTTGTGAAAATTTACCAGTGTTTGGCTGCTGAGACGCAACTTCGCATTTTAGTGAATTAGTGTAGTGGTAACACTGGTGAAGTGACATGGATTGCGGCAAAGTGGTCAGTGGTGAAAATTCGTCCTTCAGTGTATTTGCTATGTATGTATGCTTAAAAAATGTTTCCTTCCTGAAGCCTTATATACTTTAAGTCTATTTCTTTGGGGCAAGTGTCATCCCACAACTTTCTTATAGACTTGTCTGATTAGGGAAGGTGGAAATGTGCCAGCTCAGCAGCCATGAAGTACAATGAAAACTTCTCAGTTATTACCACAATTACACTTTTTTTTTTGCTGTGAATAGTGGCAAAATTCAATGCCAGATATTTAAGAGTCACTACCATTTCTTCTTCCACCTCTGATCTTTTCAGAATACTCATGTATACTCTTCCAAAGTGAATTCCTACATTATGTTTTAAGTTATCATTATAAGGCTAAGGGGGAATATAATATTTTTCGCTGGAGCAAAAAAAAAAACCTGCACAAAGACTACTGCGAATGTTAGCGTTCTTTTTGACTGATTAAAGACCTCAATTACTTCATTTGGTTTGCAACCAAATTCGCAGTGCATGTAATAAAATTTTGCAATATCAGAATCTTTTTTGCAACAAAATATTTAATGAACAGGTGTTAACACTAAACTTTTGCTTAGTGAAAGTGTAATATTCGCCAGGGACTGATTTTACATTGTGAGCACTGCTAAACATTCACAAAGACAACATTTTAAATAAAACTTGCAACTTTTAATTGTATTCCCCCTGAATGCTGTAGAAAAACCTCCTTTAGAAACATGGATCATTGTATGTTATAGCATGACCTCTGGGCTGAAGCTTTCAGAACCACGGACAGCAGCTGCTTCTCTGTTCCATCACTGAGTGCCAGAAGCATCTAGAGCCCTGCAGTAGCCAGGACAGATGTCACACCTTTACTCAAGCCAGCTTTATGGGCAAAAAACTTTTGGATGAGGTTTTTGGTATTGTTTCTAGTATTACACACTGAGAGGGCATTTAATTGGTTTAATTAAAGAAGTTTATTTCATACAAGGAGTTCCAGAGATGATACATTGTTGATGGAGTCTCCAGTTGCCTTCAGTATTCTGTTGCTGATTAGGAGTTGTAGTTCTGCTAAAGGTAGAGCTCTGAAACACTTTGTTATTGTCTAGGCTTCATGCATGTGAGCAAATGTATAGACGCTGGTTAATTCATTGAGTAACTGCAATGGTGATTTAGTAACCGTTGTGTTCAGATTTCTAGCATATTGTTGATCGTCTGAACAGAAAAACCCACAGTGGAATATTAAGGAAGTCAACGACGCTGCAATTCATTGTTGTGACAGACTAGTCTGATGGCGAAATGCGCAGTTGTGCAACTCAAACCAATTGCTGGTTCAATTTGATTCTAAGTAGCGTTATTACTTACAGGATCTTTTAATAAAACTAAATTATAATATGACAGGAGCAGCAGCTCAGTGTTTAACTGCCTCTACTGTTAATATATAGTTAATATAAACACTTTACCATGCAATTGAATTCTGATTAGCCGAAGCACAATACAGTAGTTCACCTTATTACATGTCTTTATTAAGATGGGCAAGGTATGGTTAATCTAGGTCACACGTAGGGAATTGTAGAATGGCCTTTTGTAAATGTTATTTTATCCAACATGAAAGATTACCTTCAAACAATTCATACTGTAAAACCTGCAGCTATTCCCACCCCTTTGTAACACAACAAAATGAATGCAAGCTTGGGTAAAGCTGTTTGGACCCACACTGACCCCTTTGGCTTACTCCTTGTGAGTAGTAAATATATTTAGGCTTAAGACTGAAAGTTTTCCAAAGAGACAGATTAAACACTGTTTAGCCATGTCCGAGACATCATATCTTTTGTGCATTTTACAGATAATGTAATGTTATGATTAAAAAATCATCCTAATATTCAATTGAATTTGCACAGACTTTAGAAACAGGTTACACTTGGGTGCTATGTGGATAATTTACTAAACAAGTGCAGTGTTTAATAACTTAACAGGGGTACAGCCATGTGTATATTGATTTAGTCATGGTCCTTGCTTCTAAACAATTTCTATGCATTTGCACTAAGTCCCTTTACATCCATTTAGTCTCCCTACTGGGGAAGCCTTTGTGCTACAGTGGGTTGCATCAATGGATGCAACAGACTTCTGGCAAAATAATCACTTGCTAATGTCATTTAAAGGACACACACTGGAAAAGGCAATATCTTGCATTTTGGCTGCAGCTTGCACCCTAGTAGCAAAAATAAGGACCCACAAGTGTGTTTATTTTAATACACTGGGTTCAATTGCAGAAGGGGCAACTAGAAGCACGGCCACAATTATGTTAGAAATCTAGGGGGAAACACCACATCATAGGTAATAAACATGGTGATTTGTATCTGAAAATTGCACTTTGCTCTCTGCACATCGTTCATTAATGACCCTTTATATTTTTAACAATGCCGCAATCCCCCCAGATTTTCAATTTCATCGAGGGTGCCCACTTAATAGCAACACAAGTTGAAATGAATTTTAATTAATGAATATGAATAGGATTTTCAACACCTCTAGCACATTGCATCAAAGGTTCCATTGAGCCCATTATGCCGTGTACTTTGCACTATATTTAGTGAATAGGATCATTGACATTATTTCCAATTTATAAGGAGGGTGGCATAAAGTATCTCTTAAATCTTATACAATTGTTTGTCCATTATTGCACATGCGATTGGGTTAATAAATCAACCATAGATTTCAGAAGCGATTCATAGGAAAGCAGGAGTACTTATGCCATAAGGTGGCATTTTACCTGGGGCAGTAAAAAAAAGCTGCAATTATAACAGGAAGTTTTCCTCTTTTGGTTTACAAGAGTACACTTGCATTCATGCCACAAATGTAACCACTGTGAAATATCTTCCTGATCCTAAAATAGAAATTCATCTCTTCAGTGTTAATTTTGACATTACGGTATGTCTATCATGCCTTCAAAAGTAGAGAAAACAATGACTGAAATAACAATAGAAAGCCATATTTTTAGGATTGCAGTCAAGAGTTTTGGTGTTTTTAATATCATTGATCCCTTAAGATTGTATATTTCCCCAGCCTCATTATCATGCAGATGCAACAATGTAAAATTCCTTCAAAAGCTTTATATTTCTCAAAATTTTATTTGGTAGACTTTTGCAGGAAGCACCCGCACAAATACTTAAAAATAATAATTAGTTATAAATATGAGTTCAGGTACCGGAAATCCCTAAGCCACATAGAATTATTTTCATATCAGTCATTTTTGGCACAGGGAGGATCATCCCAGAATCCTCAGTACCAATGGTTGGAGATGGTTCGCTGTAACTAGAAATAATGATCTTGCCTATAATTACAGGTAAATCTCAAGTGTATTATGGGTTTATTGTATGGCTATTGCAGCATACTACTACTGTTATTTCTGCAAATATTTGATTCACCAGCAAAGGTGATCAAGCTATTCCCCTTGTATGTTACCATTTCTCCCGTATGCAAGGTGATAGGTGACTATAGAATAGCATCTGGCTCTGGAAAGAAACAAAGGAGCAGTACAGTGGTTAAGTGGGAGATGGGAATGAACAGTAAAACTGTGGCAGAGCTAAGACATAGAAGTGAAGGACATCACAGAATAGAGTCCTGCACGGGTTAATTTTTTGGGACCTATACCCGACACGTACCTGCAATCCGCAAACCAGTCCCCACATTCTACCCGACCTGGAAGTACCTTATCCGCAACCTGATACATGACCCACTGACCATCCAGAATCAGGAAGTGCTGTGGTTCTAACCCGGAAGTGACATCATCAGAAGTGGGTGGAAGTAGGCCTTCTCAGCAAAAAAGGAGGAAGTGCTGCTGTAAACCCGGAAGTGACCTCATCGGAAGTAGGCGGAAGTAGACATCCGAAAAAAAGACTAAAATTTGCTTTTGAGAAGATCCGCCACCTGCAAACCTGGAGAACCATCGACCCATGTCCATACCCCATCCTGAAACTCCTACCTGCAACCCGCAGGATACCGACATTTTTTGCGGGTGACCTTCGGGTACCTGACCCGATGCAGGACTCTATCACAGAATTGGGGATGGCCTGGACTATGTAAGGACATAGGTTGATCTGGAATATGGAGGGAGAGGGCAGATGTTTGGCTGGTGTCCAGCTTGTGCTGCCATATTAGCAGAAATCACATGTAGTAGGTTAAAGGGGTTGCTCACCTTTTGAGTTAACTTTTAGTATAATGTAGAGAGTGATATTCTGAGAAAATTTGCAATTGGTTTTCATTTTTTATTGTTTGTAGTTTTATAGATATTTAGCTTTCTATTCAGCAGCTCTTTATTTTGCAGTCAGCAATTTGGTTTCTAGGGTACAAATTACCCTAGCAACCCTGCATTGATTTGAAAAAGAGACTGGAATATGAATAGGGGATGGACTGAATAGAATGATAAGTAATAAAAAGTGGCAAAAACAATACATTTGTAGCCTTACAGAGCATTTGTTTTTAGATGGTGTCAGTGACCCCCATTTGAAAGCTGCAAAGAAACAGAAGTAAATTGCAAATGATTAAAAAACTATGAAAAATAAATAATTTTGACCAATTGAAATGTTTCTTAGAATTGGCCCTTCTACAATATACTAAAAGTTAACTTGAAGGTGAACTACCCCTTTAAATTATATAGCATGGGGGATAAAAAGGGCAGTATTGTGATTGATACAGTAAAACAGGCTGTTGTATAAAATGGGGAAATAGTATGGAAGGGAGGAAGCCTAGAGAACAAAAGGAAAACATGTGACTGAAGATTGGAGAATAAAGCACAGAATGCCAGCAATTCTGAATGTATGCGTTATGCTGATACAGTTATTCCAGACATATGCTTGAATGAGTCATATGCCAAGGCACTGAATATAGAAGGTTTACTTTCTTTAGAAACCAATAGGATAAGGTAAATAAAAAGGTAACTTTGCTAAACATGGTAAGATAAAAGTATAAAGAAGGCAGTAGTAGTAATATTAAGAATTAGGCATTGTGGGTAATAATTCTTGACACAGAATGTAAGTGGTCATGCAAGATAATTGTAGAAAAGGAAATGGATGTACTCCTGTTGCAGATATGAAAGTCATAGGGGATTTTAATTACCTTGATATTGACTGGAGTAGTGGAACTGCCAATAAAGCAAAAGGAAGCCATTTTTTTTTTTATTTGCTTTCTGCACAGATTGTTCAGGCAAAAAGAGAGTTGTACATATATATTTTTTTTTCTAAGAAATGTGTGCATTTCCCTTTTTTTTTTTTTTAAAACAACAGGTTCGCCTATTGTCTCAAAGTATATAATGTACAAAGAATGTGCTCACCATAATATATTTTTAAATTGCACAAATGACATTAAATTACACACAACAAGGGTGCAATCAAAAAAACAGACACCTATGTTATGTAGACAGAAAAAAATACTGCTCCAGTAGACTTCTGCACTGAAATCCATTTTTTTTTATATTCAGTTTTGAAATCTGACATGGGACTAGCCATTTTGTCAATTTCCCAGCTGCCCCTGGTCATGTGACTTGCCTGCACTTTAGGAGGGAACTGCTTTCTGGCAGGCTGTTGTTTTTACTTTTCAATGGAACTGAATGGAAATGCAGCGCGACATGGGTTTTACTACTGAGTGCTGTTCTTAGATCTACCAGGCAGCTGTTATCTTGTGTTAGGGAGCTGTTATCTGGTTACCTTCTCATTGCTCTGTTGTTAGGCTGCTGGGGGGAAGGGAGGGGGTTATTTCAATTCAACTTGCAGTACAGCAGTAAAGAGTGACTGAAGTTTGTCAGAGCACAAGTCACATGACTTGGGGCAGCTGGGAAATTGACAATATATCTAGCCCCATGTCAGATTTCAAAATGAAATATAAAAAAATCTGTTTGCTCTTTTTTTCCCATGACCGTGTATCCCTTTATGGATTCTGAACAAAAAGTACATGGTAGTGGTACTGTGAGGTAAAGTAGTGTACCAAAGAGTTGTTAATTGAGTCCACTTTCATTAAATGTGTTTACTATGATTAGACACAGGCTTTGAAAGTAATGTCTATATTATTGGCAATGTAACAAAACAATGGAGAACATTAGCTAACATGGAAGATGCAGCATAGTTATGGGAACATCTGGAATAATTCACATGTCAGCATCTAAACGCAAAGGGAATTCCCCTTAGATTTTATGTCTGCAAAACATGTGGAAACTGGAAAGAACCACCAGAGGACCAGGGACATGTTGCAGAACATGACAGAAATCTAAACGAAGATCAGTGGCGAGGATGAGATATTGCACAAATAAGTTTTAGGAAATAGACGTTTTTGACATACAGATTAGGGTGCCTTCAACCAAGCGTTCTAAACAGTCATTTGAATTTCTATATCAGGCATTGCTGGAATGGCAGATTCAATAATACTTTTTGTCTGTCATCTCATTAACTAGTATGTGAAGCATTTTAATGTTTCTCTTCATTTACAATTTTAATGAGTACATAAAGAGCTGTAACACTTTTACCATAGCATTGCCACTTTATCCTTCAGTACAGGTAATACCTTCTAACTGTATGCTACAGGGATGCATAGTGATCAGTTCATCTGCATGCTGCATGGATTTCATGCAGCATGCATCAGTGTCCATTGATGATTCACCATGTAACATGAATCAGCTTTAGTTATAATGGCCTTTCTCTCTAGAACAGTAATTATTCAGACCTTCAAAGTTGTGTATGGGGGTTGCCATCTTGGATTTTGTGAGGAGTGTCAAAGTGTTAAATGAATAGTTGTATCTGAAGCAGGTTGTCATCCTTTCCTGTTATATTTTTTTAAAGGAACAGTAACACCAAAAAAAGTTTTGAAGTAATGAAAATATCATGTAGTGTTGCCCCGCACTGTTAAAACTGATCTGTTTGCTTCAGAAAGACTACTATAGTTCATATAAACAAGCTGCTGAGTAGCAATGGCGGAAATTGAAAAAAGGCTACATGGCACAGGATAAGTAATGGATAACAGATAACATTATGTTCGACAGAGCTTATCTGCTATCTGCTGTGTAACTTGAGCCTATTCTCCTTTGAATGGCTGTCCCCATTGCTACACAGCAGCTTATTTATATAAACAATAGAAGTGTTTCTGAAGCAAATACAGCAGTTTAACCAGTACAGGGCAGCACTGCATTATATATATTTATTACTTTAAAAAATTTTATTTTTTGATGTTACTGGTCCTTTAATGTAATAGATTTGTGTCCAGTGCAAAGTGTGCTCTGCACCATGAGTGAGTTTCACTATATTTGGCTAATACTATATTTTGGCAACAAGGACATCCTGTATTTGCCAACAGCTTTGTGTTTACAGGCACTCCAATGGGCTCCCTTGTGAATGAAGTGCTAGGAAGGGGCTTAGAAAGGGTTCCCTACATTTCTTCCATGTGTCACTCCCTTAATGTGTTCCATTCACAGTAAGATACAAATGGTGGTCAGCAGTGGGCATATAAAAGCAGGGGCTTAGTAAGTTAGTTAGTTTTTTTTTTTCTTACAACCCCCCAACATAAATAAGCCCTGTAATATAAGCTTCTAAAGTTTAGCAGCAACTAGAGAGCCCCATATTGCCCATACTTGCAAACTAATCACACATGATCCACCAATCAGTGAGTACTCTGTTCCATAGAGTCATTTCTACAATTTCCAGTGGTACTGCAGCAATACTTGGGTTAAAAATGCATTTCTTTTGCAGGTGGATGCTGCCTATAGCTGTGTTACTGGCATGGGAGGGCTATGTTCTGCCCTGATTCAGTATTGATGTGGACTTCAATGGAGGATGTTATGGGAAAGCACAGGATGAGTGGAGGAGGGGCTAATATTTACCCTCCATGCCCCCTCTAAAATTGGCCTGTTATATTGTACAGAACCCCCACTAAAAATGATAAACGTACAAATTGCATCTTTATTGAAGATATTGCTGTTGCCTTGGTTGTGAATTCATCTACTGCCATCTCTTGGCAATTCTGAACATATTGCCTTCCCCTTTTCAAGCAGTGAGTTACATTACTGTTTGGCTAAGGATGCTGAAAATTACAGTTCACATTTTTCCTTTGGTCAGTGGTTTCATTTGAGATACAAACAGAAGAAAATAAATGACACAAATCTCTTCTTCCTGCTGTCTCAGGGCATGGTCAAAATAACAGGTCATCTGGTCCCTTGTGAGCCATAATTCCCCCCATTGGCTCTGTTCTTCATACCGTTATAAAGTAGCTAAGTGGCTTAGAAATATTTTAGCATCAAAAGGTATAAAGCAGGGGTGTCCAAACTGTGGCCTGAGGGCCGCAAGTGGCCCAGGATGGAAATGAATGTGGCCCAGCTTAAAATGCTTGTTTCTCGAGGAAATGTCATGTCACAAAGGATATAGGAGGAGGGGGGACTCTGCCCATTACCCAGTTAGTAATAATAATATAATAATAAGTCTATTTAAAGGGGACATTTTGCATAACATTTTGCCTGATTTATTCTTTAGTTTTAGATAAAATGCCAGATTAAAACTGTATTTGTCGCAACCTAGATTCCAGGGCTTCAGATATATTAATTTGCCTTTAGTATTGTTTTTCCTCACTAATTACGAATGAGGGCAACACACAAGGTGATTAAGGCAAATATATTGTACCCTCCATAGCCCCACACAGCTGATTAACAGCAGCACGCCAATTAAATAATAATGGTTCAAAGAATGTCGGGCTAAGGGCTGAACACTACCGACACGTGTTTTTGCTCAGGGCGTCGGATCACACTCTAATCGTCCATGGAGTTCAGCTCTGAATGGTCGGGCCCCACACATTTTCACCTCACCAAATCCGCCCATCGTTGAAAAAAGTTTGGCCACCCCTGGTATAAAGGAAAACACAGATTATTTCAGGATACAGTCAGGGGCATAACTACCGTACAAGTGGCGGGGGGCAGCTGCACGGCCTGCGTCCCCACCTAGTTCCATTACTGGATATAGTATGGACTGATAACAAAAAAGTCCAGTTACAATTTAAGCTAATGCTGCAGAGATAACTCCAGCATTTTCCTAATTGAGGGCTGTAGATGTTGTCATATCAAAGAGGTTCACAAAGATTTAGGAAGAGCAAATTATTCTTTGCTAATTAGGATATTTATTATATATAAATATACATGCATAAACATCTATATGTTGCAATCTTGTGATACTTTTCTCTCAAGCTCAGTAGGATTCTCTTTATTATTTTAATATCACGGTGCAAAAGCAAGATAAATCCCGAACCGTTTACCTGTTTGCTATGGGATTATATATAGCTGTAGCAGGAAGCCTCACTGAAACCATATCATTAAATTCCCCGTAGCTGTAAAGCCAAGAGTAGTATTTCATAAATAAACAGATAGTACAAGGAATCTTTTGACATTTAATTGGAACTGGCAGCTTAGTGCATGTTAGATAACTGATGATAAGCTATTTATGGCTTAAGTCCTACTGAGCTATAGGAAAGGGATGTACAGTATGTCTTTCTTTTACAGAAACCATTGGACACTTCAGGTTCTTCAAGGGAAGTACAATTGCACAGAGACAGCAAATGGGAAAATGTTTATTTGACAGAAGTTTGTTGCTGTCCCCTATAACTCTCATACAAAAGAACCGAAATACTACATCTGGTTTTGTGGGTATTATCTGTACTATGACCCACATTTACTCAGAAAGTAACATACAGGTGTGGGGCCTGAAATCCAGAATGCTCTTGACCTGGGGCTTTCCAAATAAGGGGGCTTTCTGTTAATTGGATCTCCATACTTTGTCTACTTAAAAGTAATTTAAACATTAAATAACGCCTCTATTATTCATTTGTTTTCAATAAGGAGTAATTACCAAGACACTAATTTATTATTACAGAGAAAAAGTAAATATGTTTTAAATGGGAGGTGGTCTTCCCATAATTCTGAGCTTTCTGAATAATGGATCCCATGCCTGTATTTGTATTGGTAAGTAAGCTCAAGAATAAATGAGAGAGTAAAAATCATGTTAAAGGGATTCTGTCATGATTTTTATGGTTGTTGTTTTTATTTCTAAAATATACTGTTTACACTGCAAATAATTCACTCTACCAATTAAACTTTATTAAAGTGTATTTTATTTTAGTTGTAATTTTTGTGTGTAGGCAGCCATCAGGTCATTTTGCTTTGTGCCTTCAGAAAGAGCCAGCACTTCATGATGGAACTGCATTCAGGTAAGATAATGTCTCTCCTTCTCAATGGAACTGAAAGAGTCACAGTGGGACATGGATTTTTACTATTAAGTGCTGTTTTTATATCTACCAGGGAGCTGTTATCTTGTTACCGTCCCATTGTTCTGCTGATGGGCTGATGGGGGGGGAGGGTGATAATACTCAAACTTGCAGTGCAGCCGTAAAAAGTTTTGGTTTATGACAGCATAGGTCACATGACTAGGGCACCTGGGAAACTGACAATATGTCTAGCCCCATTTAAGATATCAAAATTAAATATAAAAGTCTGTTTGCTCTTTTGAAACCTGGATGTCAGTGCAGTCTGAAGTCTGCTGGTGTGGCACTATTAAAAGGGACCTGTCACATAAAAAGCTGTATAATAAAAGTACATTTCAGATTAAGCAAGAAACCTAAAATCTTTATTAATTAAAAATCCATAACCATTGTAAACTCATTTGAAAATCTCAGCTGTCAATCATATATTGCCTGCCCCTCCTCTATGACTAGGGTTGCCACCTGGTCGGTATTTGATCCCAATGATATTAATAGGGAAAAAAAGATAAATATATAGGAAGGCCGGTATTTTTTTCCAGAAAAAGTGGCAACCTTATCTATGACAGAGGCATAGAGGTGGAGCAGGCAATTACTTTCACTTTCCATTCTGCACTTCCTTGATGTCACTGCCCTCATCACATATCCCTTCTCTCCTCACCATCTGATTGTGTAGCCAGTGCAAGGACATGGACATCAGATGCCCCATTCTGGTGCATAAACAAGATTTTGGCATGATGAAAATCTCAGCTTAATAACAATGTCCACAAAATGTCTGCTTCATGTGATTTTGTATTCTAAGACTAAAAGAAACAAGATTCAAATCATTTATAAAGTGAAGTTTATTGTGCTTGACTAACATTATAAAATGTTATTTGGAATTATTTCTTGGGGTGACAATTCCCCTTTAACTGAAACAACAAGTTTTCATGTGACAGAATCCCTTTAAGCAGCTTGCTTTTCTATCTTTAAAAAGTTAAAATTTAAGTTCTTTCAGGCCAAATGATCATAAAATTCATAATGAAAATGCACATAAACTATTTTTTCTTCAATTACTCGCTATTTCAAATATAAATACAAGCGGTTCTGTGGCAACTGCCCTGATTTTTAAATTACATATGGCTAATATATGTAGCATAACATCTAGAAAGGCTCCAATGACCTAAAAATTCTGCTATTGAGCCTACTTCGGAAGGTTTAATTATACAGCATAAGGCAGAGTCAGGTGTCTGTGAACATATTCTGTACTGGTGGCTTTAGGAGATTAGTTTTTGCAATGCCATCTCTAAAAGAATGACATGAACTGTTCGTAAGCCCACAGGAACTTGTTTATGTGCTGAAGATAAATCCAGAACAAAAATGTTGGAAGGAGTACTTCTAAAAATAACATTCATCCCACCAGAAAATAACTCGACACTAGTAGGGGTCCTTATCTTAGGAACATATGGCTGTTTCGCTTGAGGGTCTGACACAGGAAATACTTATAACCCTAACTTGGTTACTGTCTCTTAAATTGCAATCCGCTATTTGCAATCCAGGGCCTGAATCCCTTTTGAGTATGAAAAATACTGGTAACTGGGATTTACAGAGCAGTGCCTTCCCCCTAGGGAACCCCGAGGAGTGCACCTCAGGGGAAATTCCACTGGGAAAAATAAAACAATTCCCATTTATGTAAAACTATAGTGAAAGAACTTTGGCAATCCAATACACATTGCAATCCTGAACTGGGGACACATACCTAACTCACTATTAGGTATCTGACTGTCTCTCCAACACAGTCCTTTTTATTATCATAGTCCCAATTCTCTGGAAGGAGTTAATAAACAGACAGTTCAGTTCAAATGGAATGTCCTTTCCCAGGAGCTCTTACACCCCAGGTAGAGCTATCTTTCCCAAAAGTACCTCTCCCTTTGGAACTTAGCAGCCGCTCCCACGTTGCAGGTAAATGCACAAGACCTGTCCTCAGATTGAGGCCCCATACTTGTATCCTTGCCCGTATCCTCCCTTGGGTGCCTAACTCACCAGGGTGCTCTCAGAGGCAGTCACACTGGAGATTACAGGCTGCTCTTCAGCAGGAGCAGTCTCACCAGTGGTCCCATTCACCTCCTGAGTCTGTAGCAGCTTGGCAGGGAACAGGATGGGCTCTCTCTGTACATCAAAATATGCAGAACGCTCAACTAATACTTCATGGCATGAAATAGCAGCCTGTCTGCACTCCTGGACAGTCTCACACACACACACTGGTTCTGGCTGGATGCTGCAGCAGGGGTTCTTTTATAACATCTCTCTCACAACCCCTTCCATTTGGCTTTTTAAATAAGGCAAAAATTGCAAATTACGAACACTCTGCATTTGAATTACACCACAACTTTGGTGGTGGAGAAAATATTTGCAAAATAGTTTTGCAAATTACAAATTTAAGTTATTGTCAGCTCTATTTTCGTACACAACACCCTAGCACAGTGCCTGTACTCACGCAAAGATCTATCTCATTTGCGAGTCATTTGTGAAAATTTCTGCACAATTTGAATTGCAAAATACAGAAAGACGCAGAGCAATATTTTAGCGTTCAGGAAAAAGCATGGGCAAAACAACTATTTGCAAATAAATATGCACTGCAAACTTTATAAATAACCCCCCTTGTCATTGAATGTAGGAAACTGATTTTCTAGCACTGTTGCTCTACTAGAGATCACCAACCAACCTTATCTCTTCTCTTCAAATAACTCTCATTTTCCTCTGTAATAGTAGAACAGTACCTTGTACTTTATGGTAAGCTGCATGAATCCATACTGGCCATAAAACAATCCTACTGGGTTTTTTAATGAGTATATGTTAACTGACTTAAGATCTGAACTGGGGAGGGACTAACCTAGGAGACTCAGCACAAGCTATGCTGATGTTTCAGACTATACATAAGTATTAATAATCCAAAATAGTATTAAATATAAGTGGCCATTAATGACCCCAGGGAGCAACCCTCACTAGATGAAATATCCAGCGCTCAATTACATAGTGTCAGGAGGCAAAGCAAGCACTATCCTGCCATACGAGGGGGTATACCTCAGTGCCTCCCCCCTCCCTCTTAATTGGAGTGCTGCCTAACACAGTCAGCATTACATTCTGGTTGTAGTTCTCTGCGCTACTAAATGGATTGCAGAGGCCTGAGACTTTGTGCACAATGCCCCATGCCGATTGCGACCTTTTTGCACTTTGCACACTGTACTGGGCATTGTAATTGGGCTCTATAGACTCTACCCTAGCAAAAAAATAAGCTTGTCATCTTCCCATTCCCATAAACTGTAGGGATCATAATGTGGGCTAATATACTGTTGGTCTTCACTTTCAGTCACCTTGTATTTAGCCTTGCCTGTGTTTAAGAATTAAGAATTCACTCTATGTCACTTTAACTCAAAGGAACACCACACAATGGAAACCTTCTTCTGTGCTGTCCTTCTAAATAAGGAAAGACTGTTACTATGATTTTGTATTAGAATAAATGTTATTCTATCATTTCAGTTTCATTGGAAAGTCAGAGTGGCATCCTAACATGCTATATTACATCTATATACATCTACATACAGAGTTACATACAGAGAGCATTTTTAAGAGGACTTCTTAATACAAAACTTCACAATCTATATTAGTGGCATTTATTCAAAGTACTCATTTCTGTATACTTTATTTAAGGACTTTGGCAATGGCCTAATTTAACCCAGAACTCTTTTTCTCTAACAACCCACAAACACACAACGACACATAGCCAGTGAATGCCTTCCCCCTCTTACAAGAAACTCTATACAACGATGTGGGAGTTTTATGGACCAATCTCACTGTGCCTCTTGTTTTCATCAAGCATAACTATGTTTACAGTATCTCCCTCTGAAAATGGCGATTAACCAAGTCAATCATCAAAACAAACTATTCTTTCAATATCAGGTCAATACAGAGATAGTTAAAGGATAAAAGAAAACTGAAAAAGAAATTATTTAAACATAATTTACAGTAATTGATTCTCTCCCCCAATCCCACCAGGGTCATCACACATGTAGGATTAGGAACTCTTGGATGAATATTTCTATGATACAAACTAGCTAACTGGGCATAGGGGGCAGAAAGCATTTCTGAGTTGCCTATTTGAAATTAATCATAAGTAGTGATGGGCGAATTTATTCGCGAGGGCGGAATTCGCGGCGAATTCCCGCGATTCGCCGCTGGCGAATAACTTCGCGAATCACCGGCGAAATTTCACCAAGCGAAATTTCGGCGAAAAAACGAGTCGCGCGTCGTTTTTGACGCGACGCGTTGAAAACGACGCGACGAAAATGACGCGACGCGCGTCAAAAGCGTCCCGCGACTCGTTTCGCTAATTTTTCGCCGATTCGCGAATTTCTCTGAAAATTCGCAAATCTTTCAGCGAATCACGGGAGATTCGCCCATCACTAATCATAAGGTTCTGCTAACAAAAGTGAAGAAGGTGAATAGTTTTTTACCAAGCCTATAGGTGTTATAAAACAGGTGATCACAAATAATGAAAAATCAGCAAAGCCAGCCTCCAGTCTCACAATTTTATTTTATTTTTGCATATTATATTATTATCTCCCAAAGCTTCTCAATGTCTCAGTGTCCAAATATCCAAATAATAGTAATAGCTCCAATGGTCCAGCGTCCCATATTGGAGAAAGTCCATATTTTAAATAGTCTCAGAATGTGCAACTATGACATAAAAGTATAAAAAGTATGCATATAATAAAGTGGGTGCTAGGGTCAGAAAAGATTGATTGTGTTGGACTATTGTTGATATTTATTTTATGGCCATATCCTACTTCAGCAGGTTGAGAACATATTAATACTAAGCTGGATAAACTAGAATTATTACTATTTGTCTTAGAATACCAGGAATGGCCCATGGTTCTTTCTAACTATGCCACAATGAAGGGAATTGAGGCAAGAAGTAATTGCTGATACAAGCAATTACAAACAACTGCTCTGTCTGAAAAAATAAATCTGATATAAGGGGTCATTTACAAACCCGTGTGCACTTTTCACGCAGTTTTATCTGATTTGTGATGAATTGTGTATGCATTTGCATTCATTTTGGCAAATCAGAGGAAATTTTATCATGGGCAGCACAATTGCCACACAACCAAATTCTCCTTGAGAGCACAATGGGGAAACCTGCTGCATTGTGGGGGAACATACATTGCACTTTGCTCACTGCACTTCCTGATATAAATGATCCCTATGGTGTACATGTATGGGGTGCCGTTTGTCCCAAATCCATTCTGTATACAAAATTATCACTAGCACACAGAATAAATGTCTTTCATTGTATATAAGTATTTGTGACTATAAACAAAGATAAACAAATATACAAAAGACGCATTTCTATTAAAGAATGAGTATAAAATCTGGTTAGTGCACAAAAGGATGTCATTATATTACAAACTCCATTCTGTTCATTTTAACAATCAATCTGTCTCACAAATGTGAGCACTCTCCGTGTCTCATGTGTCCAGCAGCAGGGTTGCTTCTGATAGCGCAAAGCTGTCCGGCCCATTGCACCATCACCCACACTAGCCTCCTCTTCAAGCTCTGTACTGCTGTCACTTGGGGATGGAAGTAGTGAATCGGCCGCAGCAGCAGTATGTGTTGATGTTACTGTCCCTTTAAACACTACAGGTTCCTAATTGGAAGTTCTTACAAATGACTGAAGAATATAATGCTGCACTGATAATGATTCTAGAGAAATAAAAGTATGAAAAACAAAAATATGATCATTTTAGGTGATATGGCTATTCTTATTGTAGCAAACTGCTTGTGTGGACATTTTGGTTAAGGGCATTCCTGCTGTTTTGTATACAGAATGTATATTGGACAAATAGCACCCATATGTACTTCTCTTCAATGAAATGAATGGACTCAGAAACATTACTGATCCATGAAAAATATTTTCTTCTGATTTAATTACAATAAGTTAATTCATAGCATGCATCATAAGCATTTATTTTGTTTTACCTTTTCTCTGTACTATATTTAATTGAAATGATTTCCTTTACAATATTAAAACAGGCTAATTCTTTATGCTTTGGAGAGACAAGCTACGCTGTATTTTCATCACTGTGTCTTGCCCTGAAATAAATCAAAATATAGTTTGCCATCACCATAAAATGAATAGCTCATCATAAATACCTTGCTCTACCTCAAGTTACAAGAGAAACGTATTTCACATATTCAAGGCTAAGTGTCACCGTATTCATTTAAATTAAACAGGCTGCGATAGATTCAGGAAAATTACCATAAATAAGCTTGGCCTATAATGGTAATAAATGCGAAGGACTAAACCCTGTAAACAAGATAAGTAACACCAGCTTATACATATTTAAGTATCTATAAAGAAAAGATTCTCATAAAATACGAAGAAGGGTGATGGATGCTGCTGGTTCCATTAGATTTCTGGACAAATGGTCTTAAAAGGATCATTCATATTTCTTATTAATAGAAGAATTCATTTGTAAAGATAAATGAGGCTCATACCAAGGGCACAAGAGCTGAGAAAATCCTTTATTGCCAGGTATTTTCATTTTTTAAGACTGGATCTTTAAATGAAGGGCTTTCCATCTTCTTAATTTTCTAAGGGCTCATAAACAAGGTGATCGTCCCACCTGTCCAGTGTATATTGTATTGACTCAGTTTTGCTTGTCTGATGGGATGTCAGAGACGGAACATTGAAGGAACCATCAGTACACCGAAAACCACTTCAACATTAAGCCCTGTGCATAGACTGGAGGGTTGACCACCGATATGTGATTAACCAAAAAGTCTAAAACCAGGAAAATAGTGTAATTGCATGCCAAATAACCCCCTGCAAGTATATTATGTAGAATACAATCTTTCTGAAAGCACACCACTTCATCAATCACACAGAAAAATAAAAGGAACTATATATTACTCTGTAGGTCCTGATGATTGCAGATGTAGGCGATTAAACCTTGAAACTAACCCACTAGCTTTTCCTTCTCTGCTCTGCCTTAAGCACATTCTGTACACACTGTGGGGCAAATTTACTATTATTCCCCATAATTAGCTCGACCAAATTCGATATTCAAATAGCATTCGATCATCAAATGCTAAAAGAATAGTTTTAGGCTACCTTTTATTCGATATTCGATCATTCGACGATCAAATACAAATTTATTCGATCAGTCGAATAATTTATTCGATCAGTCGAATAAATCATTCGATCATTCAAATAATTCGTACGATTCGAACGATCGAAGATTTCAATCGTACGAATCCTATTCGATCAGGACTTAGCCTCAGAAGCCTATGGGAGTGCTCCCATAGGCTTCTATTGCAATTCGGTAGGTCCAATCTGGCGAAGTAGGCAATCGAATAAACTTTAAAATTTAAATCCTTAGCTGATCGAATATTCGTTCATTTGAATCTATTCGAATGTATTCGATCATTCGACCATTCGCTAATCGATGATCAAATATGCCAAAAGTTGCATATTCGACCAAACGAATAAATCCTACGATTGAAATTCGATCGAATTCGATCTATTCACGTGAATTTAGTACATCGGCCCCTGTGTGTTGGTCTGGTGTAGGCACCAAGAAGTAGTTAAAGTCTCAAAGATCAACTAGGTCTTGCAACCCATAGCAAACAATAAATTATTGTTTTCAAAGATGCTAATTTCTGATTAGTTGCTAACAGTTACTGGAACTAGAAGTAGTGTCAAACTGCCATGCCATAAAAAAACAAAGGGCATCGGCACTGGACCGAGATGGAAGGGCATATCCTGCACCCCTAGCCCTGTGTATGTGGTAAGGAAATTTAAGGGCCAGGGACAGGACTTTCTCTTACTCAGGAACAGCCAGAGCATGTTTCTTCTGCGTAACCCTAGTTCCAGCCCTTATAGGCAGCTCAACACCATCCATAAAGTTACAGTTCAAAAGGCAAAAAGGGTCAATTCTGACAACAAATGCACTGCAGGATATATGAAACTGACAGAAACATGTTTCATTTTGCAATATATATAGATATATATCCTTGTACTTCCTTTGTTTTTTTAAATTGAAGCTAAGTCATGCTTTTCCTTTTAATATCTGGGGGCTTGAGTGCCATAAGTTATTGATGAAGCCCATTCTGATTTAATGGAGAGGAAAGAAAAAGATGTCTTTACCCATAGCATGGAACAAAAGCAGAGAGGAAAATGAGAAAGTGGAAAGCATTTAAATCGATTGTGCACACAAAAGAGAGGGAAAGAGATTCAAAGGAAAAAAAGAAGAGAGAGGGAGTGTGATGCAGCTGTCAAAACATGAAATGAAACGTTAGATATTATCAGGGGGAGATGAGCAGGCTGTGTGAGATGAGATGTGCTGCTTGCCTATGATCAAGGCATCACTATCACAGTGATAGGAAGCCATTCAAATACCAGCACCCAAAGTGGGGAATTTTTTTATTATTGATTATTTGATTGGGACAAAATTCTAAGAACCAACTGGCAGTTGCAGAAATGCTGCTTCCACCACATTGTATACATTGAGCAGCATCATAGCCAGCACTACCATCACGGCTTGTATGGTCATTCCAGACCAAACTTTTTAGCTTACATTGTCGTCGAAATTGGGTTTATTATTGTCACTCAGCATATTACACAGTGAAGCATTGGCTCTTTTTTTTTACCTGAAAACACAAGAGTGGTGCTGGTGCCAGTTGTTCTGCTGACTGGTGATTGCCGTCAGTTAGAGCTAGCCAATTTACCGCCAATTTGGGTGACTCTTTGGCAGGTTAGGGTTGGGTGTAGGTCAGATTGGAAAGTATACTTCTCCTCTGTTCCCAAAGATTCCCTGTCTTGGAAGTAGCATACAAAAAAGATAAGGGCACAGGTAGGGCTCTGGCAAAATAGTGGGTTAGGTTCAGTGTGGGTCCATTTTTACCTGACCCACACATCATTAGTTCATACTTTTGCCAGCAGCTAAATAACAGCAACTTCTCAATGAAATAGTAACAGCTGAATTGCGACAGACTTGTGTAAAGATGAGGAAGCATGCTAGGACCTGAGGCTGCTGATACTGCTGCTGATAAATGTGTTAACTAAGGCATCAAATTGAACCTTGGATTTCTCAGCTACATCTCAGAAATACAAGGTGACAAAATGAACTAGCCGAATTTACATTTTAGAAAACGTTATTTGTGGTTTACCACTTAAAATTAATACATTTAGAGTAAGTCCACAAGTTCTATTTTTTTTTCTATCTCTAGCTATTGTACATAATGTTACTAGTAAAGAGCAAGAGATAGTAAGGTTAGACTGCATACTATAATACCTTAAAAGCCTTCGTACAGTAACGATTTTACCTTGTTTTGTAACCTAATAACATAAAAGAGCTGATTTATTATTGATCATCAAAACATGTATTTTACACTCTGGAACACAATTAGTGGCTTGAATCCTTTCCACTGTATGAAATGGTCATTAGGGAGTAAGGATTTGGAAGGGTAATGTCGAACAACACTGCTGGTGGCATTGGGCAATGAGCACAACCATTCCATAAATAATGGATATGATGAACTGACTCAAATATCACCTTTGATAAAGTTGTCAAAACATTTGCACCATTAGTTGCCCCTAAATTGAGTTAAAAACTCATCAGGTTGGCTGCTACAAATAGTATTGAAACACAAACATTTTCTTGCAAAGAATTTTAGCAATAGCTCTAGATTGTATTGAGCTATTCTCCCACCAAATTATTTTGAACACAATTCCACAATTCCTCCAGCATGGCCCAGCTGTCACCAAAACAAAGTGGTTAAAGAGTTAAACATTATCTACACTTTCTGTAGAATATTTCCATTTCTAGATATTGTTTAATTGCCATGTGTGCTTTATGAAAGGAGCAACCTTATCTCCTTTAGACGTTAGATTTCTGTTACACAGCTTGGTGTCACAAGCACCAGTAGCTTTTATTTTATGAAAAACATAAAGATGTTTTCATGTTTCCATGATATGTAATTTTACTGAGCATGTCATTTTAATCAAACCCTAGTAAAAATACACAAGTCAACAAGTAAACCCATGCCATACATTCTATTTAGCGGGCAATAAGGCCATAATCAGCCATATTATATGAATAAAATTTAAGTCCAAACTGTCAATTGAAAATACATATTGACAGTATCTATTTTCTTGCCATACCACCACTCACTTATTTAAGAAGCCTACAATTAGCTACTCTGTGTTTATTTTTCCATTGAAAATCTCAAATGTAATGTAATATCTAATGTGAAGGATGGCTAAATCCAATTCTTTAAGTACATTTTCGTTGTGCATTTTGTGGGAAGCCTAGAGCCACCTTGAGTCAGTTGTCCTTAATATTTTTACTGAGATTGTTTGGAAATATAGCAGACTAAAGCTGGCCATAGACATAAAGATTTTTGAAAGATCCAATGGTTATCGTGAGACCACGATTGTCTCAAAACGATCGTTTAAATGTCCGATGTGTCCATCAACTAAAAAGACCATTTCAGGCGATATTGCCAGCAAAACTGAAGGATCGCAGCCTGCTTGGCCCTGCAAACATAGGTAGATTGCATGGGGACCGATAAAGATTTTCTAACCTGGCTGATCAATCTTCAGACCGATGTCGGACGAAAAACCGTAACATGAACGATCGTTTGTATCCCACTAACCGCACGATAATTTGACAGATTGGTCGGACTTCCCTAAGATCGGTCGTACGGCAGAGAAAGATTGTTGCGTCTATAGGGACCTTTAGAGGGGGGATTGATCAATGCATGTTCCCTGGTCCCCATCTCATAGGTAATCTAGTATCTATCCAAGTGCATGTACGTATTTACAGAACAGGGGTTTATTAGTTACAAAGTTATGATCATAAAATTGACAAGCCACCAAGAGTGAGAGAGGGAGACCGCCCAGATTAACACCCATTTTTAAAGACATGGTGGGGAGGGTGTGGGGGTGCTGCAACTACATGGAAACTTGGCCTACAGCGTAACTGCTAGACTTCTGGCTAGGGATCAACCGAATCCAGGATTCGGTTCGGGATTCGGCCTCTTCCGCCCAGCCGAACCGAATCCAAACCCTAATTTGCATATGCAAATTAGGGTCAGGGAGGGAAATTGCATGACTTTTTGTCACAAAACAAGGAAGTAAAAAATGTTTTCCCCTTCCCACCCCTAATTTGCATATGCAATTTAGGGTTTGGATTTGGTTCGGTATTCATCCGAATCTTTCTCAAAGGTTTCAGGGGTTTGGCTGAATCCAAAATAGATTGGTGCATGAATAACTCTGCTACAATACAAAAATGTAAAAAAAATATGGGAGCACTTCAAGGCTAAGCAAAAATATATTTAATTACAATGGAAATGCTGCTAATCTAGCAAAATGAACTACAAACAGAGAAAAAGAAGGCAGATTGATGAATGCACATTCCCTGGTCCCCTGCCTCATCAGTAATCTAGTATATATGCTAATGCGTGCATTTACAAAAACTTGGATTTTTAGTTACAAAGTTATGATCCGTATGTGGGGGTGCTACAACCACATGGATATACCTTTAAATACACCATAGTTGTGGGATGAACAGCAGCCTATGATTGTTTCCCTTTAGGCACAAAAAAGGTTGTTTTGCCATTTCAAACTTTTCAAATTTCAAACAGCAGCTGTTCTCTTCACTATATCTGGTGTGTCTCCCATCTTTGAATTACAATTTTCTGAGGCATATTGCCACAGAAATGCAATAAATGTGTATGGGACGGCAGTTGAAGTCCCGTGGAACCCCATAAGCAACTGCAATTAGTTGTCACAATGTAACCTTTGCAGCTGTTTTTCCTGTCCTAAAATCAACAGCTTAAGAGCTGCAAAGATATTGATGTTTTCAGGTGGAATTGGCCTGGGAGTTGTAACGGATAAAACATTAGACCTGTCAGCAGCTGGAGAAGCACAGAAAGCAATTAAATATATTTTATTGTTATATTGAGAGCAGGACTCAAGGGCCAGGTTTTACAATATAGAGAAAATTAGCCAGTTTCCTGTACAGAATAATTATGGAGTGGGAGGAACATGGAAATAGTCTCCTTGACAGGCTAGGGCTGTACCTAATCAAACAGCTACAGCAGAGGATTTGATCCTATTTTATTTTTCTCCTTGTGTACTTCAGTGACTTTTAGATATAAGAAACAGTTGATTAATATGGGTTTAATTCCCTTAGCAGGCACAGCCCCACATGTACAAACCAGCAGTTGCTGAAATTCCAATATGGTCTAACATGCCTGAGTGTGGAAAGCAAGTGTGAAAGCAAAATAATGCTTCAATAGACTGGAGTCCGGTTTACATTTGTACTTTTGCTTATAGGATGATGAGCTGCCACTACTCAGCAATGTCAGAGTCCAACACTATAACATTTAGGGAGGTTTTTTTATTAAAGCAAATACTCTGCATACCACTCAACATATTTTTATTAGGAATAGTCCAAACCATATATGGAAGGGGTCATGCAAAGAATATCATATTCATGTGTAGCGCTATTATAAACTTGAGTGCACCTTTCTCTGTCTATAGGCTCCACTCCCAATATAATGCTCCGGATGAGACCTTAAATCTTAGGGAGTAAGCCCTCGCAGCGAGGTGGAGGCAGGGTGTAGTGCAACTGTAACAATATTCAGGGTGCAAATAATTGGGCGCCAGTGGTTCTTATAACTTAACTATAGAACATGTTTATTGAACATACAATCCACATTGGAGTGTACAGCAATCACATAGCACATGCAGGATCAACAGTGGATAGGCAATACTCACAGCACCTTTGGTCAGAGACTGTCCCTTTTACACATGGGAAGCAATGTATATGCAGCATTGAGGAGGTACACCCAGCTTTCAGCCTTTTCCCTAAGTGGAACCTGAGGAGACACTTTCAATCCTAGGTCTGTACACTTAGTCCCTACTCTGGGCAATTAGTACCCGGGATCTTAATCCCACTCACAATCCTCGTAGGAGCCTCAAACTCCTCAGATAAATAATCCTATCTATCTGTCACTCATAGAGCGACCTATAACTGTGAGTAGCCTATCCTTACTAAGCCTAACCTGCTTAGGTTCCACTCGAAACTCTGCCTGCCTGCTCAGGCCAGAGCTAACACAAGATGGACACTGAAAGCATGGCTTACAGTGCTTTTATACTTTAACACAGTGCCATCTACTGGTCACTGTGAGTAACAGCAAGGGGCATGGATTATAGCAGGAATAGGAAACAGTTCCCCCTCCTAACTGTATTTTAGGACCCACTTAGGTGTCCATAACATTAGGGAACTGCCTACTAAATATACTGGGAGGTTAATTTACCAGTCCCCTACACATGCAATATTAAATATTGTTTGTAGAAAGTAACTGCTTTAAGAATCTACATTTAGTCTTAACAGAGCCAAGTTACAAATGCAAAAGTATAGATGGACCTATCTTAAAGGAGAACTAAAACCTCAACATGAATATTGCTACAAATGCAATATTTTATATACTGAACTTATTGCAACAACCTAAAGTTCCAGCATCTCGATATCAGGAAGGAGCCAGGACTTCGAACTTGTCACAGGGGGTCACCATCTTGGAAAGTGTCTGCGACACTCACATGCTCAGTGGGCTCTGAGCAGCGGTTGAGAAGCTAAGCTTAGGGGTTGTAGCAATATAATAACATATTGGGGAATTTCTATTCTTTGTGTACTGTATATTGTGAGTGAGTCCCTAAGCTCAGTAAGTGACAGCAGCACAGAGCATGTGAATCAGTGAATCAGCAGAAAAGAAGAAGGGGAGCTACTGGGGCATCTTTGGAGACACAGATGTTTACTGCTAAAGGGCTGTGGTTGCATTGGGCTGGTACAGAAGCCCAACACATAATGAACAACATTTCTAACCTACTTCTTTAGTTAGGATTTACTTCTCCTTTAAGCCAATTTTCCTTTTGTATTTTGAATATATTTTGAGCCTTCCTCTTCTGCATCTATCCTGAAGCTGGGGTCACCAACAGCCAACAGACAGACTGACTGTGAGGCACTCACAGATAACCAGATCGTACCTACTACTTAGCCAATCCAATTCAAACCCAACACAAAATTAAGACTAATTGCAAATTGTTTTAGAATATTGTTGTCTCCAGCCAGCTACTAAGGTATGTAGAACAGTTGTTTTAATGTAGGAGTTTGTAACTTGACCTGCTTGCATTGTCTGGTGACTACAGAATAATTACAGGAGAAGCCCTGGGGGTGGTAGTTAGGGCTGAAACTCTTAGAGGGCAAAAGCAATGGGACCCTTTTTTTTGTTAAACTTTTTTTATTGCCTTTTGTTGTTAACAATCAATAAGTTTAAAATATGGCGCTCGTACAAAGATAATCTTTACATTGACCCACATATTTTCTTTCTTTTCTCAATGACCCTTTGTTGAAACTGTTGAACGTTAAAGGAAAGTTGGGCAGGAGAAGCAAGTGATCACAGTGTAATCACAGAGCCTTCTGCACACATGGTTTGTCCTTCCCAAAGAACAATTCTAAAGTCTCCCTTTATTTCTTCCATCTCCCTGACCTGCCCAGGTGAACTCATCTGATTCCAATATTGATGCTTTGTATAGAGTCACTGGATAATTTGAAAAAGGAAAAATGTCAATGAAGGGAAAATAGCTGAGCTGATAAAGCAACTTCCACAATGCAGAGTAAAGCAAAAGGTCACTTTCCAAGACACAGCTTTCTCTGGTGTTCTCTTTAATTTCTGCCCATTGTGTAACACATGAATAGAAAGGCAACAAAAGGCAAATAGATATATTACCCACAGCTCTGCAGCATTTGGGAGAGAGCCCTTATCATACTGAGCTGAAAGGTCTGCCACACAAAATGATAATCATCTGATTTCTTTTCTGCATGTATACATAAAGTATTATCTGTATTGTACCAGCCAGTGCCCTAGTCACAAAGAGCTGGCGATTCAGTGCAAATTGCCGGCTGAGTAAATCAGTTTCTGCCCTGATTCATATGGGGATCCCTCTATGAATTACACTTCAAAATAATTATAGTTAGATCTTTTAATACCTTCTTTAGAATACCCCCTGTCGAGTTGCATTTCAAAGGCTAAAATAAAACATATTAGGTTTCACAGTGCTTTCCATTTGGATCATGGGTTCCAACACCACAGGCCTGATTCACTAAAGAGCAGTGCTACATGCCACATAGCTAATCCTATCTCTGAATTAATAACCACTGAACCTTGCTGTTTATCGTTTTGATTGTACATTAGCGGATCTGATCCCCTATGTTCCTCTATGTGGGGGCTGGTATATATGTGCAGCAGTAATTTGTTAGCATTAGAAACTCTAACTGAAAGGGACAGTCACTTTTCAATTATTTCACCTAATGTTAACTGCTCCACTGAGCTTCATCCCAATTTCATGAATTTTACCACTGGATAACACTGGTACATTAACATCATCACTAGGTAACACTGCAACATCAACAGCACCACTGGGTAACACTGCTACATCAACAGCACCACTGGGTGACACTGCTACATCAACAGCACCACTGGGTAACACTGCTACATCAACAGCACCACTAGGCCAAACTCCTATGCCTGCAGCAGTGGGCCGCACTCGAGTCATGGACATCCATGTCCTGGATTTTATAAAACTATACTTACAGCAACCAGACTTACAAAACTAAAACTGTATACCATCCAGCAGTTCAGACTGAATAATTTTGGTGCTACTAATCAACTGATTTATGTGGCTCTGTATAATGTAACTATTAATTAGCCTACCTAGCAGATATAAAAATATGAAACTTACAAATTTATGAATTCTGCTGTCACCCAAAGCTTGTAATCCTTGTACAAGGCTACATCTGTACTCCGACGCCGGATGCTACTAATTATATGCACAGTCAATGCTGTGTGTCTCTGTCTGACTGTATTTCACAGAACTTTGGAAGGAGCTGTCAGCGCACAAACAAATGGGGACTATAAAATACTAATATATATAGACTGGTAAAACTTTCTTTAAATAAAACATCCTTGAACACTCTGTGAAATGAATGTAACTGAAAAAATGACGAGTCAGCACCACTAGGAGCATCAGAAGGGAAAATATAATACTTTAGTAACCTTTTCACTGCAATGCTACAATCTGATGGGAGATAAGTCTGAGTAGCATGTTCCTAAAATATCTTTGACCCCCTGCATGTGTGCAAAATGGAGAGAATTAAAGGGGTTGTTCACCTTCAATATACAAATCTTATGAAACCACTAACAATGCTCTCATAGTGTTAGACAATCCATTTTCCATCAAAAAAAGGAAATAGGTAATTGTAAAAGCTAGTTAATTTAGCATTTAAATCTGTCCTTCTCCTGTCTCTTTGATCAGTTTTCTGAAGGTTGGGAGTGGCCTGTTTTATACCTGCACTTCCTATATGCTTACATCATCACTCCCAGGCTTTGCCCTTACTTGTTTCCTATTGGACATTGATACTGCCCTCCCCTTGTAATTCATTGGTTGCTAGTGCACTTGTAAGCAGTCACATTAATTCAAAAGCCATTGGTTAATTTCTCCTAAGGAAACTACAGTTGGGGAATTTCTCCCTTGCATTGGCTACTATCTTGTGAGCATTACTTGAGTCTCACATAGGTAAAAAAAGGGGAATTCAATCCCTCAGGCGCTGTCAGCGCACAAACATAAGCATTATTTTCCTGATATTAAGCTGGATCACCACTATGATTTTTTTTTTGGCAAGGCGAAAGTATTTTCATGAGATTTCTTGCCTATAGTAAACATGTACTACAGGTATTGGATGCGTTATCTGGAAAACATTATCCAGAAAGTTCTGAATCATGGCGTCTCCAATAGACTCTATTTTATCCAAATCTGTTATCCAGAAAGCTCCAAATTAAGGAAAGGCCATCTCCCATAGACTCCATTTTATAAAATCCACATTTTTAAAAATGATTTCCTTTTTCTCTGTAAAAATAAAACAGTAGCTTGTATTTGATCCAAACTAAGATATAATTAATCCTTATTGGAAGCAAAACCAGCCTATTGGATTTCTTTAATGTTTATATGAATTTCTAGTAGACCGAAAGTATGAAGATCCAAATTATTGAAAGACCAGTTATCAGGAAACCCCCAGGTCCCAAGCATTCTGGATAATATGTCTCATACCTGTACTAATAAAACAGTAGCTTGTACTTGGATTTATTTAATGTTTACATAATTTTCTAGAAGACTTAAGGTATAAAGATCCAAATTCAGGAAAGATCCGTCATCTGGAAAACCCCAGGTCCTGAGCACTCTGGATAAAAGGTCTCATACCTGTACCACAGCAAATCTCCATGTGTGCTAGTATTCTGTATATTCTTCTGCTTTTGGCCCATATGTAATAGACCCCACCTTTTAAAACCATAAAAAAGCAGAGTTGCTGGTATTGTATGTATAAATTAGGTTAGATGCCAATTTTATTTAAAGGACGAAATATCACAGACTGTGGGGACTATTTCTTACAGAAAACATGTCAGTACTTGTAGCAGTGTGTGCATATAAGTAATATTGTCTGGTATAAGCAAAGGTAGTTCCCCTTGGACAATCACTGATGCACACAGGGCATTTATCTGTCTATTAAATCTGACAAACATGCAAATTCACTATTGTCCAACAGGCTGTTCCTCTGCTAGTTGCCTTTTGATACTATTGCTTTATATCCTCATATTTGCACAATTATCAGAAATCCCTTACTATATGTGAAAAGAAAAAAAATACCACTGCAAAGTCCTTTTCCAATTCTCTGATCAAACAAATATACATATTTTCCTTCGTTGACAAAGGTACACATGAGTTGAAGGTGAATATAAATCACAGGGCTGTCTGGTTTTTACATCATGAGTGATGGCTGTGATTATAGACTAATTAAAAATTTTAGTTGGTGTGTAAAATAAATCTTGTTACTTCAGCAAATACTGCTAAAATATAATGTACGTGACACAGGCAGAGTTGTGTGTGTTTAGAAAGGGACAGTGCAAAGTCAATTTAGTATAGAATACAGACAAAATAAGAAGACTGTGCTAAGGTGATGTGCTTGTATTGCTCCTTTATTTGTACAGCTTGTTGTGCAGAACAACACACCCTTTCAAGGCTTATTCCCTTCTAGAAAATGGCAGCCACTTACAACTTACCCCCCAAACAATGAAAAATGTCAGCTGAGCCCTGCCTGAAAGTGACTGAGCTCTCCCTCCACACAAGGCTATTCTCCAGCTCTCCCCAAGTACAAAAATGTATGTTTTCTCCTCACAACTCCCATTATAATATAGCCCCCACCACACATGTTCCCCCACAAGTGACAAAACCCCCTTCCACCCAGTGCTGACTTTACTTTTCCTCACAGACAGACACTCAATGAAGTCCTCCTCCCTCCTTGTGAATCACAGACTTGTCCCTTTACACAACAGCTCCCTCCTCCCTCATTCAACCCCACACAAGTCTGTGCACCCACACCCTCCTCTTCCCCCTGTGAAAATGACATGCCAGCCTCCCAAAACACACAAAGAACTTACAGTTCACCTCCTTCAAGTCCGCCCCTTCACATAAAAAACATCTGTGTACATTCATGCTGCCACACCAATTCCTATCAGAGAAGTTCTCCTCTCCTCACACACTGTCCCAGCCCCGCCCTACAGAGCAGTGTGTATGCAAATTAACCACACCGACTAGGGATCAGAAGCAGACTGACAGGAGAAGCAGCCAATCAGAGTTAAGCTTCATAAGCTACTGCATGTGTGCACTTCCTGCTTCTGCCAGGAGTGTGTATAATGTAAAACAAGGAAGTACAGCAGTCACCGTAGCATTTTTGGGGGTCGGCGACCCCCCAACTGGGGGCACATGATGAAAAGGCCGCATCTGCAAAGGGATCCAACTGAGGTGAATATCTCCTCAACTGCACAACTTTGGTTAAACATTTGTATGGCAAAGCGTGTTAATTTTACATGAACTGTAAAAAATTTTAATGTTATATGAAGGTGAACAACCCCTTTGTTGTATCTATTTTAGCGTTCAGGTCAGCGATCTTGAATTACTCTATGGTAGTAGTCCATGTGGCCTCCTATTTTTCAACTAAGTATTTAATTTTTTTTATGACTGATGACATTGCACCAATGATTATTCTCACATCTCTAAACCTCAGTCTCCACTATTATTGCCTCTAATAGGCCCAGAATTGCAGAGATTCATAACAATACTGGGTTAAATCCCTACCATTGTAACAAAGTGACTAATATGCTGCATGCTTTTATGCAGATCATGTAACTTCAATACTCTCATATTTTACGATAGGGGGTAGATTATTGGGACCGAAATGTCGGTGTTACATATTATGTCATAATATAAAATAATTTTTTGTTACTGCAAAGTCCCTTGGTGCTGGACGTTTTTTGGAACTACATACTCATTGAGTCCGTGCACAGGGGCAGACTATATATAAATTTACTTAGGGTCGGACTGAGGAAAAAACCCAGGCTCCGGCTCTTGTGGGCCCGCCGGCCCAGACCCACTCCCAAGACGCTGGTAAAAAAAAACTCACAGCGGAGGGCAAGGATTTAGAGGGGGCCCTGGGACAGCAGCACTTGGGGGCCCTGGGCCCCCTAGTCCAACCCTGTATTTACTAGACAATAGACAGACAAATATAGAAATAATCTCAGTTATGGAGCTACCCTAAGCTTTCCCACTACTTCCACTGCTAAATGAACCCCCAGTCCTGTTAGTAATTTCCTCCTTTCCTGAACTTACTGGTATGAATACCCACATTACCCGATTCCTGCAACAGTATGCAGGTCATAATGCCTCTACATGATGTAACTGGATGCTGTTAGCAAACATTAACAGCTGGAGGACTGCAGGTTGGGCATCAAGAACATAATAACATTGTATACACAGTCAGCTGAGTAACAAGACAGTGTTTTCCCCCAGTCCCCCCACAAATCTTCTGAAGGGCTCGGCCTCCAGTGTGCATAGTAACTCCAGTGCGCACAATTGGTGACACATATGTATGTGCATGCAGTCAATTGATTTTACAGGGAGCAGAGCAGCATTAGATAGATAGATGTGCATTGTTTACATATTATAAACAAGAAGTACTAAAGTGCAATGTGCCATATTATTAACAAAATACAGCAACCAGAAGGTAACAATATCTAAAATATCCAAAAAAAAGAAAAAAATATATATTCATAGATTCCTCGACATCAAAATAGTTTTTAAAAAACTAAAAACAACTATGGTGACATATCATGATTAAAGGGGTTGTTCACCTTTGAGTTAACTTTTAGTATAATGTAGAGAGTGATATTCTGGGACAATTTGCAATTGGTTTTCATTTTTTATTATTTGTGGTGTTATAATTATTCAGCTTTTTATTCAGCAGCTCCTTAGTTTGCAGTGTCAGCAATTTGGTTTATAGGGTACAAATTCCCCTAGCAACCCTGCATTGATTTGAATAAGAGACTGGAATATGAATAGGAGAGGGACTGAATAGAATGATAAGTAATAAAAAGTGGCAATAACAGTACATTTGTAGCCTTACAGCGCATTTGTTTTTAGATGGTGTCAGTGACCCTCATTTGAAATCTGCAAATCATCTAAAAACTATGAAAAATAAGTCATGAAGACCAATTGATAAGTTTCTTAGAATTTGCCATTCTACAATATACTAAAAATTGACTTGAAGGTGAACCACCCAGCCTACCAGCCTGAGGATAAAAACATTTTCCAAACTTCTCTGTTCTAACCTTAAGACTCCTAAAAGTTTCCATATCAGAGCACAGAAACCTGCAACTGCCCCCATGAGTGTGGTGCTGTCTGCATTTGGCAGTACTCTATTCATTTGGTGCAGGTGGGGAAAGACACGTTGGCAACTCTTATGCCCTCGCATAACTTGCTTGTCATTAAAATCCACATGGGGTCTGCCAACTCTGCACTCTCCACCTCACACAGAAGCATGCTCGGTCACTTTCACCTTGCATGTGGGCAATGCTGCACTCTGCACCATGTGCTAGATAAAAATCAATTGTGCAATGCAGCCTGGTCCTTACAAACTGCCATAGGACAAGAGGTAAGTACAGAGCCCCAATGGCTCACTCTATAACTTGTGCATCTGAACGCAGGATGGAAGACACCTACAGGCTTTCTCCCACCTGCTCATTAGAAATACAACACTCTCAATGCAGACAGCACTGTATTCATGTAGTATGTGCACTTTTCCTTCCATGTTGCCATTTCTGCCTTGTACTAAAATATCTTAAATAACCTCTTAAGTATCTTAAGTGTTTCCTTGCCTATATTTGATTTTACAGCTAGAAAGAGAAGTTGCTCCTCTAGCTCAGCACAGCTTCCACAGTTCCCTGATTACTTGCAGTTATTCCTATGACTGGTCTAACAGGGGCCCAATATTTACCCATAGAAAGCTATGGGGCCCACAGTTAGTAACGTTGTTTGTTTCTCTGTGCAATGGATACACTTTTACTGAAACAGGTCACCACTCTTCAATTTTCTAATACTTTTTTATGCAAATTTCCATAAAAATCATAATCATTTCAATAAATTATTGGTGTGGAACAGTCAGTATTCCTGCAGAACAATAGAACTGCAAATGCTGCTTCTTTCCATATCCAATAGGTCTTTGCCTAAAACTGCAAACATGCTGATCTTAAATTCTATTTAGGCACAGATGCGCCATCTTGTGTTATACAGAGGAACACAATACAACGTATCCATCACAGATCACACAGAGCAAACATTTTATCCAATCAATTTTTCACAAGCAATGACAAAACACTTTGCTTTCTATCAGAACGGTGATGATACTTACCCACTTACTGTTCTATGTAAATTATAAACTGTCTGCCTATTAGGGCCCTAGTTTGTATAAGGTTCTCCAAAAGAAAAAAAAATCAAGCTTTTTGCCTTTTTATTTCTATGTTAATATAATATGCATATAACTGCTGGATTTATCTCATGAATGTGCAGGCTTCCGTTTGTTTTTAGTGGGGAAAGGGTTTATATGAATAATTGATGTAAGGCTGTTGCTAATGGGCACTTATTGAAATATGTCTCTCCCTTTGGGCTTCTGCTGCATTTTGCATTCTACATCTGACTTTCTGCCATTTGCACAGTGTCTCAGGAATCTGCTGACTATGAAAAACTGGTTCTAATGTATTCAGTGCTTTTCATAGTCCCAAAAACCTGTATTATGATAATAATGATTTGCAGCTCCCTTTGTCTGCCCCTCATGCTAGACACTTCAAGGGGATGTTCACCTATGTAGAGGGTGATATTCTGAGATAATTGTCAGTTGGTTTTAATTTTTTATTATTTGCTATTTTTGAGTCATTTCGCTTTTTATTCAGTAGCTCTTCAGTTTTCATTTCAGCAATCTAGTTGCTAAGGTACAAATTGCCCTAGCAACATGAACTGATCTGAATAGAAAGATGGGTAATCAAAAGTCGCAGTAGATCTAGATACTGTAGATCTTTTATAATGACGTCATGCCTTTGGATGGTTTTTTTCTTAACCGACAAATGGACTGTCTTCTTCATGTGTGTCTGTCCCTTATATTCAGCAGAGAGAGAGGACTTGCTGATTATGATAGTAGCATGAGCCCAGCAAGTATTGAGGCCAGGAGGCATCCCTGTTGAGTTCAAGAGGGCCAGCATATAGCAGCAGCCTGTCTGTGTATCAGTGCTACTGTAAATTATTTTATTATTTATATTTTGATCTGATTTGCCAACGTTCATGAGCTGGTATCAGTGACTAAGTGCAGATTTGCTGATTTAGAGTATGGGCATGCGTTGCCACAAATTATGATTTCATCTGGACTTTAAAAAAATTAAATTTAAATCATTAAATCTAATTTGTGTAATATTAGAGGTTTTTTTTTTTTTTACTTCAAATAAACTCTGTTTGTAATGTTTGTTCATTGACAAAAAATCATGGAAAAAATCTAAATACTTCGAATTTATATTTTCTCTTCTATATACATTTCAATGGGTCAAACATTTTTTTTTTTTAAAAAAACCTTTAATTTTGGCAGCTCCCATTGATTTCTACATGAACTTGACAGCTTTTAGATGACAACGTTTTACATTTGCACTTAATAAATATTGTAGATATATGTTTTTTAAAGCAAAATTTGAATTCCCGAGGTTTATCCCAAGAAATGTTTTTATGTATATGTTTGTTTGATAAATCGCCCCCTAAGACTACACACAAAGAAAATAATACCAATATGCTGGCAATAAAGCACCAAAAAATCTAATTATTTATGTACTGTGCGTCGCCTCCAGGAATAAGGACTCTTTATACTACCACATATAAAGGTGATACCACCATAGGCCTCACCCACTCCTGGAGGTAATATATAACATCAAAGTTGAAAAAACTTATGATTGAAAGGTTACCATTATTGCTTTGAAATATAAACTTCTTTTTTCCAGGATTGCAAGAGGCTGCTCTCCAAGGTCCCCACCACTTGCACATGATCCCCCCTGCTCACACCCCACCTTGCACCCAACTTCACCCCTGCTCACAATCCTCACACTAACCTGCTTCTTCTTGCCCATTGTGATCTCTTCCACTGGGTGCTGAGGTAGCGGGAGATTTAAAATCTCTTGTCCAGACCCAGTGGCGATGCTGCCAGTGGGCAATATACCTTTGTGACCGTACAAATGTAGAAACGGTCCGCACACACAATTATTAGCAGTTGGGGAATGTGCCCCTTTTATTTATGCTACCATAAATAAAAGGGGCATTTATGGTAGCATAAATAAAAGGGGCACATTCCCCGACTGCTAATAATTGTGTGTGCGGACCGTTTCTACATTTGTACGGTTGCTAGCGGACCCGGCCCGGTCGACGGTGAACCAGCACCACTACTACAGGTCAGTGGAAGGAAGGTGTGTGGTTCAATATACCTTTGTGGCCAGACAGGGAGTCCAATAATCCAAGCATGCATGTCCTGCCTGTGTACTAGTGATGTGCGGGTCGGGTTTTTCCTGACTCTAACCTGCCCTCCCTCAGTCCGGGCACCCGCATCAAACTTCCGGGTTCCTTTTACAGACCTGTGCCGACCTACCCTGCTGATGACATCACAAAAGGGGCGAGCAGGCTGGAGGCTATAAAGCCAGAAGTTGCAAGCCGGCATTTGAAGGTGGCGGGCAGGGAGAGCAGGAGAATAGCTCAACCCGCACCTGCCCACCACCCGTGAAGAAGAGTGGGAGGTCTACCTGAATCTGCCCGACCATGGGTCCCGCAGGTATTGGCCTGGCCCCCACATCACTATTGTGTACATAACATACCAGGGAACAAAAGGCTGTAGAAGTATATAAATATTATAGAATAATTTTGTTTTCAAAAGACTTTAGCAGGAAAGTGTCTAAAATGATTCTCTCTCTCTCTCTTTATGTGCAGCAATGAGTTATTATAGTCTAGAATTCAAAAATGCCAAAAACATAATATTGTTATGGTCTCTGCTGCCATCTAATGGCAATTTCTGACATTCATGTTCAGGTTGCTAGTAAAGGACTTTTTAACATAAACTGATTTTAGATTGTGATTACCAACTAATACAATTGTATTGTACATTACAGGGGCATTTATTCAAGGTCAATCAGGGCCACCTTCTTTCCTGCAATAACGTTCTGCTTGTCTCTCTGTGAGCTCCCTTGTGGATTGATCTGTTTAATGCATATGTTCTCTGGTTAAATTGCAAGAACTACTGGCTCCTTATTATTATGTACAGTAAGGGGCGTAACTATAGAGGAAGCAGACCCTGTGGCTGCAGGGGGGCCCAGGAGCTATAGGGGCCCCATGAGGCCCTAATTTATATACAATTACAATAAATATTGGTAAAACGGATCAACCACTGGACATTTTGGGGGCCTGAAAAATAATTTGCTGTGGGGCCCAGTAAGATCTAGTTATGCCACTGTCGTACAGTATTCAATTAAAGCTGTACAACACCCTGCCTCCACCTCGTTGCGAGGGCTCAACCCCTGAGCATTAAGGTCTCATCCAGATCACATTTTTGGGGTAAAGCTCATAGTTAGAGGAATGGTGCCACTAAGTAACGTTACAAATATATAAATATATCACATTATTTCCAGTCCCTCATACTCACACACACCCCTTGTCATAGGTGAATCCAGCTTACTAAAGCTTGGAGGGTATTTCTTATTTGCTACTTACTCAGGACAATCCAGTCTCATTCCCCCTTAACCTCACACAGCTAAATCACAAGTTACATTTTACATAACACTGTTCCTTTCCCTTAGCCGTTCTGTATCAGTTTGTCAGTAGGGCAGCCCCCATGTTATATAACCTGTGAAAACTGGTATTTAGTACAGGTATGGAATCCGTTATGCAGAAATCTCTGAATTACAGTATTCATCTCCAATAGATTTTAATCAATAAATTTAACATTTCATAAATGATTCCCTTTTTCTCTGTAATAATAAAACAGTAGCTTGTACTTGATCCCAACTAAGATATAATTAAACCAGCCTATTGGGTTTGTGCAATGTTTAAATTACTTTCTAGCAGACTTAGGCTCAGGCCAGACGGGGAGATTCGGGGAGATTTGTTGTCTGGCGACTAATCGCCACTTCTTTGGGGCGACAAATGTCCCAGAATCTTCCCGTCTGGCCTTACCCTGATCCAAATTACTGAAAGATCCCTTATATGGAAAGTTCAGGTCCTGAGCATTCTGGATAACATGTTCCATACCTGTGCTATTTATTAGGCTACAAAGGTTGCAGCTAATATTATTGTTTTGGTGGAAGTCCTGTTTGTCAGCAGCACTTTGTCACCAGCAAGGAGGAATATGATAGACAGAGCAATATCCAGTCATATATTCATTCAGTGGGAAATGGGATGGGAAAAATTAATCCGTTAATAGTGCTGCTCCAGCAGAATTCTGCATTGAAATCCATGTCTCAAAAGAGCAAACAGATTTTTTTATATTTCATTTTGACATGGAACTGTTGAAGGATTGACAAGTAGTCAGCACAACGATTCTCGTTTCTTTATCCCGGCAGTGCACGTTCTACAATGGCCACTTTCCATCGGCATCCATGTAGTAGAAACAAAAGTGAACAGTGAACAGTGAACTATATTGGTGCATCATGGGCATCACAACAACGTTTCAGGCCGGGCCAAACGTTGCTGTGATGCCCATGATGCACCAATAAAGGCTTTTAAACTATAAGAAGTTTTTCTGGTGATGCTGTTCACTTTTGTTTCTTCTAGTTTAAAGGGATACTGTCATGGGAAAAATTGATCCGTTAATAGTGCTGCTCCAGCAGAATTCTGCAATGAAATCCATTTCTCAAAAGATCAAACAGATTTTTTTATATTACATTTTGACATGGGGCTAGACATATTGTCAATTTCCCAGCTGCCCCAAGTCATGTGACTTGTGCTCTGATAACCTACAATCACTCTTTACTGCTGTACTGCAAGTTGGAGTGATATCACATCCTCCCTCCCCCCCCCCCCCCCCCCCCAGAAGCCTAACAACAGAACAATGGGAAGTTAACCAGATAAAAACTCCCTAACACAAGATAACAGCTGCCTGGTAGATCTAAGAACAGCACTCAATAATAAAAACCCATGTCCCACTGTGTTCTATTTAGTTACATTGAGAAGGAAAAACAACAGCCTACCAGAAAGCAGTTCCCTCCTAAAGTGCTGGCATAAATCACATGACCAGGGGCAGCTGGGAATTTGACAAAATATCTAGCCCCACGTCAGATTTCAAAACTGAATATAAAAAAAATCTGTTTGCTCTTTTGAGAAATGGATTTCAGTGCAGAAGTCTACTGGAGCAGCACTATTAACTGATGTGTTTTGAAAAAAAAATGTTTCCCATGACAGTATCCCTTTAATTTAACCAGTGCAGCTGCCAGAGTAACCTGTGAGATCCTTGCTTTCATTTCAGTGTTGTAGCTGATTGCTAATTGGCTACTTCTGATAACTACAATACGTTTATGGAACCTGTTATCCAGAATGCTCAGGACCTGGGGTCTTCCAGATAACTGAACTTTCCATAATTTGGCTCTTCATACCTTAAGGGTTGAACTCCACAGACGATTTCCAAGCAATTCAAGCGGATCCAACACTCGTCGACAAAATCCACGCGTCAAGTAATATAAAAGTCGGATGGTGTCACAGCGTGCATCAGACACGACTGTTGGATGCAGGCGCAGCTTTTGTCTTACTAACCTGGTTTCCCATTGCATCCGACTAGAAGCATGCGTTTTGTTGCCGAGCGTCGGATCCGCTGGAAACACACAGAAATTCGTCTGTAGAGTTCAGCCCTAAGTCTACTAGAAAATCTTTTAAACATGAAATAAACCCAATAGGCTGGTTTTGCTTCCAATAAGGATTAATCATATCTTAGTTGGGATCAATTACAAGCTGCTGCTTTATTATTACAGAGAAAAAGGAAATCCTTTTTAAAATTTGGATTATTTGTATAAAATTGAGTCTATGGGACATTCCATAATTTGTAGCTTTCTGGAGATTAGATTTCCGGATAATGGATTTCATATCTGTATTACAATTAACTCCCAATGCTGGTAAACTAGCTGAGCTGCTGAAATACATATTATTATTATTATTATTATTATTATTAACATGTATTTCTATAGCGCCAACTTATTTCATAGCGCTATAGAGAAACACTGGACTTTAAAGCTACATACAAATGCAAAATCCTCACCTGTAATGTGAAAATAAGCAAGGATATTAATGCTTCTGAAAAATATTTAATGTGATTACAGAAAGATAATGGGATAATTATGTGACACTTTACAGAAATACATAACTATATTAATCTACTTTCTCTGTTCTCTAAAGACATGTTTTGCTTTTCTGGCAAGTTACATATGAAGTATTTTAAACATTTGGAAAATGAGATTTATCTGATTTATTTCTATATTCTGCCTGTCAGGCAAAAAGGAAAATGTTATTCTAGGGAACTGAAATAAGCCATAAATAAGACAGGCAATGTGAGGCTACAAGCTAAAGGGAGAGCGACATGGGCTGTGCAAGAGCAGCTTGAAGGCAGAATGAAGAGATGAGGCAGGAAGATTTAAAAGTCTCATCAAAAGTAGTAAAGTTCCCTGGGATGGAATTTGAAAAGGTAAGTTAAGCCAAGGACATTCTGAAATATATTTTGTCTGAATGTAATGATTGCTATTATATAATAGGGATATGTTTGCTGATGAAACTCCAGTGTAAATAACTTTACTATGTACACTTGTTTTTTTCATAAAGGGGTGGTTCAACTTTCAGATAACTTTCTAATATAATGACTAACTCCAAGCAACTTTTTAACTGGCCTTCATTATAGGTTTTTGAATAATTTGTATGTATGTATAACTTTTTTTTGTAAAGTGCTGTTAAAGGAACATGACACTACAATTACAGGAACATCAAAAATAGAAAGTGTTATAAAGTAATATAAATATAATGCAGGGTTGCCCTGCACTACTAAAACTGCTGTGTTTGTTTCAGAAACACTACTCCTGTTTATATAAATAAGTAGTGATGAGCGAATTCCCGCGATTCGCGAAACGCCAGCAAAAATTCGCCACCGAAAAATTAGCCCAAAAAACGAGTCGCCGGAAACTACGCGACGCGCCTCGATTGACGCGCCACGCGTCGGAAACGACGCGCCGCGTTTGACGCGCGACTCGTTTCGCAAATTTTTTCAGCAAAATGCGGGAAATTCGCCCATCGCTATAAATAAGCTGCAGTGGAGCTGGAGAAAGTTCTGTTCTAAAAGACCAGGGAGTTCACTTCTGGCAGACCAGACACTGCAAGTTTTCTTGAATAATAAAGTTGTGCAAAACTAGGTTGAGAGGTCAAGGACGATAAAAACAGCAGAGAGCAAGGAGACATCATCGCTCAGGGAAGAAGACATTCTGGCGAAACACGTAAGCGGGACCACGCTCGATAGTTGCAGAAGAGCCCACTCTGATAGAGTATGGAATTCTAAGGGACACCAAGGAGCCATAGCAGAATTGGGATGCACATAGAAATCCTTTATGCGGTTGGTCAAGAAGTTGTTTGTGAGTGTGTTTTTAAATTATTTATTAAACTGCATTTTAGCGATTCTGCACATGCTGTTTTTTTATCTCTCTGCTCAAGCTATAGAAGAGGAACTTGAAAGCATGGAACAGATTAAACGTGATTCTGCCTGTTTTAACCTACATCTGGTGAGTGTAACGCACCACCCGGGGCACTAGGAGTCCATGGGGAAAATTTTTTGGGGGGTTACCCTCCTTCCCCCCTACATTTCCTAACATATGGCAACTCAACTATACAGGGGGCACATGTTTAGGGCAATAGGACAACTTTATTTAATTTATTAAAGGTTTCCTAGGCTTGTGTAGTGTAATGTAGTGGCTGTAATATATAAATCTATTATACTTTGAAATTCGCGCTGTATGCAAATTAGGCTTAGTTCGCGTAAATGCGCTTTGCCTGGCGAAGTAACAATAGCACATCTACGCTACCATTCGCCGACCTTAGCGTAACTGCGCACTTTAGTAGCACTTTTGCGTAGCACTGGCTAAATTCGCCTGGCGAAGTGTGGCGAACGTTAGCAAAGGCAACGCTAGGGAATTTTTGCCGCTTAGTGAATTTCCCCCCAGGAGTGGTTGCACTACTAGAAAGATTGGATGCGCTTGCCTAGACCATACAGTTACGTAAACCCACAACCGATTTGAATCGGAGGCACTTATAGAAGAAAGAAATTCAATATTTAATCACATTAAGAAAGAGGGGAACAAAAGTGCATTGGTTGTAATAGCCACAGGTGTATTGACTAAAATCATTGGGATTCATCTTTATTTTTATTCATATTTTTTTTTTTTTTTTACATTTGGCATAACTGTGACACAGCATTGGTTTATATGTTCTTGCTTTCTCTGTAGTAATCACTAAGGGTGAAAGAGATACTAATTGTTCAAAATACTGCACTATAACTTTTCTGTTATTTCCCTTCGTCACCAAACTTGTTTTTCTGAGGAATACAGCAATTTTCTATCATTGAAAAATAAGCTGCTGTGTAATGGGGGGCAGCCATTCAAATGAGAATAGGCTCAGGTTACACAGCAGATAAGCTCTGTAGGACATAATGGCGTTATCTACTATTTATCCTGTGCCATGTAGCGTTTTTTCAATTCCTGCCATTGCTACACAGCAGCTTGTTTGTATGAACTATAGTAGTGTTTCTGCTGCAAACAGATCAGTTTTACCAGTGAAGGGCAACTGTACATTATATTTTCATTACATTTTTGGTGTTCCAAGGAGCTGCAGCACTGTACAATGCAAAAAAGTACAATATAAATTGCCTCCTTCTTCTGACTCCAGATTTCAAGTGGGGGCCATTGACTACATCCAAAAGCAAATGCTCTGTAAGGCTACAAAATATTATTATTGCTACTTTTTATTACTCATACTGTTATTCAGGCCTCTCCTTTTCATATTCCAGTCTCTTATTCAAATCAGTGCATGGTTGCTAGGGCAATTTGAACCCTAGCAACCACATTGCTGAAATTGCAAACTGGAGAGCTGCTAGCTAGATATAAAGCGAAATAACTCAAAAATCACAAACAATTAAAAATGAAAACAAATTGCAAATTACTTTCTACATCATGCTAAAAGTTAATGCAGGGCTAAATCCACAGTATATGCATAATTGAATTTGTAAGTGCTATGTTGATGATATATTTATATAGTCTAGGATGGAATCAGAGTTTATGTTTTTGCAGGTAGTCTGGTGGCTAGGAAAGCTAAATTTGAGGTTATTTATATACCCTTAAAAGGGTGTTTCGCCTTTAAGTTAACTTTTAGTATGTTATAGAATGGCCAAGTTTAAGCAACATTTCAATTGGTCTTCATTGTTTATTTTTTATAGTTTTTGAATGATTTGCCTTTTTTCCTCCAGCTTTCAAATGAGGATCTCTGACGCCAAATAATCTGAAAGGCTACAAATTTATTGTTATTGCTACTTTTATTTCTCATCTTTTTATTCAGGCCCTCTCCTATTTATATTTCAGTCTCTTATTCAAAACAGTGGTTGCTAGGGTACTTTGGACCCTAGCTACCAGATTGCTTAAATTGCAAACTGGAGAGCTGCTGTATAAAAAATCAAAATAACCCAAAAACAACAAATAATAAGAAATACAAACCAATCGCAAATTGTCTCAGCATATCAATCTCTACAATATCATACTAAAAGTTAACTCAAAGGTGAACAACCCCTTTAAATAAATCAGCATTCTAACAGTAAGCACAACTCATTCCCATACTTCAACAGCAGAATCAGCCCTTGTACATTATCACACAATACTGTATTATTATTATTATTCTCTCTTGTGTATTATTATTTACAGCTATGGATATCTTATAAATCTGATCCTAATACACAGTGCTCAGCAATGTCACAAAATGTCTCTATGTGCTTAATATATTGATAATGGGCTGAGTGCAGAGGACCTCTTGTATTTGTCTGTATGAATTTTGTGCTCACAGCCTCATTGTGTTACTATAGGTAACCCCAACCCAGAACAATCCCCAAGGTCTTGGTCGCGGCTCAGTCTTCCTCCTTTAACAGCCACCCTTCACTTCAGGAGGAGCCCTCCGCTACTCAGGTGCCGCCATGTCTTAGCGTGAGAAGACCAGGGAGAGAGTTCTGGACAATCAAGGGAACTGCACGAAGTACAGAAACTGAGAAGAAGAAGTGAGGTTGTGGGACAGGCCAAGTCAATACCAAACAGGAGCAGGCAGAGAAATCGGGGTCACAGGTCAAAACACACGACCGATATCGAAGTACAGATCGCTATCAGAAAGAATAGTCAAAGTACGGGCAAGGTCAAAACACAGCTTAATCAATTTGGAATAGCACCCAGGAACTAGCAAACAGAACCTATATTAGGCAATATTTCAGTGCAGAGCAGGGGTCTTTATAGGCAGCCTAATGGCTTACACTGATCACATGCAGGGCCAGAACTAGGGGTAGGCAGAAAAGGCAGCTGCATAGGGTGCAATGATTGGGGGTGCTGGGAAGCTACCTCTTCTGCCTACCCCTAGACCAGACTGGACTGGCATTGAAATCGAGCGAACACCACTCAGTGGCACATCACATGTGCAAATGCCACTCAGCATTACCGCACCTGCACGTAAGCACCCTGCATCACCGTGCATTTGTGAACTCGCATGATGGAGGCCTGGTCCGCCTCTGATCACATGTGCCAGATTAATAACAGCTGAACCAAGCCATGCCTATTTGCAATTACAAGTAAAGCAATGGGAGTGAACTAGGGCCTTAGCTGTCTGCTCACATTGAGCAGTGGTAACTCAGACAGCCCTGAAACACCAGGTCCCTGGTTGAGCTCCAAGCAGGATATAACATTACATTACTCCCCTCTCTGAGGGGGGCCACTGGACCCCCTAAATGGTGGCCCTGGCCAGCCCAACAAAGAAACATGAAATGTATTACTCATTTTAACAGATGCTGGTAGCTCTAACTGAACCAGGACAGGACTTATCATTTTTAGGTTTCTGTATAGGCCAATAAACTTTGGTTGCAATTGGGCAGAGGGCACCTGGAACTGGACATTTTTGTCCTATGATGTCTATCAGTGGTTTGTTTCTGGTGCACACACAGGTAAACTAGGGGACTGCACCTTTTGCCTACCATTAGCCATATGCTGAATAGACTGGACTACAGGGGCCCCAGAGGGAGATCAAGGAAGGGAAATAGCTTTAGCGTTCTTAATACCAGAATGACCAGGTTTCCCCAAAACATTGGACTCCACCAAACAGCAAAGCAGGAATTTTTGGAAATCAGGGCAGGACTTGTGCCTGTAGTAATCACTGACGTGGGAGCATTAGTAGCCTTTTCAGTAATATAAGGGAAATCCCCACTGCAATCAAAGCAGACTCTCAAGTATTGTGACAGCAATATGTAAAGGGATTTTGATGCAGACTGATTTCAAGCCAGGACTCCATTGCGCAATCTCCCCAGTACTCCAATCAATGTGTGGATGATGTTGCCTTAACCAGGCCAAGCCTAACACTACAGGAGTGGAAGCACACTGGATGATACATATAACTCAAGTTTAGGGGTTACTGATTTAACTAACACATTACCTAGGGGGTTTTCATAAATGGCCAGGAGTCTGACTGGAGAGGAGAGAGAAATAGAAGTGACAACCATTTTATCTGCAAAAGAAGCATCAAGAAAATTCCCAGCAGTCCCAGAATCAACAAAAGCCATAACAGAAACAAGTGTTACAGGGGGCAGAAATACAACCTGAATGAATCTCCCCAGCCTCATTCAAGCTCAGTAGTTTTCCCACTTTTACTGGGCAAGTACAGACAAAATGGCCTTTAGCACCACAGTACATGCAGAGACCCTGGGAACGTCTCTGGAATCATTCCACAGATGATGATTTAGTGTTCCATCTGCATGGGTTACACAGGGGATTGAGCAGGGGAAAAAGATTCAGAGGAAATAAAGACCTGACTGGCAGGAGCATAACCAGGCACAAGACTTATTCCTGATGTCTGTCCCTTAATCTATGCTCCACCTGTACAGCTAGGTGCATTAAAGGGGAAGTCAACCCTCCCAGTGCAAAACCCCTCCTCCTGTAGCCCCCACTGGTTATTGCCCCTCGTCTGTTAATTACCCCAAAGCCCAAGTCCCCCGCAGGCAAGTTCATGGGCGCAATCTTGTCCCACACCATCTTCTTCCTTGATCGGATGGCGTTTGCCATTTGACCGCATTTGGAAAATCAGAAAACTTTGAGAAGTTTGGGCGCATGCGCAGTAGTACCAACCTGCAAATGCATCCTACGCCGCTGGATCAAGGAAGAAAACGGTAAAGATGGCGTCCGTTATCCTGCCTGGAGGGGACCTGGACTTTGGGGCAATTAAAAAGTTAGGGGCAATAGCCCTGGGGCCTATGGGGGGAGGGGTTTTAGCACCAGAGGGGTTGACTTCCCCTTTAAGGCTTCAAGGGAGGTTGTAGGGGCCTTACCCAGATAATAAAGTGATAAAGGCACCGTACACTACGATCTTTCTTAAAGGAAAACTATACCCCGAAAATTAATTTTTGGGCAACAGATCCTAGGATCCCAGGAGGCTGTCCTTATTTTTTAAAATGGCTATTTTCTATTTATAATTACCCAATGGCACATGCTACCACAAAAGTATATTATTATGAAAATGGTTTATTTACATGAAACAGGGTTTTACCTATGAGTTGTTTTATGCAATATCTGTGTATAGAGACCTACATTGTTCGGGGGTATAGTTTTCCTTTAATAAAGGAAAAACTTTTATTTACTCCACACACGGGTCACTCTGGTTTCACATCTCAACAGGCAATTCTTCCATCAAATAACATATAGCCACATTTACCAGGAACCTAGCCCCTTTTCACTTACAGGATTCTTTCAGGTATTATCTTCTTAATACCAATGGGCCACTCCTGTTCCACCGGCCTTGATGGAAACTCACTATCCCCACCTGTATTCAGCAACCAGACGCTCCTCACTGGTGTCCCCTTGCTACTCCAGACAGGACTTTTCCTGGTGGCCACAGTCCCATAGCCCTTCTTTTACTATCCTGTTTCCTATCACTGCATCCCTGACTGGTAGAGGATCTACCAAAAGGCTAGTTTCACTTACTCCTGGTTAGGGCTCTGAGCTGCCCTTGCTACCTTTCCTAACTAGCTAGTTCACCTAGTGCACACTATGACACAAACCTCCTAATTCTGGCTAAGCCTATTACTTACTTCAGGGCTGGGCTATTCTTCCCTCCAGCAGATGTTCTCCACTGGACTATGCCCACCTATGAACTTGCCGCTATTTATACTGTTTTTGTTCGCTCTAGTGGCCGGAGTAAAAAAATTACATCATTACACAACTAATAGGACCCTACTGCCCTCTTGTGGGCAAACCCTCTAAACACACTTTTGAAACATTACAATTTTCAACATTCAAAACCTATATACATACACACATAACAGGCATTTTCACTGTTATACACTGCACTTCCACATGACATCATCTTCACCCACCTCACAAGGTGGGGGGAGGAAAGTTAACTAGACTATTTCAAATAATAACAGCGAGCCCCACCCTGAATTGAATACACAAAGTTATGTCATTCCACTGGGTATCAATAGCCCAGCACCTGAACTCAGTACAATATTCCTCTGCACATTTCTTACCAGCCAGTTGCGGATAGCAGAATCTGCTGAAACACAGTGATCAGGATCATCATTGAGCAGTGGTTCTCAACCTTCCTTATGCTGCGACCCTTTAATACAGTTCGTCATGTTGTGGTGACCCCCAAACAGAAAATATTAAAATATGTCCATTGCCAGCCCAGAGCGGATTGTTAGGAAAGTACAGGAGACAGCGTGGCTGCATTAAGGTTTGGCCACACCCATTTTGTGGCCACACCCCCAATTTCCATGTTAATTTTACAAATATGACTGGCCGCTTTAAATGGGCAGGGAGAGCTGTATGGCAGTCTCTGCTAAGGGGATAAAGAAAGTTGTAGTGCAACTGGCTTCCCTACACAGGTTGCTGAACTACAACTCCCAGCACCAACACCGGTAGAGCTATAACCTTAGCCCAGGGCTAGTGGGGAGAGAGATGAACCTGCTCCTGGAACCCCTTAAGGGACCCCTGTGAAAGGGTCATTCGACCCCCAAAGGGGTCCCGACCCCCAGGTTGAGAACCACTGTCATAGAGCAAGGCCATAGCTTGAAAAAATGCTTCCAAAGTGACTCTTGCAGAGTCAGAAGCTGGTAAATTTAAAGCCCAAATTTGGGAATCCCCCTGTAGGAGGGTTATTACAAATTTAATTTTAACCTCCTCTGAAAGAAAAGAGGGTGGCAACAAACTAAAATAAATCTTACAGGTTTCACAGAATACAAAAAAACTGTTTTCGATCCCCAGAAAATCTATTGAGTAAGAAAACCTTAGGTTCTGACTCTTGAATGGCAGGGGCTTGTTGCAGTTCATCCAGACGGGCAGTTAGTAGTTACAGGCCCTGGATAACATGGTTTTGCTTTGCCTCTTGTTCCCGAGACACTGGAGGAGATTTGCCAGGACTGCTTTCTTGGTGGCAGGGGAAACATCTCTCCTTCGGAGTCCAAGTCAGGCCCAATATAATGTTACGATAGGTATCCCAAACCCAGAACAATCACCAAGGTCACAGCTCAGTCTTCCGCCTTTAACAGCCACCTTTCACTTTGGGAGGAGCCCTCCGCTACTCAGGTGCCAACAGGTCTAAGTGTGAGAGGACCAAGGAGAAAGTTCTGGAAAGGCAAGGGAACCGCACATGGTACAGTAACAGAGAACAAGAAGTGAGGTTGAGGGACAGGCCAAGTCAATACCAAACAGGAGCAGGCAGTTCAGACACATAAGACGGAAGCAGAGGCGCTCCACCAATGAGGCGAGTTGAGCCACTTGTCACAGGCGGCAGCCCCCCCTGTGCAAGAAATGCCATTCCTGTGAACTAGAGACGAACTTCCATTTTTCAACCATTTTCAAGCATATTGGCCCAGATCGCCCCTGGACCGAAGAGTAGTCTGGGTCATAGGTCAAAACACACTGAGGTACGGAGCGGGATCAGACAGAGTAAAACTGAGGGTGTGAACACAGACCAGGGGTAGACAGAAGACAATTTTGCAGGTGGCTGCAGCTGCCTCTTCTGCCTACCCCTAGTTCTGGCTCTGCCCCCCAAGCCAAAGATGAAGTCCATCCAGTTGTAATGCCTTTTTGTTTATGGATAAGATGCTTTTTTGTGAAAACAATTCAGGGCAAATTTACTTACCTCTGCAAATCCGCCAGTGTTGCCTTCGCTCAACTTGGCACCGTGCACACCCGAGCACCATACTGCTGCCTTTAGCCATTAAATCGAAACTGTCCAGGACCAAATAGGTTCCAGTTTAATGGCTAAAGGCAGCAGTACGGTGCTCGGGTGTGCACGGTGCCAAGTTGAGCGAAAATTGGCTCCTAGATGGATGGGGATTGTCTAGCTGAGCGACGTCATGGACAATATTTTGTTAGTATACAGCCATTGGCTGCTAAGCGTGGAGGTCACCAATTACTACACACAGCACAGGGTTTCCAGGTTAGCTGGTTTATCGCAAAATTGGGCTACCTTTGAATTGTAGTGGCAGGAGACTGGGTGGGTGGGGACTAGGAGGAGACAGAGTGTGGACGTCACAACAGCTGGTAAACCTCAGTCAGAGCAAGCAGGAATCCTGGAGACCGTGATGCAATCAGGTATGGAGGGATACAGTGCAACAAGAGACAAACTAGTTTAAATAATCAGCATTTTCTGTTGAAGCGGGGATATTTAACATACCCCAGCCATGGTAATGCCAGCTACCCAATAAAACTAGGCGACTAAATATCAGTGTGCCCCCACCCTAAAGATACAGCGGTACTTTATTTTATTGAGATTTTTTCAGTTTACAAATTTGGCTTTTTTTGGGCTACTTTTAAAATGGCTTTTGTCTACTTTTTGGCTACTTTTTTGATAGTCTTTGGCTGGTTTTGAAATGAAAACCTGCCACCACTGACACAGCGGGTTCCTGACGTCTCTTGGCGTCTATTACATGGGAGCGACAATGAGGTATAGATATAGTTCAATATTAAATACACTCCGTGGGGGTAGGAGTTCCCAAGTTAAGAATTCAGCTGTAGGGTAAAGAAATGCCTTTAATATTTCTGTTTAATTACATATTTACACATCTCTCACAGCATGGATAAAACACGTGATATGTAATATCACTTTCATAAGTGTGACTCGTGTAACAACATTCTTATACTTTACTTGGCTTTTTGTTATAGCTACACTATGATTAGACACACCTACTGATGATGTCACTATCTGAATTTAGCGCCAGTTTGGCCTTTTGAAATTCGATCGAATTGTAAAATTACGATTTTTTCGGATTTTCGAATTTAAAATTTGGCCACTTCGATCATCAAATTTGATCGTATCGAATGATTCGAATAGATCGAATAAAAATCTATTCAATCATTCGACCATTCGATGATCAAAGTACATGCCCTTTAAATTTTTATTAGATGGCCCAACTCACCAGATTAAACCTACCGATTTGCTATATATGCCTATGGGAAGCTCCCATCGAAAACAAGAAATCGATGTTCGATTTTGTCGGATTTTACTTTGAAAATCGTACTAGGGTCGAATTTGAGGGCTAAAAACCCTCAAGAATTCGACCCTTAGTAAATCTGCTCCTAAGTGTTTTTTTAAAGCTTGTGAATATGGGATGGGAGCATTAGCTGAAGCAGGAGCCCTTGCATTCTTGATTTCACCACAAGATGTCAGTGACAGCTCATTGTTTCAATGTTATTTGGCCTGTGGTGAAGAAGAAAATGTGAAAAACAGTAATCTATGGCTAAATTATAGCAAGCTTTCAAGCATTCTGTAAAAATCTTAATTTAAAAAGCCCCTGCAATTGTTTTCATGTTAGAAGAAATTTTCTCAGAAGAGAAATAATCTCAACTAGGGAACATTCAGGAGAAATATTTTATTTCTTTTTTTTTTTTATGGATCATACAGCTGTGCCACAGTGAGTATAATTTGTTTTGTTGGATTATGCAAAGATGTTGCCAAAAGACCCAAGGCATGTACTGTACTTTGTATGAGGTATTTAAGATAGATTTTTGAGTTTTGGTTGTGTACAGCACTACAATGCGCAACTAGGGTTGCCACCTGGCCGGTATTTTCGATGGTTGATCCCAATGTTATTAATAGGAAAAAAAGATAACTATATAGGAAGGCCAGTATTTTTTTCAGGAAAAGGTGGCAACCCTATGCGCAACTCACCCTCCCTTAACTACACCTGATCGTTGGTGTCTGCAAAAACTTTTCTGCGGGGGCAAGTAAGCTAATATCACATAGGGTACAGTAGCATCCCACTGAAGATGAACCTATTCATGACAATGTAGAAGATAACCTAATTAAAGGAGAACCAAACCCTTTATTTATAAAACAAAACCCTACCTGACATAGCCCCCCCTCTGTTCTCCCCCCCCCCAGCCTAGGTGTAAACTCCAGTCATTGCCTCTAAGACTTTACTTACCTCTCTTTGCAGATTCAGACAATCAGAGCTAACTGGCACCCTGTTAAGGCTGTTCGGTCTTCATCAGGTCTTCTTCCTTCCACTCAACAATTTCCGTAATTTTCGGCGCATGTGGAATTGTCAAAAACCAGAAGACTGCTCCAACTGCGCATGCGCCGATACAGTGCTTACTTCCCAAAGGAGACTGAAGAGCTGAAGATGGAGCCTGTAAGCTCCGCTGCACTGAATCTGCAAAGAGAGGTAAATAAAGACTTAGGGGCAATTACCAGCGTTACCACCAAAGCTGGGGGGACCAGAGGGGTGACTATGTAGGATGGGGGTAGGGGGTTTTATGAATAAGGGGGTTGGTTCTCTTTTAATGCTTGTCTTGGGGTGGGAAGTTTAAAAAAAACCTTTTGTGTTTTTGGGAATTAAATTTACAAACAATTTCTTGGAACTAGCTGGAGAAGTCAGGGTGGGGCAACTGCTCTCTCTGGCCCCCTTCTGTGAACACCCATGAACCCGATCACTACTTCCCCTAACTGCTTCACAATTGCCCTGGGTCTGTGCTGTAATTAGATGTTGTTTACGCCAAAAAGGAAATTCCTCTTTCCATACTTCCCTATATAGCTGCTATGAGCCTGAACGGAACCTCCACACCAAGCCCTGTAATGCAGAGACTTCTTCACCATATAGGCACTAGAGAGCCCATGACTAGGGTGAAAGGTTTTTTTTTGCAGGCTGAGAGATGCAGATCTCTCGACATCCATTGTGTTGCATCGATCTAAAGTAGTTTCTTACCTGTGACTTTTTATTCAGTCCAATTAGAATTTTGACACCTGTGTCTCCATCTGATTTGCATGCATTTTGTCGCTAGGTGTCGATCTGACGAAAAACGCTTGTGGAATTCTGCCCTTGGGCTGAAACTGTGCCTGCTGGTGGAGCTACATGGAGCTGCAAATGCAAAAGACAAGTGAGAGCAGTGGATCAGGGAACTGGGGGAACATTTCTAGTGATGGTCGAATCTATCTCGTTTCGCCGAAATTCGCTGGAAATTCCCGAATTGGTGAAAAATTGGCGAAACGAGTTGTGTCACGTTTTTGACACACGATGTGTCATTTTCAGTGTGTCTTGCATCATTTTTTGTTGCGCGTCTCATTTTTTTTTTACGGCAGGCGGGCAGGCGAATTTTGGCTGGCGTTTCGCAAATTTATTCGCCGGCTGTGAATCGCGGGAATTCGCCCATCACTACTGGGGAACATTGCCCTTCAATGATGACAGGGTATTCATGTATCAAAGAAAAAGGCACCAAACTGGGACTGGTGGGTATAAGGTATATAAGACATTTAATCAAGGGTTTTTTTTTCTAAAAACTTAAAAACTCACCAATCTGGAATTAGTGCTTATTTATTTACAAAACGTATATTTTAACTGAAAAATGTGTACTGTTTTCATAAGAAACCTGACTGTATGCAGTGAATTCTCCCTTCATTTACTTCTCTGGATAGGAATTTTCAGACTAACTGCTGTGCAAGGAAAAAATTCTACTAATGAAAAGCAGGGGGAGCCCCCACCTTACTTCCCAGCCTCAGAACTCAAGCTTTGTTTCCCTGTAGAGCAGTCAGGGACTGTGAAGAGATTTGTATTGGATTTTATTTCTGCCTTTACATCCCCTTTGCAACTCCAGCTGCAGGGACAAAGATCATGGAGTCAAATTTAGGGTAGAACTACATGAGCGCTTTTGTAGGATGGTGTTGGATCGACAAAACGAATCCTACAAGTCTGATGTTATCGTGTGGGTAAAAATATAATGGGACTGATACAAAAATCAGATGTATAAACTACATGTAAATTTTTCCATCGGACACGACACAACTGTCGAATATGAATGCTGCATCTACATCTGACAAGATATAAACGGAGGGTGTCGGAAAGATTATTTATACACGAATGATTGATGTCCATTTTAGGCAGATGCGAAGCTGGATGCGAAAACGGATGCGATAAGTCGGATGCGACAGGAACAAGCAGGGCCGGAACTAGGGGTAGGCATAGTAGGAGGCCGCCTAGGGTGCACTCATAGGGGGGTGCGCTTTAAACTTTTTTTAACTTTTTAACTTGCCCCTGTCTCCAGCAGCAGTGTTCTGCTCTACTTCAGTCCCCACCTCCCTCTTACTTGCCCTTTGCCTGACACAGATCTGGGGCAATATTTTTGCTGCTGTTCTGGCACAGGCTGGTGGCACAGGTACAAACTTGGGGGCAATGGCTGGTGGCACAGGTTCAGACTTGGGGGGCAATGCTGGTGGCACAGGTACAGACTTGGGGGGCAATGGCTGGTGGCACAGGTACAGACTTGGGGGGCAATGCTGGTGGCACAGGTACAGACTTGGGGGCAATGGCTGGTGGCACAGGTACAGACTTGGGGGGCAATGCTGGTGGCACAGGTACAGACTGGGAGCAATATTTGGGTGCTGGTGGCACAGGTACAGATTGGGAGCAATTTTTGGGTGCTGCTGGCAAACGTACAGTTTGATTCATTAATGTGTTATAAGGTTTCTTTATTTAAGAAAAAGTGATACAGAACAGGGGCGTGGGGGGCACTGATTGAACCCCTTGCCTAGGGTGCCAAACTACCTTGGCCTGGCCCTTGGAACAAGGTAAGTAATAGAAAAGTCGGATGGTGTCGAACGGTTGATGTGACGCGACTGTCGCATGAAAATGCAGCTTTCAGCCTTTTCATCCAACAGTCTTGTCGCGTCACACCAACCCTGCGACACCATCCGACTTCCTATTACCTTACCTTGTTCCTGTCGCATCCGACTTGTTGCATCTGTTGCATCAGCGTCGGATCCCCCGAAAATGCAGGTAAGTCAGCCTGGTAGTTCTGCCCTGAAACATATTGACTGTTGGATGTAAACTCATGAACAAAAGACTCCATCAGACTTATCTGATCTGACTTTACATTCTAGCCTTGGGGCATCAGATTTTATAGCATCCTACAAAGCTTGTGGTGGTGCGTGGTGTGGCATGGTGTTGCATGGAGGATCAGAAAAATCTGACCCACAAAATCTGATGAAAAACGCTCATGTAGTTCTACCCTAACAGATAAACTGGGATTCTATTTGGAGGATTATTCAGTTATAACAACACATGACCGAGATATTATTTGACTTGTGCTGTTTTGATCATTTATGACGATCCCTAAGCAGCCCAGATCACACTGAGCATGTGCCCAGTCTTGGTCTTGCAAAGATGTATAACAAAGTTACAAGATGACAGCCCCCTGTGCCCAGCGTTGAAAGCAAAAATCATTTGTTTGATTAGGCTTGTGGTGCAGTAAGTTCATGTTTATGTTTAGTATACAAAATGCAGCATTTCTTGTACTTGTCCTTTAATAAATCTCAAATGTTAAGAAATCAACCCCTGTCTTGTTAAACCAACAACATTTAAAAAAAAAGCTTGCTTTACCACCACTCAGACTTATCTTTATTCCCTTAAATAATGTCCATGTCTGGAGGACTTTCAAGTGTTGAAGAGTTAAATATTTCATAGATACTGTATAAGAGCTACAGGTACTTGGATGTCCCAGAAAGATCTTATATCTTTACCTGAGATTGATTACAGCAGATTAGATCAATGTCAGTGATTTGTGGCCCAGCTCTTCCACTGCTGGCAGCTTCAAATGGCCACATTTCTGGGGACTCAGCACTTTTTCTCTATGGGAATGAAGCCTTGGGAGATCCAGGTCACATTCAGTAAATACTACCATACTGCTTCTTCCAGCTAAGAAACAGAACCACTTGTGGTGTATATTATTGATGTCTCAGATGAATGCCAGGGGAAGTAGTATGGCAGCTCACCACTTAGAATGTAATATGTGCACATGTGTAATTACTCTATAGAAAATGAAACCAGGTCCTTTTACTTTTATTTTTAAGGGGGAATGACTGAAGGTCAACTTTTTTTGTCTGCTCTGCATTAACTCACTGGAAGCTTATTCTCCATGTATGTGATATTTAAGACCACACACTCTACACATACCCCGAATATTCTTCATCTGTAGCTGCAAAAAAGATAGAAATCCTTGTTGTGGCAATCTATTTCTTTAATAAGAGGGGATGCTGTTAACCCTTACTGTTCCAGCTACATTCTAGGCAAGCTTCCCACAATCATTAAGAGGCTTAAGCTCACAGCTGTGAAATACCATCAGGGTTAGGGCCAAAGGCAGCAAATGCAGGGTCTCGGCAGCTAACCACACGCACAAGTTTATACAGATGTTCATCATCATTTCCTCTAACAGCCAATACATAATGGCACTTCCACGCAGCCATCTCATTTTCCAATTAAAGTGGAATTAGTGAGACCAATCAAATTAGCTCACATTTAAAGCCTCCCTTTATTAAAACGTTTTCTTGCACTAATATTGAGTTTCACTGCCTCATGGAAGAGAAACCATTAAAAAGTTTACTCTCTGGTTTGGCAGCTCCCAGGTAGGATTTGTGTCAAATCTGTTGACAAAGGTGTAGTTTACATGCATTTAAATTGCCTTAAAATTACATCTAGTGCTTAAAATAAATAAAGGGAGACCAATATCATATTATGTTAGCTTCCCTGAGCCTTTCAGTAGCTCAGCTCAGGGAGATCGTAGTTTCACATCAGATGGCACATTTTACATTGTGTGCAATGCTAGAGACACTGCTAGGTTCACTTATTATTCATTTAGTTATATCAATGCCATTGAATAAACACTCAGCACTTGCACAACTGGATTGGGATGACTTGCAACCTCCTGGAACAGACAGATTTCATACTGCACATATGCACTGACACTGTCTCCATCCATGTTAGCTATATATACACAAGTGGCCAGACAGAACAATTGTAGTAGCTCAGAAAAAAATATCATTATAGCTTTTCACCTCCAAAAATAGGTAGAAGATCTGTTATCCAGAATGCTTGAAACCTATGGTTTCCTAATGAGGGGTCTTTTGCTTAATGTGGAACACCTTGCTTAAAGTAATTAGAATAGAAACCCAATAAGATTGTTTTGCAATCTAAGATACTCTTCTTTTTATCAGCCAGAAAACTAAAAGCAGTCAAAATAAAGGATGGTTTGTATTATATAGAACTCTATGGAAATTGGCAATGTCATGATTTGGAGTTTTCAGGATGACAGATTTTTCAATAGGAGATCCCATAGTTTAATCAGAGAGTTTGTCAATTACTTTTTTTTTTTTTCAACTAAAAAGATTTCTAGAATTGCTTATATTTCTATCTATTTAGTTGGGGGGGACAGAAGAACACACCTGGGCAACCCCATCATCCCTATCTACCAGATTTGTGACAGGTAGTTTTCTTATACAGGTATGGGACCTCTTAATCCAAAATGCTCCAACCTGGGGGTTTTCGATGAGGTGCCTTTCCATAATTTGGATTTCCATACTTTCAGTCTACTAATAAATCCTTTAAATGTTAATTCAACCCAATAGGTTTCTTTTACTTCCAATAAGGATTACTCATATTTTAGTTGGGATCAAGTACAAGGTACTGTTTTATCATTAAGGAAAGAAAGGAAAACATTTAAAAAAATCTTGAAAGATTTTTATTAAAATGAAGTCAAAGGGAGATGGCCATCTGTAAGTCAGTGCTTTTTGGGTAACGGGTTTCCGGATAATGGATCCTATACCTGTAGTCTGAGACCCATGCATTTGGCTAATGAAGGGATAGCAGACTAATAACTTCCTGTTTTAGTATAAGCAGGAGTTGGAGCTTTAATAACACAGGCACAATGTAACACTCAATAATGGTGATGGGCAAATTTATTTGCCTGGGGCGAATTCCTGCAATTTGCAAAACGGCAGTAAAATTTCGCCTGGCGAAAATTAGCTGTGTCTCGTTTTGGATGCGGGCGTCTATTTTTGGACACGGCGTCCATTTTTTCTACGCCGGCAATATGCACCAGCATACAAAAGCAGACGCCCATGTCAAAAAACAGACGCCCTCGTACAAGACGAGACGCAATGGCGTATCGTGAATCTATCGCCTTTTTGTGAATTTCTTTAGAAATTCACGAAAAATTAGGCAAAGCAAAATGCCCGAGATTCCCCCATCACTATTCAATAATGCACGTATGAAATCTGTTGTCTGGAATGCTTGGGACCTGAGCTTTTCTGGATAAGGCATTTTTTGGTATTTAGGTGTTTGATTCCTTAAAGGACAAGTCAACCCCATAAATAATTTTTTGCCTAATAGAAGAAAACATGATTCGTAACAACTACATTCATTACATGTTTTCTATGGTTTTTAAGTTATTAGTACATGTATTGCTATTGAAAGCAGTGTTTGTCTGTGCTTTCTCTTCTCTGTACTGGTGGCTCTGGCTTTTGAAACAACGTAACATAACCCATCTGATTAACAACCTGTCTTGCAGCAGGAGACTGGCTTTTGCAACATTGTTTAAAATGTAACAACCAGGAATCATACAAATGCTGCTTTCAATAGCAATTACATGTATAAATAACTTTTAATGCACCAACAATTTTTAATACATTAATTTTGGGAAGTTGCTTATAATTGTGTTTTCTTTTATTAGGCAAAAAGTCATTTTTTGGGCTGACGTCCTTTAAGGCTACTAATAATATGTAAACATTAAACAATCTACTATTGTTCTGCCACAAATATGGATTTATGTAATTTAGTCCTCACCAAGTACAAGGTTCTGTTTTATTACAGAGGAAAAGGGAATGAAAAACATAAGATGTATTTGCATCTGGATAATTGGTTTCTGAATAACAGATCCCATATTGCATGGAAAAGAGAAATGCACAGATCTGGATCTAGATTTCAGAGGTGTTTGTTGGTATTTATGTTATATGAGTTTATATAAATCATAATCCCACATTTTATCATTCTGGGTGAAAATATGTGTCATTTTATGTGTCACTTTACACAAAGTCTCCAATAATAACAGATTTCGGGAGACTATATTCATGTTTAATGACCAGCATTCCTTATAACAATAATTCTGTGCAGAGAGCAGAATATATCCATATTGAATGTTGTAACTAGACATGTTTCATTGCTAGAGATAAAATCACACCCGTTTTAGAAAATAACATTTATTTCTAATGCTTAGGGAACGGTCACATAAAGGTGTTAACAATTTTCTAAACAATTAAACCAACAGCAACAGTTTGAAATTCACCAAAAAAAAAGGGGGGGTTTGAGTGCTGTACCCCCATTTCTCCCACATCTGTACACACAGAGAAGTCTCTAGTGCTGCACTTTGTTGCACTTGTAACTTGCCAGTACGGGGCTCCTTGTTATCATTAGAAAGGGTTCACTGCCAACTTACAAGAATAACTTAGGATCCCAGCTCATAACATTAGAAGTCTATATATTTATATATGTCTGTATTTATAATATCACAATGGGTTGTCCGTGCTTCTGTCCTTAAGCAGAGACAACCTCAACCCTTGTTTTAACAGAAAAAGTGCAGTTTATATTTGTAGTGATTTAGGAATCTCCATTTCCTCCACATATCCAGTAGCATCAGGATGCCTTGCAGAGAACAGGAATGTCTTTACAGTGTTCTACCTAACTAGGTCTCCCTCCAGAATGGGCCTCAGTCGTCTTAATTACATGAGACATTCTTAAGACTTTATGACGATTGTCATCTAATCCCGTAGCAGTGCTCTGAAATCAGAATCCAAGTCAGCAAAACCAGGGTTTTTGGGTCCTTGTATAAAGAATTCATTGTTTATCGGCATTATTATTGACCACTGGCCCATAGAGTCCATTAGTGTATACCTGGTCCTTGTGGACATTGGCCCTGTCCCTCATAAGGTCACTGAAGGCATAGTCCATGGGTGGGCGAAAGCCAAGGGTAGGCATGAATCCAGCTGTTGAGTAAGGGGCCATAAAAGCAAGTCCTCTACTGTGAGCAGAATAGGCCAACCTCAGTGGGTTCAAGCCAATGTGCCCACCTAGCTGGTATGCGTTAGCCTCAGTGCCAAAGTGTGTGGCATTGGGCTGCAAAGGGGAGAATGCAGACCTGCTCCCTAATGTGCCAATTGCAGGAGTAAGGGCCCCAGCAATAAGGGGTCTGTGTGTGGAGGACACAGATGGCTGAATACTCTGCAAGGCTCCATCTCTTGACCAGGTCTCTTCACCCTTATCCTGAGACCTGTTGTTCAGTATCTGTTCAATTGCTTGAACCACATCTCCCCCACAGCCTTGCAGCACCAGTTCCAAAACGCTCCTCTTCTGAGCAGGGAAGACCCGGGTGAGGATATCTATGGGGGTCCTCTGCTTGGCTGAGGAGGAAGAACTGGGATCCTGCTCATCTTTTTCAGCATCAGATCCAGATTCTGAGCCTAGGGGGCTGATTGAGCTGGGGCTTTCTTCTCCTTCCTTGAGCACCTTAGAGATGGGGGAACTGAGCAAGGACTCTCCATCTCCATTTTCTGAACCAGAACCAGGCCGTGCCTCAGGGGATGAAGCACCTGGTGCGCTGCCTGACACCGATTCACTGTCAGGGGATACCGGCTTTCCCCCAGAAGGCAGCTGAGGAGTCATAGATCTGGGGATGAGGCTCTTGGGGAACAGCTCAAACTTCTGAATCTTTGAATCTGCAAGAGAATGACAAAGAGAGATCAGTAAAATAGAATATAGGGTCTGGTAGTTACAGCTGGGGACAAGTGCAAGGGAGTTAAAATGCACCAAATAAATAATTACAGTTGCCTCAGAGCAATATACCCTCATTTCAGCACCTGTTGAACTGCAATACTCATTATCCACCATAGCATTTCCTTTTGGAAATCCTGGCAGTTATATAACAGCTGGAGCCTGCAAGTTGGACAACTCAAACTATAAAGTGTTACTGACACCATCACCATCATCACTGTAACCACAAAGATCGGGGCGTCTTACTGTCAGTAACAATGATTTTCTATTTATCTCTATCGGGATTCATATATAGATAATTTAATATATATTAGTTCGTTGTGTCTGCTTCATTGTTGAAAAAAAACAGCGATTTTTCCGTGCGATATTGTCGGGCAGTCGGTTTGCTGTGTCGCAGCTACACTAGAAATCAGCGGCTGCGGATTTTTATTGAATGGAAATGTAAGAAGAAGCTGGAAACGAAATAAACTCCACAAGCGCTGAAATAGCGCTACATTTAAACAAGCGATCGAGTTGCTACTATAGTCTGTGTGACTCGCCTGCGATATTGGGATACATCTAGAGGGGCGGGAAAAGAAAAATATTGAAAACTAAAATGAGTTTCTCTTTAAGCAATTCATTTCTAGTTATTTAACTATAGGATTTTTTTTTTTTGTTTTAAGATGTCGTGGATTGTAAGCTTTGGTGACCAGGGTTCTTTTTATCTCCTGTTTTAGCCAGTGTTAAATGCAGTTTGTATGTTAAATGAGTATAATATTAGCGCTTCAAAATGTGTTAATACAAATAATAATAATACAAATAATAATAATAAAAAAGAATGTGTAATTAAGGGAGAGGTGTCTGTACACTTATACCAGAGGAATGACAAATCTCCTTACCTGTTCCTCCTTCACCACACACCGATCCGAAGACCTCATAGGCTGGCCGGGGTGGGATGATGCCATTGGCCGCCGCCAGTGCCAGTCCTTCTGCAGTTCCATAGAGCAGCTGCAGCTCCCGGGCCTCATTTTCCTCCTGGGCTTGCTGCCTGCGGAGCGCAACTTGCGCGGCCATCACCCTCTGGCGCTCGGCGATCAGCGTGCACTTTGCGCACATACAGTCTTTCCAGCGGCAGTAGCGCTTGTGGCCCTTGAGAGCGGACACTACCCCGTGATTCCTGCAGCGGGCGCACTTGGGGGTACGGGGATACTTCTCTGTGGCGCGAAGCAGCAACTGGGGGCCCCGCAGGAGAGTACCTGCCATGGTGACTGGGAGTGATGGGGTAGAAGTGGGGGTCTGAGGAACCTGGGAACTTGGGGGAACATTCAGCTCCATTCTACTATTGATTCACTACACTCTATGCCCCTATAGAATCCTTCTAATAAATGGACTGTCCCCTCTGTATTTGCCACACTGGTACAAGTCTATACACAGACTATGCGCTACAGTTAGCAATAACCCTGCAGTCAGTCAGTAGATTTAGGGTGTAGGGCTACTTTATGTACCCAGTCCCACACAATGCCCTTGTGCCAGCCTAAACCTGCACCTCTCACCTACGGATTATTCCATTAGAGCCAAAAGGTTTTTTTATCCCGGTCCCAGATTAGATTCTTCAGAAACTTTAGCGCGCGATTTAGCCGCTCAACCTTCTCTAAACCCAATTCCCCCTACCCTGAAGCCTGCGCTCCCGCCGTCTCCCAGATAAAGTGCAACTGCACCCAGACGTGAGAGAGACCTCGGCCTGTCACACTGGCTGTGACTGATCTGACTCCCTGGAAGCACACGTGATCCGACCCCAGACAGCAGCTCCGGCCGCAGTGACACAGGACAGTCCGGCACCAAGTTGCACTCAGTCTCCTCGCAGCTCCTGTGTCACCCACTCGCTGCTCTCTGCCTACTCATTACACACACTTGCACAACAATGTACATCTTGCTATTGGCTACTCAGCGCTTTGCCCACTTCCTATTGGCTAATCCCTTCCTGTACTGTGTCGAACACTTGCCTCTCTCAAATAACATTGTATGGAGGGGCCCGGGGCGGATCCCACTGCTAAACAGGCAAGTACTTATTCCTAGCTCATCCCATGGACTACTGGACAGCGGCTTTATACATATATACATATATACATATACATGTACACCCTTACATACATATACTCATACACACAACATGAAAGAAATACATATATTGATGCGGCATGTATACATCTACACATTCCTGGCAGGGTTTTGCCCATTCGTATTAATGTTATATTGTTACATACATAAATACATATACATATATATATATATATACACCAAGGAATGTGTGTGGTTTAATTACGACATCCGATAGTTTTGGGCAAATCGTTGTACAGACAGTTTAATTATAAGACACAGACTTAGATTGGAATTTAACAGAATGGAATCAGAGGGAAGGGAATGGTATGTGTATTGTCCTTCTCATTGTGTCTATTATCTATCTATCTCTCTCTCTC
>CM044437.1:88706674-88729106 GCA_024363595.1 Xenopus borealis
TCGAAACAAAATCACTCGCCTTTTTTTTTTTTTTTGTTATTCCGAATACTTTATAGATCATCCCGAAAACGTCGAACGAAAAACATACAGGTATCACATACGATCCATCATTCTCGTTGAGAAATAGCGTATGCCAGTTTATTCTTTTATTATCAAATGTGTTGGAAAGTAGACTTATTTTAATGTCGGATTGGTTTGATTTTTATTTTACTACTGATAATTAACGGATAATGCTATTTCTAAGCGGCATACATGTACTTTCTCAGGAGACAATCGAAGGCAAGTTTTTTTTTAACATTTCTGACATGTAATATAGCTGCTGCCCGGTCACCTAATTCTTTAGCAAATATATAGATTTTTTTTTTTTTTTTTAAGGACTCTTCGATTTAGTTTCCAGTTCCTGCAGAAATGTAAGCTTTGGACTTAATTAAATTTTCTTATAGTGAACTCAATTAAGTTTAGTTTGTTGTCAGAAGCAGCTGAATGCAGGAATCCAGAGCAGTGGGAATAGTTCTTTTATTCCCCCCTCTCCTGGCTTGTGCCTAATAAGTGTATATATGTTTCCCTTGCACCCTGCTAGACTGTATATAGCTGCTAAAGCCCGGGACGTGGAACTAGCGCTGCTCCCTCTCTATTTACTCACTGAGTCAGAGCTGGAATCTTCCCATCTGTTCCTTCATACGCTAGCACCACTTTTAATTAGCAGCCCGCAGCCTAATAGAGATGATATTAACCTTAATCTTTCTGACATTAAAAGTAATTACCTCACAACCAATATTACAATAATAAATAGATCCCGTTCCTGCTTCCAAAAAAAAATGAAAGAAAGGAGAAGCAGTAAATTCGGATTTCATGTGTAATGGCTTTATTTAACCCCTTGGGGAAGAAAGATCATTGTGCAAGGCGTTAGCAAGGGCAGACTTGACGCTACTACTTGCAGCGCTGAGCGGGTTAATGGGATGCAATGCACCCGCTGAGCTGTTTATGTTGTTAATAATATGAAGCGGAACATTCACTATCACTTGTATTATTTATCAAGTAGCGCCGGTGACTGGAGATCGCTTTTGGAAATAAAACGCAGTTTTTAAGTTTGTCCGTGTCTCTCTAGGTATCATCCACTTGGTGACAATATCATTTCTATATACAGAAGGGCTTGTCTGTGAGATACTTTCCTTTATATACACACAGTGTGGTCAACGTTTCGCTCTGGGCTCCTTAGCCTTTTCTCACTATGTACACTTGTCTGCACCTTCTATTTACATACACATACACTTTGTTGTACATACACAATAGCGTCTTGTACATACACATGCACCTTGTACATACACATACACCGTGTTGTACATATACAATTGCATCTTGTTGTACATACGCCTAGTTACGCATCAGTTAATAGCGTTGCTCCAGCACAATTCTGCACTGAAATATATTTCTCAAGAGAGCAAACCTTTTTTATATTTCAAATCTGACATGGAGCTAGAGATATTTCCCAGCTGCCTTTGGTCATGTGACCAGTGCTCTGATTAACTTCAGTCACTCTTTACTGCTGTACTGCAAGGAAAGAGAGGTTTGTTTTTGTATATAATTGTTAGTCGAAGTTCCTTAAGCTGGCCATAGACAGGGAGATCTGCTCGTTTGGCGAAATTGTCAAACAAGCGGATCTCTCCCTGATATGCCCACAGTGAAGTGGGGATATTGGGCTGATCCGATAGTTGGGCCCTAGGGCCTACTCGGTTTCATAACCTGCCCGACTTTCGGCCAGATATCAATTGGGGAAGCCCGTCGGATGGCCCCACACACGGGCCAATAAACTGCTGACTCGGTCTGTCGGCAGATTTTATCGGCCTGTGTATGGGGTCCTTTAGCCTGACTCTCTGACATTCTGACTTTGCCAACCTGGCTGTCCCATCTCAGTCTGTTAGTTACAGTTTCTAATGCTAACTGACTCCTGCTGCACAAATATGGCAGCCCCCTCATACAGGAACATGGGGCACAGACAGGTAATGTAAAAGCATCATACAAATACTTTATGGCAAAGTTAGAAGTAGCTTTCAAAGCCAATATTTTAATAGATGTAAAAAAAAGTTTCATTTCAGGTGTCCGTATCTCTTTAACACAAAATAACAACTGCCCGGTAGATCTAAGATCAGCACTCAATAGTAAAATCCAGGTCACGGAAGTGACATAACTCACACACATTGCATGACATCACTTCAGACCAAACCAGCCTGGCCTACCCCTATCTCCCCCAGCTCTTTCACTGAATTTCCAGTGGAAATCAGTGGAAGAGGCTGGCACTTATATTTATAGGCACCCCAGGGGCGCCCCCCAAAACCTGCCATGCTAGGCACAGGCTCTAGGGTGCCTTAATATAAATACTCCCCTGGATGGCTGCCTATACCAATATTACAACTGAAATTTTATATTGTAGAGTAAATTATTTGCAGTTTAAACAGTGTAATTTAGAAATAAAATTTAAAAAAAAACTCATACAAATCATGAAAGAATCCCTTTAAAGTAGAAGGCAGTCTTTGCACGTTAGCAAGTGACGGTTTCATTGATTCGGCACTACATAAATGCTCCCACAATAAAATGTCCCAGCATGCTCTGCATGTCCTGGTCGAGTTAATATGCATACTGAGCTGATTTTAATTGCTTGTTTCTTGTCTCTTCATTAAACAAAGCGAGCGGAATAGTTTCATTCAAACTTTCCCTTAGCATTTCTCCATCCCGCATTCCTGTGCCTCTGAGGCAGAATGTCTGTATAAAGTAGAACTGGGGGGTAGAGTTTGTGCAGTTAGTACTAGGCCCTGGCTGCTCATTAGGCACAATATAGTATAACAGGGTCCCCCCCCCCCTTCTGTCCATGACCCGGAAGTACACATAGACTGGTACCCCGCAGTAGTGGGTCCAAAAGAGAAGTCTGGCATAGCCTAATGTTCACTTGGTTGTGGCTGTATATTGACAGTTGCAGAAATGTTTGCTGGGAAACAACAAGCACATACTAAATAACATACCCCTAGCTACTTCTAGAGGGGCTATATTTTTCAAGACCAGATTAATAACATATGGGCACAACAAGGCAACCAATCGATAGGCATGTGTAGTCCCACTTCAGCACTCGCTCATCCCTGAAGTGCACATTATTGCCTTGGGACAAATAGTAACGGCAAACCTAATTTCAGGCCTCTGTATTATCCAGTTTATGGTTACCTCATCAGCACAATATAGTGACTTGCATCTACAAATATGTCATTTTTACCCTTCTCAGCAGGTGAATGAGGGATCTTAAAGGGAACCTATCACACAGTCATAAAAAGCTGTAAAATAAAAGTCCTTTTTAAATGAAACCCACATTATTTTATCTATTAAAAAACAGTACCAGCAATAAACTAATTTAAAAAATCTCAGCAGTCAATCATATATTGCCTTCCCCAACTATTTCTGAGGCACAGCAGAAAGCAAGCTCATCATCACAAAGGGAACAGTGACATCTGACTATTTGAATGGATGTCCAAATGTTAGAATATCGTTTTTTCCATTAGGAACAATCACGGAGGAGATCCCCAGTAGCCTCCACACACAAATGCACAGAAACTCTGTCTATACACCAATACTTGAAGAAAGCGTTTTAGGACTTCAGAAGAAAACACAAGTTCCTGCGTAAAAAGATGAGCCACCCCTTTAACCTATCCCTAACCCAGCTAAAGCAAACGCTTGTGTCCATAGTCTGTGGGACGTCCACTTCTCAGATTCTTTTTCCACGGTTTCAGTGCTTCTGTGTCAGGAACGAGGCACCCGGAGTCTTACCTGCAACTCTGGGCGGTGCGTCCTCCTTCTGCTGGCGTTGCTCCCACAATGGCAGCACCCATGGCCGCCAAGTGGGTAGCAGTGACGGATGATGACGTCATCACATCATGACTGACGCGATGATGTCACGGTGCTGGTTTTGTCACCAAATTCAAATATTTAAAGGCACCCAGGATGCCCAATGGTAGTATTGCCTTGCTATGTTAGTGTGGGTGTTAGTTTGCTTCCAGGTTTTTGTATATTGACCCTGCCTGGACTTTGTTTCTGAACTATTGCCGCCTGCCTATTGAACTTTGCCTGGACTTTGACCCTGATTTTGCCTGATCCTTGCTGTACCTTTGCTTTTGGACTTTAACCCCTAAGCTTCCTCCTTGGTCCCGACTACCTCCCTTGGGTGCCGATAGGCCTCCCCAGACAGTCTGCTATAGATGTCCTAAAATGCATTTCTTACCCTAGGGTAGTTTTGCCACCAATATGAATTCATGCAATGTAGTTAGAATGAAGTAAAAGTTCCTGTAATGCAGAGCATGTGTCTAGCTATTGTTACCAGTCCCTACGTTTTTACATGAAATGAAAACAAAGTAACCCATTTAAGCACCCTTTCTCTGACTCCTTCATTCCTATCTGGTTTCACCCTTAGATAATATTTGTACCAGGCAGCACAATTCTCACTATCATGTAGAAGCAAGTCACACAGAGGTATACAAGTGTCAAGTAGGATGCCTGCATTCTGGCTGCTTTTTGGCCCCTTTTAAAGAGTTCCTATTATCACTGTAAATTACTGAAAGAAAGTGAAAGTAAAGCTTAGTTATTATCCAACCTGAGATTTAAAATTAATAGTTGTATAAATAAAACACATTTCTTATTTTTTCCTTTAGGTAATTTCACTTAGGGCCTTGTTTATATATAGGCACCCGAGGGCTAATATCTAGAGCAGCGGCCAGTAATGGAACTAGGTGGGGCGAGGCCTGGTGCGGGCCCTGCAGCCGGGCCCCCCCAGCCTTGTCCTGCTGAATCTGAATGCTTCTGCAGCAGGCGCGAGACTGCTGGGGGCCCTGCGAGGGTGCGGGCCCTGGCCCAATTGCACCCCCTGCTCCCCCGGTAGTTACGTCCCTCGCAGTAGCTTAATGGGTGGGGGGGGGTGCCTATATTATTTGTTTTAAAGAATAATAAAAAAAAACACCAGTGGATCTGGTGCAGTCTTGCAACTGTTAATAATGAGCTCTATGTTTTATGAACAATTTTATGTGCAAATGTCAAACAGATAACTACAGCATGCAAATATAGGAAAGATTGGATTATTGTATTTCAACATATTCCTGCACATTTTGCAGACTTTAAACAGTGCCAAAACAGGGCACACACCATCCAAATGCCGCAGGGGTATCTTAAAGATAATTCTAAACATTAAGGTAAAGTGTGTTTGTGGAGAGAGAGATCTATCAGAATCAGACAACTTATCGTATGCAGATTTCTGCTATTTCAAACTACTGTATTCTCACCATTTTTGGTCCCTTAATTGGCATCCCAGGCTCACTTTAGAACTGATACCGGCGAGAATCTGACGTTTTGTTTCAGGTAATACCCAGTAATTAGAATTCAGCACCAGTTCCCTGCATCTGCCTCTCCATTGCTAAGTGAATTGAAGGAGAATAAAAGAAGATTGCATTGAGATCACAGATGGGGTGCAGGTTTTTGGAAGAAATTTGAGAAACACTATTGTCCAAAATCAAAACTCAATGTGTTTCTTTAACAAAAGGTACTGCTTTAAGCTCCTCGACTTGTATTGGGCTTGTTTTTTAAACTTGAAGAGTTTCGTACAAAGGCTTTACCCTGAAATGTCAAAACCGCTGTGATTCCAAGTGTGTGCCATTGGCATCGATGGGACATAGAGAAGGTGAGAAATTCTAACCAGGGCTGACCACAATGAATGCCAAGGGGCTAATCTACTGAAGTTATAGAAATACATGTTAATAAAGTGCAATATGATTTGTACATGTGATTTTGAGCAAATAAAACATTGTTTGTTTAGTTTTTCTTGCAGTTTGTTGCGTGTGAGACTTTTTTTGCAAGGGTTTCTTAACCTAAAAGTGTTTGCTTACACGGAGGTATTTATATTATAAAACCGTTATATAGTGAAGTACCCCTCTTGAAAAATATAAGGATATTATACGTTACCGAGGAGTTCCACACAGTGTTGGACTGGGCCGGTGGGAAGCTGGGAAAAAACTTGGTGGGCCCCAGCCCTCATAGGCCCAACCAGACAGCATTCCTGAACTCCGCTCCCCCTGCCCAATTGTGCAAGTTCAGGCTTTACCTCCGGCAACCAGTAACTACTCTCCTCTCTCTCTTTATACCAGAAACTCTGCTGCCTTTGAACCAGGGATTCTATAAGCTTTAGATACGCGCAGCAGGTACGCACTGGCGGGGGGGTGCGAAAGGGACAGAGGGAGCCCAGAGACTGGGGTAGTGGGGCCCTGCTACTAGGGGGGAGCCAGGGCTGGAACTAGGGGTAGGCAGAAGAGGCAGCTGCCTAGGGCACAACGACTGGGGGGGTGCTGGGCAGCTGCCTCTTCCTCCTATTGCCTACCCCTAGACCAGACCGCGCACCTTTCAGCAATTTGGCGCACATGTGTGCATCATAGCGCCTGTGTGTGCAAGCCCCACCAGGGATGTGTGCACGAGCTTCACCTAGCATGCGCAGTGGCGCTCACGCGCGCCGAATTTCTGAAAGGTGACCAGTGCAAGCGAGGTACAGGGGCAGCAATGGGGAGTGGGCTGGCCTGCTGGGTTGCCTAGGGAGCCAAGGCGGTCTGGCCGCCTCTGGGGGGAGCTGAGGGCCCTGACCCCCCCAGTCCAACCCTGGTTTCCTGACCATATAAAACACAGAAGGCAGAAGGTAGAGTGTTTCTATACAGGTCATGGAACACCAAAGTGACTTCTAAATCTTCATATTTTGCAACAGGGGGTAGTTTACTTATTATAATACACACGTTTCAGTGAGTCATGGGACAGAAATGACATCACTAAGCGCCAATTATAACACATGGCATCACTAAGCACTGCTAATGAGAATATCATTTACAGGATATCCATGGCTCTTGCGTATTATATAATAAGAAGCATGCATTTATAGTAACATTGTGGTACATTTACAGCATTCTATAAAAACATCAGTTCAATAAGTCACACCAGTGTAATATTTCCACCTGAAGGATTATTGTGTTTTCGCACAGGAATCGATCATTAGTAAACAGTAACTATTTCCAATCATGGGGGCAGTAAAAAGGTAGCAAGTTGTTTTTGTTTTTTTTTAGAATTGTAGTAAATCAGAAATAAATCAAGTTTTCTTTGTATTTTACAAATGTATGTAGGAACCATACACTACTTTTTATTTTACCTTAGCAAATATGTTTTCCCAATATATTAGACTTTTGCTTAAGGTAGGAATAAAATACTATACACCATTGGACAAATATATAAATCTTAAGCTTTTCTTTTCTCTCCAATAGATTCATGGCATAATGCTACTGGTATTGTAGAATGTAAAAGGCATTTGCCCTGGGTTCTCAGCATCTTAATGGCCCCAAGGCTCCCCAGTTGTTGTTGAACTGCATGGAAACACCATCAGCTGCCTTTTTGGTGCTGCAGTTGTGTTCCCTGCTTCTTTCCAACTGTATCTCTGACTGGCTCCCTTTTGTCCAAAAGAAAGGTAAAACCTACAGACCTAAACTAGTTCATTAGTGAAAGGTTCCAGATTAAGTTTTTTATTTTTATTTCTGAACATGACAGCCCCTCTTGGATTTGCTAGAGGATTTTCATTGGAATGATGTTTGTTGCCTTAGCAGCCCAGGAGCTTAAAACCCCTCCAGGAATGTGCAGGGTAAATAAAGCAACATATTGAAAGTGTCTCTGGCTGAATAAAATAAATTAGTACAGACTATCACTTTACATCGCCTCAATTACACTGTGTATTACTGTGACTATTAATTAAATGGAATATATCATTACTGTGCATATTTAGCTTTCCATCTGAAAAGGGAAGAGACATTATTTCATCATTTGATGAAATAATACTGTATATATTCACGCATGTTCTTACTGTGTAAATCCATTCTCATGTTTAAGCAGCTGAGGGATGAAGAGCCGCTTTCAGCCTGTGTTCTAGACTAGAGCATTGTCACCTCATTTTTGATCTTGTTCAACTACAAATGTCATAATTCACAGAACATGCCCAGCATAAACACAGGGGTGGGGGTCACCTAATAAGAATCTTAAGGTGAGAATAAGTGGGGGCTCCTTTAATAACACAGGGTAAATGTGGGCAGTAACCCTTGGCAACCAATCAGTGACTGACTTTTTCAGCTGCATGTAGAAAAATGAATGCAATAATTTTGCCAAGGATGACTGTTTATGAGTTAATTTGCCCATAATTTGTTGATTAAACACTCCACTGTTTTATTTTGGCTTTAAGGCCCCATTGTATATGCCACCCATTGGCTCATGAACACAGTATAGAGGATTTCCCTGTGACAGAGGTCATCGACAAGGAAGTTCCAGCAGGCAAATGGTTCAGTGTGATGTGATACATAACAAAATATTTCAGGATATTTTAGCACTAAGCAAACATGTGTGCACTTTTTAATATATATATATATATATATATATATATATATATATATATATATATATATATATATATATATATATGTATATAATAGCTGGTGCAAATTGTATCTGCCTAGTCACAATCACAGATGTGTAAGAAAACATGAATTCTTCTAATATATCCTCATGTAGTTGCCTTATGGGTATCGTGCCTTATATACTATTACTAATTGCCACAATGGACATGAATCGCATAAAGATATTTCTTTCAGCATACATTAACAAAATAAACTTCAATAAAAGTTTATTTTGTATTAAAAGTTTTAACAACATATTTGTAAGTGGGCCGACCCAGTTAGTGCCAGCTACTGAATATTATTATATATAGTATAATTAGGGTTGCCACCTTTTCTGGAAAAAATACCGGCCTTCCTATATTTATATGTTTTTTTCCCCTATAAATAACATTGACATCAAGCATTATTTTTACCAGCCTGTAATATATACAGTATATTACTATATATATATATATATATATATATATATATATATATACTCGCTGACTTTTTATATGCTCAATTGTATTTATATACTACAGGTTTGGGATCCGTTACCCAGAAACCTGTTATCCAGGAAGCTCTGAATTACAGAATTGCCATCTCCCATAGATTTCATTTTATCCATTTTACTAATAACTTTTTTCCCTATAAAAATAAAACAGTAGCTTGTACTTGATCCAAACTAAGATATAATTAACTTATTGGAAGCAAAACTAGCCTATTGGAATTATTTAATGATTACATGATTTTCTAGTAGGTTTAAGGTATAAAGATCCAAATTACGGAAAGATCCATTACCCCAGCATTCTGGATAACAGGTCCTGTACCTGTATTTATAATACAGTTTTTACATTCAGGCTTTTATATAATTAATTAAAGATCCAAATTACGGAAAGATCCATTACTCCAGCATTCTGGATAACAGGTCCTGTACCTGTATTTATAATACAGTTTTTACATTCAGGCTTTTATATAATTAATTATATGTAAATTATTATATATATTTAGGGGCAGATTTACTAAGGGTCAAATTCTCGAGGACTTTTAGCCCTGGAATTTGACCCTAGAACAATTTTAGCCGACAAAATCGAACATCTAATTTTTTGATTTCTCAATAAAATTGTACGATCACGTGATTTTACAGAAAAATCGTAAATTTTCCTTTGATTTCTCGAAACAATCATACAAATCGAACGATCAAAATGTTTGATTGTACAATTGTATTTGATTGGAAAACTTTTAAAAAATTGGCCTATTTGAGCTTCCCATAGGCATATATAGCAATTTGGTGGGTTTAATCTGGCGAATTGGGCCATCTAATAAAATTTTAAAGGGAAAGTATTTCGATCATCAAATGGTCAAATGATCAAATAGATTTTTATTCGATCTATTTGAATCATTTGCAAATTTGATGATCGAAAATTCATCAAAACGTAATTTTGCAATTCAATCGAATTTCAAATCCATTCGAATCCTTCACACGAATTTAGTAAATCTGCCCCTTATTGAACCCATCAATAACAAAGTGTAAATTTCTCAGTTTACAATTGGTTTGTTTATATTTTTGAGAAGTTGTATTATACAGTAGAACCCCCATTTTACGTTTTTCAGGGGACCAGAAAAAAATGATGTAAAATCAGGGAAAATGTAAAATCAGGGAAATGTATTATAGTAACTTTTTCTTCAAGTACTGAAAGGATATAAGCACAGGAATCTGTTTTACTTTGAGATACAATATTTACTGTGTTAATAACAAGGGTTAAGCATTGCAGTGTTAATGTTACACTATGGGTGAGCAAGATTCTCTGTCAGTCACACACACAATAAAAGCAATATGTGATTGGTGCAGGACTGTATAAGGGGCAGACTTATGGGAATTGACCATTTACAGGTAGAACAGGCAGAATCTGGTTAGTATTTTAGACCTCTCTATTTCACAAATAACATTCATAGAGGGAAAAAAGCAGTTTTTGGGAACATCAGGACAAAAGTTGGATGTAAAATCAGGGAAAACATGACTTAAAATTAGGGAAATGCACCCATTGAAATGCATTATAAATTGGTGGGACCACAAATAAAAAATGTAAAATGCGGGGAAACTTAAAATCAGGGGACTTAAAATCAGGGTTTCACTGTATATGGCTGCATCTATGACATCTGGCGTAAGCTAAATAGTTTCCTAGTTAGGCAGGCTGTGAAAGTATACATTCGCCAGTTCTGAAATGAGAAATCATGTATCAAATTGCATTTAGTTAAATATAAAAATAAGTGCGGTAAAGGAAAATACACTAGAGAGACTCACACTAGAATTTATATCCCTACTCACTATGATCCATCCATGCACACAACTCAATTAGCCTAAAAGAAAAATATAGTAGAAGCATCAGCCTTTCGGTCACCTTTCATTAAAAACTTTATCTCATTTAGAAGTACTGTAACAGTAACGGAATAGGAAACCACTCAAAACATCTAAAATGTAAGAGTCTGGGCAATACTTCCCATTAATTAAAACAATATACTTGATCGTTATATCTCCTCACTTAGGTAATTATCCTGAAGGTCAGTTCAAACAAACATTGTATTCGTAGGGTATTTGAGCTATTTGTGTATTTAACAAGCCTGGTACTTAGACTGAACCTGGAAATACATGGCTAAAATTGTACAAGCCCCTAATGACCTATTATTGTGGGTTACAAGTGGGGCAATAAGTTCTTGTTACAGTACACGTGGGTCACATTTAGATTTGAACTTCTATTGCTGTGTATATAACCCTTTTGTAATGCACAGCTCCCAATTAAAGCCGTAGAATATTTTGTATATGATAAAGTTAAGCCCTATGTTAATGTATACTTCATTACGTCACGGTCCTCTTTATTTGTATATACTTGTTCTAATTATAAGCTGGATATTTTTCAGACACAGTATTTGCCTGTAGAAGGTTTAACTAGTAAGAACTGATGTCTGAATACAGACAAATTTACTAATCGAATAGGTTTAGGCTACCCTTTTATTCGATCTTCGATCATTCGAAGATCAAATAATGATCGTTAGATCATTCGAATGAATTATTCGATCATTCGAATGATTCAAACAATCGAAGACTTTGATCGTATGAATCCTAATCGATCAGGACTTATGCTCAGAAGCCTATGGGAGAGTTCCCATAGGCTTCTATTACAATTCGGTAGGTTCAATCTGGTGAAGTAGGCAGTCGAATAATTTAAAAATTTTAAATCCTTCGATGATCGAATGATCGAATATTCGATCATTCGAATCTATTCGATCATTCGCTATTTGATAATCGAATAAGCCTAATTTGCATATTCGACCAATCAAATTCATCCTACAATCGGAATTCGATCGAACTATTCATGTGAATTTAGTAAATTGGCCCCATAGGGTTAATGTAATAAATATTGGGAGTTTGCAGTGGATCAAACATCCCATAGCTATACCTGTTTGAAAGCAAAATCTGCTATAAGATAAAAGTACTACTAGTACAAATGTTTTATGACATTATCTCCTTTCCAAAGGTGAAAGAGAGATGCCCCTAAAAGCAAGCTTAAAGGGATACTGATACTGGGAAAAAAAGTTTTCTTCAAAATGCATCAGTTAATATTGCTGTTCCAGCAGAATTCTGCACTGAAATCCATTTCTCAAAAGAGCAAACAGATTTTTTTTATATTTAATTTTGAAATCTGACATGGGGCTAGATAGCTAGATATATTGTCAATTTCCCAGCTGCCCCATGTCATGTGACTCTGATAAACTTCAAACACTTGTTACTGCTGTACTGCAAGTTGGAGTGATATCACCTCCTCCCTTTTCCCCCCCAGCAGCCTAACAACAGAACAATGGGAAGGTAACCAGATAACAGCTCCCTAACACAAGATAACAACTGCCTGGTAGATCTAAGAACAGCACTCAATAGTAAAACCCATGTCCCACTGCGTACTATTCAGTTACATTGAGAAGGAAAAACAACAGCCTGCCAGAAAGCAGTTCCCCCCTAAAGTGCTGGCACAAGTCACATGACCAGGGGCAGCTGGGAAATTTACAAAATGTCTAGCCATGTCAGATTTCAAACTTGAATATAAAAATCTGTTTGTTCTTTTGAGAAATGGATTTTAGTGCAGAATTCTGCTCAGCAGCACTATTAACTGATGCGTTTTGAAAAAAAAACATGTTTTCCCATGACACAATCCCTTTAAATGATTAAAAGTCTGAGCGTATCTCCAAGTAGATCATTGTTTTGAAAAGAGCGACCAATCATCACTGCTTGCATGTGTTTGTGTGTGGATATAATGAATACTGCTGTAATATTTGCATGCTGCATCCTACAGAACTGGTAAGCTGCACAACATTTTTTTTTCTTACTTAGCTTTTTATTAGATCAGATGTTTCTTAAAGGGCAACAATTATAACTAAAATCATTTGCTACGTAAATACACTATGTGAAAGTTCAAGAAATTCGATTTTTAAAACAGAATATTTTGTATAGTGTAAATCATCATCTCATTATACCCCTATCTCCACTGCAGTTCTAGTTGAGGCAGGCATCTTGGATTTCACTGACTCCTCCTACCTATATCTTCACAGCCAACTACAGCTCTGAAATCTCACACATGCTCAGCTGAAATTTATTGGTTGCCTAATAAACCTTCTAAGCTATTTTCAAATCTGCCAAACTTCTGTGTTAGTGCTGCCACCTTATGGAAGTTAGTGTGTGCCCTTCATTTGCATAATGGCATCACCAGCAGGAAATAAGATAGGGAAATCTTGTGAGACTTCTAGTGGAGGAGTTTACTAAAGCTAGGCATTCTGGGTAGAATACTCAGGGCAGTGCTACAATCTGAGCATGCTCATGAACACGTCTGCATGTTATAGTCACAGTATGGACTCCCTCAGTGAAAGAACGGATTTGACAAAATGTGTTTTTTTTTTTTGTTTTTTTGTTTTTTAAACTGCTGTTTAAAAAAAAAAAAAAAAAAAATGTTATATGTAGTTTAATTATGTACTGGTAAGATTGTTAATATGTGTTTGATTTTGGCTGTTATTTGGTGCACTTTAACAAACTTTCTATCAAGTTTTAAAGGGAAACTAGCATGAAAATTAAAATTTAATATAATCTTCATCATTCTGAAATAAGAAACTTTCCAAATATGATGTAAATGATGTACTTTTAAAGGGTTGGTTCACCTTCCAACACTGTTTTCAGTTCAGTTATTTTCAGATGTAAAAAAATAAGGACTTTTCTTTCCATGCTTTCTTTTTGATAATTTTTTTTTTCAAAATTGGAGTTTAAGGGGTAAATTTACTATTATTCCCCAAAAATTATTCGTTTCTATTCGATATTCGATTAGCATTCGATTTTCGAATATTAATCGAATAGTTCTAGGCTACCTTTTATTCGATATTCGATCATTCGACGATCGAATACAAATTTATTCGATCAGTCGAATAAATCATTTGACTGATGGAATAAATAATTCGATCATTCGAATGATTCGGACAATTCGAATGATCGAAGACTTCGATCGTACGAATCCTATTCGATCAGGCTTAGCCTTAGAAACCTATGGGAGTGCTCCCATAGGCTTCTATTGGAATTCGGTAGGTCCAATCTGCCGAAGTAGGCAATCGAACAAACTTTAAAGTGGACCCGTCGCCCCCAAAAAAATATTCAAAATCCTATTTTATCACATTAGTCAAGCAAAATTAACATTAATTACACTATATTAATTATTTTTATCTTGTTTTCTTCAGTCTGGGAATTCATAATTATAGTAAGCAGGCAGGAGTCATTTTGTGGACACTGTTATCAAGAAAGGTCTTGTATCATCTCAGAATCTTGTTTGTGCACCAGAATGGGGGACCCAATGTCTATCCCCATGTCCTGCCTACACAATTAAATGGTTAAGAGAATGGGGGAATGTGTGGGGGAATGTGTGGGGAGCAGTGGCATCTAGGAAGTGCTGAATGGAAAGTGAAAGTAATTATCTGCCCCGCCTCTATGCCTAAGGCATAGAGGAGTGTCAGACAATATTTGATTGACAGCTGGGATTTTTAAATGAGCTTAAAACAACTATGAATGCTTTAATAAAAATTTTACATTGGATTTCATGTTTAATTTGAAAAGGACTTTTATTATACAGATTTTTGTGTCTGGGTGACGGGTCCACTTTAAAATTAAAATCCTTCGCTGGTCGAATGATCGAATATTCGTCCATTCGATTGTATTCGATCATCGATCACTCCCTATTCGATGATCAAATTTGCCAAAATTCACATATTCGACCAAACGAATAAATCCTACGTTGAAATTCGATTGAATTCGATCGAACTTCGAATCCTTCACATGAATATAGTAAATCGGCCCCTAAAGTTTAAGGTTCCTGTTTCAGTCTTGCAGCTCAGATGCAGATTATGAATTTACAATGTACTTCATTAGTGGATACGTTTCTCAGCAGTATTTTGGGGAATATTAGCAACTATTATATCAATACTAACAGCTGTCTGTAATGAAACTCAGGGATTTAAAATGAAAAACATTGGTAAAATGTATAGAGAGAGTTTATATATTGTGACACTTATATTGGTCCCAGTTTGTCATAGTGATAACTTATAAACAGCAGCTCTATATAGATTAAATTGTCTTCTTTCTTTGGAACTCAGGAAATGGAAGCCCTTGCTTGGCACACATGCTTCACTTTACTGCATTTTCTAACTATTTTCCTTACCAAAGCTGGCCTCAGGTTAGTTTGGGAAAATACAGTGCTTGGAAACACTATATACAACTGATTAAACCACACACGGAATACTCACCTTATGGATGGGGCTACATATCTCTATTGTAGCCCTAAATCTTAAAATTCATTAGTTCTATGTTTACTAGACTTGCTCCATTTTCTTCACATGTAGCTATATCTTTTGAAGTTTATGATTATGCTGCAAATTCTGGTGTAGCTCTTATATATACGTATTGCACCCAGAGTCTTTACATTGCTAGTATTTACACCAAAATGGGACAAAGACCATTAGTACTAACCCTATTTTAAATTTCTTGTGTGTAAAATAAAATATTCACTTTTTTTTTTATATATAAATATCCCCCCCCCCCCCGTGTACATTACTGCAGCATCCAAAACTCATTTATGTGGTAATTGGTATACATTCCAACCATGCTAATATATCAGATGACACATAAGCAATTCTAATTTAAACTTACTTGTGGTTTTATTGAAGTCATTTATTCATCTCGGAGGAGGCTCTTGTTCATGTTTCTTTTTGAAATGACACATGTGGCAGAGGTTTAATCTGCCCTTGTTCTAAAGCACATTGTAAACTTTGAATTGGACCCTGCAGAGAAAACACAACTTTGCCTGTAAGAGGATTGAAGGATTTGCATTCCAAGTCAAGCCTGGGAGTTAAGGACACAGACTTGCAGAAGCTATTCTACCTGCATGGCAGAGGTCTGAGAAAGTAAACTCATACTGACCTCCCAGGTTAGTGTAGCCTGAGATCTTATAACTGGGCTTAGAGAATGCGCATATTTGTGTTCATGAAATGTGGCATCTTTAGTTTGTTAAGTGACCCCGGCACTTTTTGCTTCTGCAAAAACACATACTCATCCATACAATTAACTTCTCAGGCTCCCTGCTAATCCATCTAGGATTGACTATTGCTTGTTAACTTGCACAATCCACAAAATGCCTCATCTTTAGAGATGAATTTGGTACAAAAAGAAAGATGCAAAACTCCATCAGCTGTTAATGCCAGAGTGCTCTTAATGAATAGTAGCAGAATGTAGGAAATCTTAGCTCAACAATAAATAACTTCATAAATGGATGTCACACAGACCAAACAAAAGAGCTGCAAGCAGGCATATATTTAGATGCAAAGTATTTTTTCGTGGAGTAAATAATTTGAATAAGGGGATTAAAAGAAAGTCCTAAAAAAATTTAGGACTAGCATTTATATTAGTGGATGCATGCATATACCTGTGTCTTATTATATTTCATTAGAATGCACCTCAAAGGCTGCTTAGGGTTTGGGGTTTAGAGGAGGACATGATGAAGGTGGATGACTTGGATACTTTTTCCATCCTTGGGCAGTGCAGGTAGGAGAAAGTTATGCGTTGACACTAGAGAAACAGGATTTCACATCAATATTTTACTGTTTGAATGGGAAGCTGGATTGATAAAAGGGATAACCATGCAAAGTTTTGCAAAAGTTAAATATAAAGCACTCTGCTCAGGAACTATGAAAGCAAAAGAAAGAACACCAATGGTTCTGCTCTAAGGCTGGCGTCTACAACTGGATTTTAACTGAGATGTTGTGAAAGCCTACAAATTAATTGATTAATTAAGGAATTCAGTATGAACATAAACAGAGGATATAAGGTGCACAGAGGTTAAATGTATCTGTCCACTGGGGTCACCCCATGCTAATCCTCAAACCTTCTTTTCATTCTTTCTAAGATGTTCATTTCGATGGGAAATCTATACTAACAGAGTTGGTAAAAACAAAGATAAGACAGATATATAAAAACTAGTTTTGGCCACCTCACAGGGTTTGTGTTGATTGACCATATATTTATATTCTTAAGTACAAGTCTACGGGGGGGGGGGGGTAATTCATTATGGATAGAGTTCGAGGAAATTCCAGTTTTCAAGGTTTTTTTTTTTTTTCAAAAATCTATTTCCTGGGTTAAAAAGAAACTAGAATTTTACATTTTTTAAAAACTAGAATTTTTCAAGATTTATTATACCATGACCATAGAAATAGATTAGATCCAAAAATACACCATCTAACACCTGTCAAGGTCATGTAGAAGTCAATTACAGAGGTCTTTTGAACCATGTGAGGATGTTAATAGCCTTTTTTGCCCGAAAACTCGATCAATTAGATCCTGTTGGGTTGTTAACCCTGAACTTGCTGAACCGAGTTTTCTGTTAAATTAGGAACCATTTGATTTGTGAGTTTATTTAAGGCACAAGGTCTAATTCTGATCCTGGTATAGTGAATAATGTATGCCTATTTTATAGAATTAACTTCCATGGCCATATAAAAGCATGAACCCAAAGGCTAAGCATAAGTATACAGGTCATGGAACTCCAAGTTGATTTCTTACATCCTCATGCAGTTAAAAAAGGGTGGTACTTTTTTTATCCCATAATTCCCAAGTATCAATAAGCTCAATTTACAAGCATATATTTTACAGGTTAGTGTACAGGTGTGTCGCTTATGTTTGTAAAGGATAACAAATGAAGTTGGGGTCAACCAATTTAAAACTGGGACTGCCAAATGTCAAACTGTCTTTAAAGGGGACCTGTCAAATGTCTTTAAAGGGGACCTGTCACCCTAACAAATAATTCTTTTTTTTTTCAATAATGTTTTTATTTCTTTATGCTTGGCAGTAATGTTAGGTCAAAGTATTCAAGCTGGCACACAAGGCAAATTAATCCGGGGTCAAACCCCATGTGTGTTTATTGCGTCACACAATGTTTGGGAGGGCGTTCCCCCTTCATCAGGTGATACAGAGACAAAGTGCATACCCAATATATAGGCAAAAGAACCACCCCCAATTGAATAAAGAAATGAAAAAAATGTTCAATGTCCACTGTATCCAAAAGTGTTGTCTCCACAGATGAAAGTTCCAATACAACCTATGCTGCGAAAATAATTGCAAAAAATGTTACCAAACAAAGTTACTGACATGTATCTCCCAATTATATAAGGTATTAAACTTATAGACATAAATAAGGGGATCAGTGTGTCAATTCTATAGTATTCCTGTAAGTATAACAGTTAACTATAATTCCTCTATTTTGAATGCTTCACATGCGGTACCTACTCTAACAGCACCAGCAGAGGCGGATCTGTTTCGACAGTTGGAAAAACTCAAGCACAGAGAGACCTCATGGCTATTTCTACGCTCGCAGAGTACGCCAGGGCACAGCGCATCCCACGGGGCCTCAGGGTACATCTAAAACCCGTGTTATTCAGGGAAGATGGTTTATTCCTTTAGAAATGGCAGGGGATTTTAAATCGCTGCAGCTTGGACCTAATTAATTCAACAATGCAACAACTGCAGACGGGACTGAAGGAAGTAGGACAGGAAGTGCACGTTACAGAGGAGCAGTACAAAGCAAAAGAGAGTATTGAGGGCCACGAGGGGAAATTAAGAGAATTACAACTCAGCATAGACAAAATGGAGCAGGAAATATTGCAGAACAAGAAATTTCAGCAGGACACAAGGGATTATGAAAAAGGAGAAGTTTACTCATGGAAGGAGGGCAGAAAACCACAAAGAATGAAACGACAAGCGACATCCACAGCTACAGAGCCAAGTTTTTCTTTTGAACAGAATTTAATTTTTTGCAATGTGGAATTTGCGGAGTGAATTCACTCCTATATGCATTATATGGATGATACCTATTTTACTTGGAAAGGGTCTCAGCAACACCTTGACTGGTTTTTGATTTACCTGAATTCGGTTCATCCTACAATAAAATTTACATTGGAAAGTCACCCACAGATATCATTTTGGATGTAAATATATCCTTAAATGAAGGCACATTTTACACCACTCTGTACTCCAAGCCCACTGATCCAACTACATTATTAAGACCTACTCGTTTTCATGCCCCTAATTTATTTAAACTGGACCTGTCACCCAGACACAAAAATCTGTATAATAAAAGTCCTTTTCAAATTAAACATGGCATTTCTATTTTTTAATAAAGCATTCATAGCTGTTGTAAGCTCATTTAAAAATATAAGATGTCAATCAAATATTGTCTGCTCCTCCTCTATGCCCGTGGCATAGAGGCGGGGCAGACAATTACTTTTACTTTCGATTCAGCACTTCCTAGATGTCACTGCTCTCACTTTCTCCCATTCTACACTGTTTAATTGTGTAGCCAGGGCATGGGGATGGACATTGGGTCCCCCATTCTGGTGCACAAACAAGAGTTTGAGATGATGCAAGGCTTGCCTTAATAACAAAATGGCTCCTGCCTGCTTGTTATAATTTTGAATTCCCAGACTGAAGGAAACAAAAATCAAATAATTTATATAGTGTAAATAAAGTTAATTTCGCTTGACTAAGGTGATAAAATAGGATTTTGAATATTTCTTTTGGGTGACTGGTTACCTGAAAGCCAGATCATATGGGTGAGAAGAATAACTAGTACCGAGGATTTATTTAAAAAGGAATCAGAAAAGATGATGGAGAAATTTATTGTCAGAGGGTACAAACAGGAGGTTTAAAAGAAAAAAAAGAAAAAAAGGAGGTAGGCAAAATGCCAAGAGAAGTTCTGCTACAACAAAGGAAAAATTACACCTTTCAAAGAATCCTATTTGTGTCAACATATGATACTAACTCTACATTTATTTAACAGACTATACTAAAATATTGGGTTATTTTGGAGAAAGATCCAAAGGTGGCCAACTTATACTCTTCTCCCCCGAAGCTTTCCTATAAAAGAGGAAAAAATACTGAAGATTTGATTGAACAAAACAGGAAGAACATCACATCATCAAAAAAAATTCCCATTGGTACCCACCCATGCCATAACTGTGGTCACTGTAATTGTATAATCAAAGGGGAGAAGGTAATAGACCCTCTTAAAGGGACACAACATAAAACCAAGGGGGGTTATATACTGCATTAAGTGCCCATGCAGCATGGCCTACTTAGGGCAAACACAAAGAACAATCAAAGTTTGTTTGAACGAATGCAAATCTGTAATAAGAAGTTTCCAACCAGGGAGTGATGAGAAAACAAATAAGAAGAAACAGGAAACAACTTTAGCCAAACACTTCTATTAAAATAAACATAGGGTGTCACAGATCCATTGGCAGATACTGGAAAAAGTGAATGAGAAACAGGGACAGGATTAGAAACAAAAATTATTATAACGCGAATGCTATTGGATTTGGACTCTACAGACACAGTCCCAGAGGCTTAAATGAACAATTCAATTCAACATGCTTTTTATAGTGTTTTTTTATTGCTGGTTTAACAAACCATTCGCCTTTATTTTTTCAGATATTAATGTGAAAATTCAAATATGCATCCAGGGTGAGGTAAAAAAATGTTTTCCCATTAATAGTTAACTGTTATACTTACAAGAATACTGTAGAATTGACACATTGATCCCCTTATTTATGTCTATAAGTTTGATCCCTTATATAATTGGGAGATACATGTCAGTAACTTTGTTTGGTAACATTTTTTGCGATTATTTTAGCAATATTGGTTGTATTGGAACTTTCATTTGTGGAGAACTGTTTGCAACACTTTTGGATACACTGGACATTTTTTTCTTTTCTTTGTTCAATTGGGGGTGGTTCTTTTGCCTATATAATGGGTATGCACGTCTGTATCACCTGGGGGAACGCCCTCCGAAACGTTGTGTGACGGAATAAACACACCAGGGGATTGACACCGGTTTAATTTGCCTTGTGTGCCAGCTTGAATCCTTTGACCTGTGTTACTTTGGGAGTGCTGTCTCCCTTAAGCTTTGCGCAACAAGCGGAACCACGCTGAAGGGCCTGAGTGTGCATGTGACCTATCTACACGGACAGTCATGTTAGCAAATTACATATAAAAATAAAGTAACAAATAACAGTCAAGGTCATTCAAATAAACCTGCTCTTACGGGTAGTAGTTAACATTTTTGCATCTTAACAGAGTGACCATCATATAACATGGAGGTGTCTCCATCTTCAAAACGTTATCTTTATAAACAACCTTTATTCAACTGAATTCTGTATGTGGCTGTATTGAGTCATTGACTTTTAGTCATGTACATAGTGGCTAACTTAATAGCAGTCTATTAAAGTAACAACTCCTGGGGGATTGTGGTCTGTGGATTTATGGTGTTCCTAAGCAGGTGATTCGCCTCCTTGACAGGTCCGGTTCCATGCAATAATTCCAGTTCATACAAAGTAGTGTATTGAAATGTTTGTATGGTTAATTGTTTGATAGTGGGAGATAATGGGGTAGATTCATCAAAGAGTGAAGTGAAGAGTGAAGTTCCGCCACTAGAGGGAAATTCCACAGCTCTCCATTCATTTCTATGGGATTTTGAAAGGAGTATTTATCAAAGGGTGAAATTTCACTTCACCCATTGATAAATAGGGCTTTCAAAATCCCATAGAAATGAACTGAGAGCTGTGGAATTTCCCTCTAGTGGCAGAACTTCACTCTTTGATGAATCTCCCCCTATGTCTTGATATAGGTGGACAAAGTGTCCATAAATTTTTTCATGTGCTTTTCTTTATTTGTCAGAGTTTCCACCCAGTCCATATGAAAGATGTGTTGTAATTTTTGTAACACTAAAGATAAAGGCGGAGAGGACTGTGAAAGCCATTTATGAAGTATGTCTTTTCTGGCTTTTTCTGACTTGGAGGTACTGTTATCAGGCGGAAATTTGCTAAATATGGCCCAGGCCACTGTTGGTTGTTTTTCCAGATGCATTATTCCAGTAGTTAACAATTTCTCCCCAAAATATTTGAATTTGTGGGCATGACCATAGGCAATGGATTAAATCTTCTTTAGTTTCCCCACATTTAAGGCACTTGTCTGAGGTTATCGTTCCAATGTGGCTTCTTTTTTTCAAAGGAGTTAGATAAGTCTGGTGTAATATTTGTATGGCAATTTCTTGATAAGTGCTAGCTGGTAGTTTCTTCAATACTTGTGCATGTAGTTGAGTCAGCTGTAGTAGCAGAAATTGGTGAGATAGTAAAAATGGATATTTTTGTGTTATATCCACAGTTTGCTGCATGGTTAACTTATCCTTAATCAAATATTTGATATTTTGTAGTCCCTGTGTTTGGCATAGATTAAATATAGGATTGTTTAGACCTGGGGTGAAAAGTGGGTTGTTGTCAAGACTCACCCTGGTGGTCTAGGGGGCCGGCGGGGACGCCCGCCACGCTGATCC
>CM044437.1:88731804-88787541 GCA_024363595.1 Xenopus borealis
GAAGGGATTATTCCAGTCTGATGGGGTGGTTTGTTGTAATAGCAAAGATTCTGATTTTCCTAAATTGATTTTGAATACCGCTATTAAGCCAAAAGTCTCAATTTTTTTGTAAGGTAATAGGCAGTTCCATTTTTGGCATGTTTAGAAAAAGAAAAATGTTATCTGCCTATACTATCAGTTTAAGGTGTTGTCTGCGTTTCAAGGTGTCATTATTCAATAAATGTCATAGCAGAGGGTCTAGAGTGATGTTAAAGAGCAAGGGTGAGAGAGGACAACCCTGCCTAGTTCCTCTTTGTATCAAAAATCTAGAGGAGTTGAGTCAGTTTGTGGTGACATGGGTGTAAGAGTGTGTATATAGTGTTCTAAATAAGTTTAACATTTGAATATCAAAGTGCTGGAATTTAAGAAAGTATTTTAATATGTGTATGTGTTATTCTATCGTATACTTTGTCCGCGTCTAAATTGGTAGATGACTGCAATTGCGTTTCTTATGTCTTGGACTGGGTTTCAATTTTTAAGCCTACTTGATGTGGTAAGTATATGTGGGCCAAAAACTTTTATATCATGCAAGTTGAGCAATATGAACTTTACTCACACTACATATATTAATTAAATTTAGTTTTCGTCACTCTTGAAATCACATAATCACAGCAAGCAGACTGCTGCCACACTGTCATTATGGCAAGTTATGCATCACCACAAAATCTTATTTATGTGCCAGCATGGAGGACCTAAGGCTCATACACAGTGCAATACACAACATTAGAGCGTGAGGAGGGAAGGGGGAATGTGAGGCAGTGACATCTAGGAAGTATGGAAATGAAAGTAATAGGCTACCCCACCTCTATGCCTCAGGCATAGAGGCAGGTCAGTCAATATATGATTGACAGCTCAGATATTTAAACATTAAACAGGTATGGATGGTAATGAAAAAAATAATTTGAGTTCCATGTTTAATATGCAAAGAAATTTAATTATACAGCTTTATATGTCTGGGTGACAAGTCCATTTTAAAATGAGATCTAGTAGCCAAATGGTTTGCTTCTTTAAGAATATTTTACTTGTTATCAAATTCAATACACATGTTCCATGTCAGCACATACACTCTTTGATATGGAAATAATTTAATAACTTTTTAATATCTGCATTTGCACAATTATAGAGACATTTGTGTGAATTTGTTTCTAATGGAAGCTGGTGGCTGTTCAACTAGACATCAAAGGGGAGGTTCACTTTTAAACTAACATTTGGTATGTTATAGAATGCCCATTGCCCAATTCTAAACAACTTTTCAATTGGTCCATCGTATTTTAATAGTTTTTTTTTTAAATTAAGTCTTCTTCTTCTGACCTTTTCCTGCTTTCAAATAGGGGTCCCTTTGGCCATTCAGCTAGAGGTTTGATGCTGTTCTGGATGGCTGGACATGAAAATGGCACTGCATATCACCTAAATAATCTTCTCCATAAATGTATACAAACTTTGGAAGAATCTACAGGGACTGCACTCTTTGGGTTGCTATTTCATTTATGCTTTGGAGTCCAAAATATGGGGCCAGCGTAGTGATGTTACGAATACTATGCCTATGCTTAATAAATGTGGTTATTCAAAATTGCACGAACCATGGTGTATGAGTATCAGGTGGCTGTAGCACTGCATCACAAATCTGATCATTAATATTATACATTATGTGAATGTTTTTAAAAGTCTGCTGCCGCCTTGTCATTGAAGCATCTATAATTTAGCCCAGTTTAATGTAATGAGTGCAGTGGTTAGGACTCACCTCCTCTGCACACTTATTAATGCAGGAAAAGGGTAGACAACAAGCACCATCAAATAACAGTTTTCTTTTCAACCATTTGTAGCCCATTATCTTGTAATGATTGAAGTCACTGATGAAGTCCCCAGTTGTCCTAATCCAGCACGGCAGGTTAGGTTCATTCTTCTAAAGTGCCAAAATCTTTTGATCAATGTAGTTAAGTCTCTTGTAAATCCATCTAGGGTGCCTTTTGAAGTGGCTTCCCTCACCACACCAACAAAGGACTCAATCAATTTCTGTTATTGTTTTAAGGTAACTGAACAGCACATTTTGGCCTAGTGCCAAGACCAGTCTACCATGGTTGGCTGTATGCTATAGGCTAGTGGTACACAGGCAGATTTGGGGAGATCTAGTCGCCTAGCGACTAATCTCCTCTTCTTCTGGGCACAAATCTCCCAAACTGCTTTAAAGAAAAGTTGCCAGAGGTATGGCACTCGCGGCGCTTCGTTTTCTGAAGTCACCCAAAGTTTTCCTCGTGAGGCAACTTAGGGTGCCTTCAGAAAATGAAGTGCTACGAGTGCCATACCACTAGCAACTTTTCATTCAAGCAGGTGGGAAGGCAGATTGGAGAAATTGTCGCTCAAAAAAATTAGACGTTAAGTTGCCAGGCGACTCTGTGTGCACCTCTGTGTGGGCTGATTGGGCAGGGCCTACATTTACTTCCTTCTTTTGTTACAACCAATCATGCAATTTCCCTTCGGGTCTAGCTGAGGGGCCCAGGGGCCACCGGGACCTTCTGTCCAGGGCCCCCCTCGGCTGCCAGGGCCTCCTAAGCCTTGTCTGCCCCCAATGCGGCACCCAAACTGGCACCGGTGCGCATGCATGAAAGTCGCAGTGATGGCTGCAATTTTTTTTTTAAATGAGAGGAGATCTGGTCGTATAGGGTCCCATAAAAGTCGGGAGCCTGACGGGTTTTTTCCCGGTATCCCGTAGGGCCAGTCCGACCCTGCTCCCCACCCCTAATTTGCATATACAAGTTAGGATTCAGTTCGGCTGGGCAGAAGGATTTGGCCGAATTCGAATCCTGCTAACAAAGGCAGAATCACAAACTGAATCCTGGATTCAGTGCATCCCTACTTTGAATATACCTGTGTAGGTTTCAGGTGCTAATACTGGAAGACCCTCAGCTGTTTTAGGTCAATTGTGCATACAGAAGAAGAAATCTAGTAGCACACTGTAGTTAGTGAACAAAATCCTTTGTGATTTATTTAGCCCACATCCATTCAACACAAGGGCATCCTGTTTTGTATGTATATAGGCTAAATCAATCACAAAGGATTTTGTTCACCAAATACCTCTGTCAAGGCAAGAAAGAAGATGCAATAGTGCAGATAGGGGATATTTTGTGCACCCCAAACATTCCTGCATGTTATTATAAATAAGTGCCACTGTCATACCCAGATCCCTCTGCTCCTGCCTGTAGCCGTGCAATGTGAAATGGAGTTGCCCCCGGTCGGTAGGATAGCACATGCATATTTCATACACTTGTCTCACTTTAACAAGTCACTTCAACACAACAAGAAAATATGTTGTTTGCTCTGTGTGGCATAAACACCAGTGGATTAGGAATTCTGTTTACAACTGTATAAAATCAATAGATCAAAATCAAAAGCTATTTCTGATATGCAGCATAAAAATACATTTCCAAACAATGTATTTCTCTTAAAGGTATACCATCATGGGAATTTTTTTTAAATACAACAGTGTTGAATTCTGCACTGAAATCCATTTCTCAAAAGAGCAAACAGATTTTTTTTATATTTCATTTTGAAATCTGACATGGAGTTAGACATATTGTCAATTTCCCAGCCATGTGACTTGTGCTTTGATAAACTTCAGTCACTCTTTACTGCTGTACTGCAAGTTGCATTTGATATCAACCCCTCCCTTTCTCCCCCCCCCAGCAGCCTAACAACAGAACAATGGGAAGGTAACTAGATAACAGCTCCCTAACACAAGATAACAGCTCCCTAACACAAGATAACAGCTGCCTGGTAGATCTAAGAACAGTACTCAATAGTAAAAACCCATGTCCCATTGCGTTCCATTCAGTTACGTTGAGAAGGAAAAACAACAGCCTGCCAGAAAGTAGTTCCCTCCTAAAGTGCTGGCACAAGTCACATGACCAGGAGCAGCTGGAAAACTGACAATATGTCTAGCCCCATGTTAGATTTCAAAATTGAATATAAAAAAATGTTTGCTCTTTTGAGAAATGCAGAAGTCTACTGGAGTACCACTATTAACTGATGTGTTTTGAAAAAAAACATTTTCCCATTGCAGTGTCCCTTTAAATAAAACCAACAATATTTAGTTATTTGTGCAGCGACAATAAGTTTTGAAAGATTTTACAAACAACTGAACTGAAAAAAATGTTTTGAAGGTGAACAATCCCTAAAGATTTAGAAATGAATATTGCTGTTTATGTCAGATTGTGTAACTGTATGCTAGGGATTTGAATGTGATGCCACAGCGCTCCTGATGATGGAAAACTGGCAGTTAGCAGAACTGGACTACAAAACCATGCGCCATAGCTCACAAGTAGCTGTAGTACAGGTATAAGAATAGGAATGCTGTACTGAGCGACAGATTTTTGTAAGCAATAGCTGTACATATTTATTATGGGCAGCTAGAAAGCTATTTTGGAGAGTGAAAAGGGAAAGACGGTGCTAATTAGCTCTCGCTGTGGCTCCACATTGCTATCACTTCTTTCACTAGCTCTGCTGTGCTGTGAGGAAGTGATCACCTATAGCTCCACAGTGAAGCATGCAAAACCACAATCATTGTCTGACAGTGAAAAGAAGACACATCCTGTGTTACAGTAGGAAGCCAATTGGATAATAATGGGCTTTAGCTCTTTTACCTGCATGGCAAGCAGCAGATAAAAAAATGTCTTGGATTAATTCTCTCACTCTTGTATTTCCTTTTCTTTTCACAAAAGCATATACTTATTAATCCTGCCCAGCCAGTTTGGTTGGTTGGTTTCAAATGGCCATTTCCTCTCTATACAACATAGAAATGTCTGGCAGTCAGGGAAAGGCACATTATATGGCATTTTCACATTTGGATTCAGTGTTTCTAACAACAGTCCATTTCTTTTCATGGTCATGCTTTACACATTGAAAAGAACATTCTGTGCCTGCTCTGCATGTGGAAATAGAATACATTCTCTCTCTGCTACACAAGGCAACATGCAACTGCAATCCAACAGTAGTCCACTGTAAGTGATGTTAAAGGGAAACTGTCATGGGAAAACATGTTTTTTTTTAAACGCATAAGTTAATAGTGCTGCTCCAGTAGACTTCTGCACTGAAATCCATTTCTCAAAAGAGCAAACAGATTTTTTTATATTCAGTTTTGAAATCTGACATGGGGCTAGCCATTTTGTCAATTTCCCAGCTGCCCCTGGTCATGTGACTTGTGCCAGCACTTTAGGAGCGAACTGCTTTCTGGCAGGCTGTTGTTTTTCCTTCTCAATGTTACTGAATAGTACGCAGTGGGACATGGGTTTTACTATTGAGTGTTGTTCTTAGATCTACCAGTCAGCTGTTATCTTATGTTAGGGAGCTGTTATCTGGTTACCTTCCCATTGTTCTGTTGTTAGGCTGCTGGGTGGCGGAAAGGGAGGGGGTGATATCACTCCAACTTGCAGTACAGCAGTAAAGAGTGATTGAAGTTTATGAGAGCACAAGTCACATGACTTGGGGCAGCTGGGAAATTGACAAAATGTCTAGCCCCATGTCAGATTTCAAAATGAAATATAAAAAATCTGTGTACTCTTTTGAGAAATGGATTTCAGTGCAGAATTTGTCTGGAACAGTACTATTAACGGATGCATTTTGAAAAAAATTTTTTTTCCCATGACAGGATCCCTTTAAAGGGAAAGATATAGCTTATAGACCGGGTTATCTTCTGTTCAATGGACAATACAGTATTAAGGCCCCCATACATGGGCCGATAAAAGCTGCCGACAGACCGAGACAGCAGCTTATTGGCCCGTGTGTAGGGCCATACGACGGGCTTCCTAGATCAACATCTGGCCGAAAGTCAGGCAGATCTAGATTGGGCAGGTTGAAAAATCCCATCGGATTGTGGCTGCATCTGTGCATGGATAGAGTTTCGTGATTCGGCCGCCCGTATTGGATGCATTATGGTCCGACTGTTGGGCCCTAGAGCCCGATATTGCCCACCATAATGTGGGCATATTGGGGATAGATCCGCTTGTTTAGTGATCTCTATGTCTATGGCCACCTTTAGGGTTTTTTGGTTGGTAAGCTTGATTTTCATTGATAGCCCCTTATGTGTAAGAGAATACATGCAAGGAGCAGTTCCCTCTATGATTATATGACAGAACAAGATGGCAGCCCATGTTGTATTTAGCTACAGAATCAATAACAGACGTTCTAATGGCCATAAACATATTGTGCTCATGCCGCTGATATCTTAAAGGCCCCAACCTATGTAGGTTGTAAGGATGATCCCAATCATAGAGTAAACAAACTTACAGGAAAGGAACGTTCTGGGCACAAAATGCATCATGCAACGATATACAAGTTTGGGACCTGTTACATAGAATGCTTGGGACCTGGGGTTTCTGGATAAGGGATCTTTCAGTAATTTGGATCTTCATACCTTAATTCTACTAAAAAAATTAAACATTAATTAAACCCAATAGGCTGGTTTTGCTTCTATTGAGGATTAATTATATCTTATTTAGGATAAAGAAAAGTTACTGCTTTATTATTTAGAGAGAAAAAGTAAATTGTTTTTAAAAATGTTAATTATTTGATTAAAATATAGTCTATGAGAGATGGCTACCTGACAAGAAATATTTCAACTCTAACTGTAAAGGGAAGAAGTGTGGAAGCAAAAGACACACCTCTGTCTGTTAATTGGCTCATGCGACCTAACTTTATAGTTTGTTTGGTATGTTTGTGTGCACCGTTGAATCATACGATCCCAGGAGGCTGTCCTTATTTTTTAAAATGGCAATTTTCTATTTATGATTACCCAATGGCTCATGCTACTAAAAAAGTGTATTATTATGAAAATGGTTTATTTACACGAAGCAGGGTTTTACATATGAGTTGTTTTATGCAATATCTGTTTATAGCGACCTACATTGTTCAGGGGGTAAAGTTTTCTTTTAACAAGCCAGTGCAAAGAAATAGTTGCAGATGTTTTACATAACCACAATGAGTTAACTTCTTAGTTTTGCTTAGGCAGTATAGTACATCTGAGTACCAGTACATCAATACATGATTCATTTATTCCTAGATCTTAGATATTCTTTACTTTGGCCCATTAAAGCTTTACAGTATTGTACAGTATTGTACATTCTAACTAAAACCTGCATGCCTTTGTGAAGACCATATTGTAATCCAAGTAAACTTGTAAATACTTTACAACATAGTAAAATGGATTCATTTGGTTGGATAATTGGCTTTATTTTTTTGTTTCTAGACTTTAAAGTGGGAAATGGTATTTCCAAACAAGATGAACCAGGATTTTGTGATTCACAGTCCCATACTTGTTTGTGAATTTGCGTACACTAATGTGAAATGTGATGGTTCTGAAGTCTTGTGACAATTTCAAGTATCTTGTGTTGGTCTGTTTATTCAGAGATAAATATTCACATCAAGCATATAAGTAAGAGGCACACAACTGCAAAATAATGTAGCCCTCCCCCAAAAAAAAAGAGAAAAAAAAAAAGAATTTGCAATCAGAAATAAATAGTCATTACTACCAAATTATTTTCTTCAAATAATGCCTCACATGTAAGCAGAGGTTCAGGCAATCTAGAGTTTCTTGGTAATACTGTAAAATCTCAGGAGCATGGAACATCCCAACAATCAAACATTTCTGACTATAAATTGGGGGGGGGATGTAGGCACACATTGAAACCAGCAATTTTGAGAAAAAAAATTATACATACATTTAAACAAAACTGCAGCAATGGTTTCCAGCTATAAACTAGGCTTGGGTGCTTTCCATCATTTAAATCAGTAGAACTCAGTGAAAGGTGCTCTCACAGTATTTCAATAGTTGGTGTTGGAAACAAATGATGATCTGAGTCCTGAGAACGCCCCTATGTACTTAAGAGAAAACAGACAGCTGAGGTGCAGTACAAAAACACCAGCACTTCTTTATTTGGAAATAATATTATGCTTTGAAATTGACAAGTTTCCACAGGAACCACTTATAGGCTCCTTTAACACCTTAAACATCACCTTACACAGCTTCCCTATTAAGGTAAAATGAACGTGTTCTTCAGAATGAAGAAGTACTGCTGTCTGTACGCGTCTTGATGCACACTCACATGCACAAAGACCACTGACGGGGCACACCTCAATCCAATAAAACCAATGGAGTTATACAAAGACCAGATAAGTCAGAACTGTATATAGCTTAATATAACCATGCTAAATAGCTCCTTGTTTGTGACCTCTTTGATATGCACTCAAGTTTGGAAGCAGAATGCTAGGCTAGATACTGTACAACACTGCAGCCATTTAAATATTTATGTTGAAAGTGGACTGAGGTTCCTTGGCCTTCATTTACTAGTTGTGTTTTTGTGTAGACATTTGTGTGTGTATTATTTTGGAGTATAGGGACCTTACAGAACACTGTAAAACAACTAATGCATCTATAAAAGTTGAAGGTTTTGCAGGAATTAGGGCAAAATTGCATGTCTGGACACATACAATAGCCTGGTACACTAGGGACTTACACACATTTTGCAGTAAGTTGGCACCAAAACATAAGATGATGGGCAGGGCTTGTTTTAGTGTAGGATAGCTAAGAGAGCATGTGCCCTTGGCATCACAGTGCCAATGGGTCTTAATGAGGGGAAAAAACAAGCTTTAAAAAGCATAAAATGACATTGTGCAGCAACTGAGATTTTAAGTAGGTAGGTCAGTGACGTCCAATCTGTGGCTTTCAAATACAATTTTCAGTGATCACCAATAGCTGGAAGCTGAGTGTGGGTGCTGAAAGGTACAGTTCAACAAGAACTGGAGAGTTTTCATTTGGACATCACTGATATACAGATTTCCTGCCTTGCCATCAGTCCTGGTGCTGGGGTGAGGGCCCCTTTGGCATCTAATGAGTTCAATTAATCTCTAGAAGAAAAAACTGCCAAGTTATACTGATGCGGAGTATCGTGGGAATCCTAAGGCCCAATTTCGTAATGGCAAAGTACCCCCAACTGTCCGTTTGTAAGAGGGTAATTTGCAATAATGGGATAAGACCGCCTTGATGAACAGGGAATTGATATTGTGTTTATAGCAAGACTGCACTCTCTCACTTAAGTTAACAGACACTTACAATAATGGAAAGCCCCATACTGCTAAAATCATAACAATCCCCCATTGTAACTATCTGCTGTGTGGGATATCAGCCTGCAATGCGACACGTGAAACATGCGTTAAGCTGCCTATTTCTCCTGTCTGTAAGCTATGAGGCAATGTGATACTCCACATCATTATACAGGGCACTGTGGGAAATGTCCCCAGCTACAAACACAAGATGCCCTTTGGTGTAAGAGTACATTTATTTGATCAGAAGCTGGATGACTGGTAATGTGAAATTCAGCATTCTTATTGGGATGATCTCCTGTTCAGGCTGATAACCCACGTTAATGGGCATAGTGGAGGGTATTTTTCTTTCAGGTGGTACAGGTGCAAATGGCGAGAAGGGTGGTGTCAGTAAAATCATAGCCTCATTTGATGCTCTCACAGTCTTCTCCACAGACACTTATTCCTTGGCTTCCAGAAAAAGTGTTTCCTGAGGATACAGCTTAAGATCTAGGAGGGATCTGTTAGTATCCAGTTGTGTTATCTGTTAAAAAAAATTTAAGAGTTTTAGGTATACAAGAAAGCTAATAAGAAATACATAAAGCACACACTGCATATAAATGGAAGTACTTAATATGCTTCTATTTATGACTGTTAGACAGTCACTTACATTATACACTTTATAGCACAGAGACCACTTCTCTCATTAAAGATATTGTTTTCTGTTACATTTATTTTAAGTATGATGTAGAGAGTGATATTCTGAGACAATTTGCAATTGGTTTTCATTTTTTATTATTTGTGGTTTTTCGGTAATTTATTCAGCAGCTCTCCAGATTACAATTTCAGCAGTTTGGTTGCTAGGGTCCAAAGTACCCAGATTTGCACTGATTTGAATAAGAGACTGGAATATAACAGAAAGATGAGTAATAAAAAGTAGCAATAACAATACATTTGTAGTTTCACAGAGAATTTGTTTTTTTAGATGGGGGCAGTGACCCATTTGAAAGCTGGAAAGACTCAAAAGAAGGCAATAAATAATTAAAACCAGGGGAGTAAAACCTGCTGTCCGAGGGCCGCACGCTGCCCAGGATGCAGATGAATGTGGCCCAGCTTGAAATGCTTTTTTCTAGAGGAAATGTCAAAATAATATAAGAATACGTCTATTTACTGTAATATCCAGGTGTCCCATATGCCAGTGTATAGCTCCATCTGATTATCCAACTGGTATTGTAGTTCTTTTCTGTGCATTTTCTTTACTTTTACAAATCAAAAGTGTGTATTTCATGTGTGGCCCCAGACAATTTTTCTTTTTAAAATGTGGCCCAGGGAAGCCAAAAGGTTGGACACCCCTGATTTAAACACTATAAAAAAATGAATGATGAAGAACATTCATTTTATAGCATTGGCCATTCTATAGAATACTAAAAGGTGTTTGTATTTTATCACTATACTGACCTGTTTGTCCTGTTAATGTATTGGTCTGCTGTACAGTGCAGTGTTTACAAGTGGTGCTAACTAATAATATATTAATAATAGTATAGAATAATATTAATACTGTTTTAAATAACTTTAAGTTAAAGGACAATGACCTTCAAACACCAGCTTAAACATATCAGAATTTTTGAAATCCCAATATACCACATATACTCTTTATATGTCACATAATAGACTTCAGACAATACAAGTTGAGGGTGAACGGAGGGATTAAAAAACATAAAATAAGCAGTGGAGCAGAAAAGAGCGGAAGGATTAATTTGCAGAATACATTTAGAAAACTGTATGTAAGTCCAGGCTTGCACCTTAACTACAATATGTGTATATACAATTTAAGCTGCCTGTTTCATATTCTAGAATGCAGTTAACATGAAGCTTAGGGTTATTTAAGGACAATTAATATTCAGAGCCAAAATACACAGCACATGGATAACTGGTTCACTTCTTGAAAAAAAAAACTGGACCACACTGTTTTAACAGTTGTTTGCAGCAATTGAGCTTTTTTTGACCCACCTCATTGGAAGTAGGCGTGAACAGAAAAAAGGAGTAAAAGTCACTGTTGAGAAGACCCTGCGGCCCGACTGGCAAACCCGCATAAGCGCCAACCCGTGTCTGTACCCGCACCCGGAACTTCTACCCCAACCATGCAGGGTACCCAACCCGCTGCAGGACTCTAACCCACATTGTTAAGAAGCACACTAAATCAATAATACTACCAATACAATCATGCTGTATACTATATGTCCTTCCAAGAAAATCTTTGGTGTGAAAGGTAAAAGTATGGGACCTGTTATCCAGAGTGCTCGGAACCTGGGGTTTTTCAAAAAATGGATCTTTCTGTAATTTATACTTTAAGTCAACAAAAAATAATTGCAATATTAACAAACCCAATAGGATTGTTTTGCCTCCAATAAGGATTAATGGGGTGATTCATCTTTATGTTAACTTTTGAAATGTTATAGAATTGGCAATTCTAAGCAACTTTTATTATTTATTTTTAATAGTTTTAGCATTATTTGACTTCTTATTCTGACTCCTTCCAGCTTCCAAATGGGGGTCACTGACTCCATCTAAAAAAAACAGATTTATTGTTATTGCCACTTTTTATTATTCATCTTTCTATTCAGGCCTCTCCTATTCATATTCCAGTCTCTTATTCAAGGTATGGTTGCTAGGGTCATTTGGACACTAGCAACCAGATTGCTGAATTTGCCAACTATAGAGCTGCTGAATAAAAAGCTAAATAAAAGAGAAAAAAAAACACAGATAAAAAATAGAAACCAGTTGCAAATTATCTCAGACTATCACTCTTTCTAAGTCATACTAAAAGGGTGAACAACCTCTTAATAATTATATCATAGTTTGAATCAAATACAAGGTACTGTTTTATAATTAAAGAGATAAAGGAAATCATTTCTATAAACTTGAATTATTTGCTTAAAATTGAGTCTATGGGAGATGGCCTTTTCATAGTTTGGAGCTTACTGGATAACAGGTTCCTTGATAAAGGATACCAGAAGAAGAAGAATTTATTTACCAACCGGCTGCCTTATCCATACAAACTTGTGTGCAAATGTTAGGTGACAAAGGGGGATGGAGACCCCCCCAAAATGTTGAATTGTTTATGGCTTGATAAATGGTTAAGTACCAGCAAAGATAATTGGTGAGTGCTGCTCCAGGAAAGGAAAACAACCAAAGGCAGAAAGGAGAAGTGAAGACAGGAGACAAAAATAAAAGTGAAGGAATAGAAAAAATAAATAAAAAAGATGCGGAGGCATTGGGGTAGGGAGTGATTGACTGAAGGCACACACAATCTTTTTTTTGGTATTGAGGAACATTTATTATAGACATGGATGTTTTGATAAATGAAAACACTTTCCTATCTCAAACTCAATGCACATATTTGGGCCAAAATCTGAAGTAGTTATTCCACAGCAGATAAGTGATTGTTTTTTCTCTCTCTCTCTCTGCAATTCCCAAGTTCCCTTTAATCAGAAAAACAAGAAGAAGAGGGATCTAAGCACAAAGGTTTCTTGGGTCTCTCTAACTGGAGAGATGAGGCCTCTTCCTAATGATGTAGCATAAGATAAACAGATGGTGCAGAGATGCACTCAGGGATGTAATTACAGGAACACAACCTCATCAAAACTCTGCTATTTGCAAACTCAAGGCGGGCTAGATATGAGATGTCCCTTTGCCAGGGAACTGAATCGTAGATTGATCTGGCTGCAAAGGTGATCTAGAAACATATCTGTATTTGTAAATGTTAACCTTTTAGTTGTCTTTCAAATGGTGCCAGGATTTCAATGTGAGTAAGGGAGGAATTTGTGAAGTCTGATGTTACTTTAGGTCAACAAATGTTGCCATTCTGCACAGTACACACCTCACCTTTATTTGGCTGCTGTATCCCAATGGCTTGTGTCAGTTCAGTGTGTTGTGTCTGTTTTGTCTAAATACTAAAGCCGTTAAATACAATTTGCCATGTAGAAACAGCAGTTAGAAGGTGGCACCTAGGGTGTAACAAGGAAAATGCAACACTCAGTAGCAAAAGGTGGGACTGCAATGTTAGCAAATGTTTCCAGATGGGGCAGCAGCTAATTAGAGACAATGAACCACCACAGATCTCTGTAGTTAATAAAATGCACGATGCCCTTTTTCTCAATTCTCTATACATGCTAAAAAAAAAAAAAAAATCTTAAAACAGTTTCAGGCAGCAGCTTGTGGGTGTCAGGAGAAGGGGTGGAACTGTTTATACCCATGGTTTCTGCTTGCCTTCTGTTTCGCATTCACTAAGGGACCTTACGATTCGCCAATGTTTACACCATTACCCAATTATAGAGAATACGGCTGCTGCATCTGTCAACAAACAGAGCTGTTGACGCTTTGTTTTAGAGACTCTGGCTTTTGCCTCACGTCTTCTTCTTCATATGGCTGATAATTCTGCTTAATTAGCATCCCCCCCCCCCGCACTCCTGCACTATCAACCAGACTGATCTGAGATGTGTAAACATTTTGTTTGCCACCAAGTCACATTAATAATGTGCATCATTTTATATAATTATAAAGGAATTACTCTTGTTTGAGTTTAATATGTTGATGACAGAACAGTATACAGCTGATTCAATGAGGAGACCCACAGAATTAAATGTCAATCACATCTAGCGCACAGTTAAATGCATCAGAACACACACACAGAGAGGGCACAGAGTTAGGGGTTCCAATGTTTATAGTGTGCACATGTTAGTATTTTACCAACATGTGAACCACTCAACTTAAAATGCACCTGTTAAATACCCACACCAGTAGAGAATATCTGAATTAAAGGAGAAGGAAATCTTTTTTACTTGGGGGTGCCAAAAGTTAGGCACACTGGTGACATCACTGGAGGGCGCCCCGCTAGTGAACAAGAGGAAAGAACGCTTCAAGGAGTTCTAAAGCCAACTGAGCGCTCAGCATGCGAGTGTGTTTTAAGTAATAAAGGTATTTTAAAACTATTGCTGCTGCATTTATCCTGCAGCTTGCACTGTATATTTTTTATACATGCATTTGAACATATTTTGTTTGTGAGTACCCACCTGGAAGCTTAATTCAAGGAGAGTTTCTTATTCTGTATTTATATCACTTATGGTGGTGGTCAATAGGTGATTACACATAGTGTGGTGAATACAATCAACTTCTATTGAGCACAAAAATAAGGGGTTACATATATATCAAACAATATTGACCTATGCTTGTTTGTTTTGTCCTGTGCCTTTGGCGCTGGCTTCTATTATAGATAATGTCGGTATCCAAAATCGGGGAGCATACTATCTCTCTTTCAACACTCACCTCCGTGCTGCACGCCGACCCGTCCCTCAACGGGTGGTATCTAATATTGAAAAAGCACCAAGCGGAGCACCAGAGCGAGTGTATAAAAAGTATAGTTTTAACGTTCCAAGTTAAAAACACTCATAGTCAGTACTTCCATTCAAAAAACATGTCAGGATCCAGCACTTAACACGTTTTGTGGCGTGGCGTGAGCCACGAAACGCGTTTAGTGCTGGATCCCGACATGTTTTTTGTATGGAAATACTGATTGAGTGTTTTTAACTTGGAACATTAAAAATATACTTTTTATATACTCGCTCTGGTGCTCCGCTTGCTGCTTTTTCGGTAACCAGCTATGCAAATCAAAAATAATGGCCCCCAATTCGGCAGCTTGGATCTGGCGAACTAGATGGTCAAATAGGGGAAGTACTTCGACCATCGAATATTCAAATGAAATTTTATTCGAATATTCGAATTATTCGAAATTGAATATTAAATGGTCGAATTTGCCTAATTTGCATAATCGAAGATTCCAATTTTATGCAAATTCGATCGAACTACGAATTGTTCACACGAATTTTGTAAATCTGCCCCCTAGTAAGAGACAAGATGGATTTCCAGGGTATTCTAGCGGTAAACATACGCAGATTTTCTTTTCACAAAGTGCATCCCCAGGACATCAGGTCTTAGGGAATGCCTAAATCTGTTTGGGTAGTTTTGACACATCAGAGCATATATGGCAGCTTGGGGAACATTTTACAGACTGTCCTCAGATCCTATTTGGCCTGTCTTTTGGGTCAGACCTTATCTGACCCACAAAAGATTTTGGGGGATGCTACAAAATCTGGTCCACCATGTTCTGTGTACAAATTGATCATAGTCGGATGGTGCTTTTCTCCCACATGACTACATCAGGCAATCATTGTATTTTAATGTTGTTTCAGACTATATCTTGTCAGATGCAAACGCAGCATGTAAAGTCCCTTTGACAGTTATGTCGGGTCAGATCTCTCATAGTTTATACGTCAGAATTTTGTATCTGTTCCATTATTTTTGGCCCACACAACATCCATGTGATCTGTCGATCTGACAGGAAATCTCCCATGTAGTTTAGCCTATAGGATGCAAAAATTAGGTTTTTGTTTTTTTTTTAAAAAAGGACTAGATCATTATTAATCACAGCTGATGTCTGTGCTGATGAGAAAAAGTTGACAGGGCTCTCCTTGAAGCAAGTCCCTTTTTGTAGCCAAGTGAAAATGTGCTATTTATTAGCATGTTATACATTGGATAAGTCTGTGCAACTTTTCAAATGACCTTCATTTATTATAGTTTTTGAATGATTTGCCTCCTGACCCTTTCCAACTTTCAAATGGGGGTCACTGTCACCATCTAAAAAACAAACAAATGCCCTGTAAGGCTACACATTTATTGTTAATAATCTGTCTATTCAGGCCCTCTCCTATTCAAATTCTTGTCTCCTATTCAAACCAACGAATTGTTGCTAAGGTAATTTGAACCATAGCAACCATACTGCTGAAATTGTAAACAGGAGAGCTACTGAATAAAAAGCTAAATAGCTCAAAAAATGACAAATCATAAAAAATTAAAACCAATTGCAAATTGTCTCAAAATTCCACTCTCTACATCAGTGATCCCCAACCAGTAGCTCGCGAGCAACATGTTGCTCTCCAACCCTTTGGATGTTGCTCCCAGTGGCCTCAAAGCAGGTGCTTATTTTTGAATTCCAGGCTTAGAGGCAAGTTTTGGTTGCATAAAAAACAGATGTCCTGCCAAACATTCTCCCCTGTAGGCTGCCAGTCCATATAGGGGTTACCAAAAAGCCAATCAGAGCTCTTATTTGACATCCCCATGGACTTTTTCATGCTTGTGTTGCTCTCCAACTCTTTTTTAAATGTGGCTCATGAGCAAAAAAGGTTGGGGACCCCTGCTCTACATCATAGTAAAAGTTAATATAAAGGGGAACAAACCTTTTAAAGGAGAACTAAAGCATAACTACACAAGTAGCTAGAACTGTTGTACATTCTGTTTTGTGCTTCTGTACCATCCCAAGGCAACCACTGCCCTTTAGCAGTAAAGATCTGCATCTCCAAAGATGCCCCAGTAGCTCCCCATCTTCTTTTCTGCTGATTCACTGATTCACATGCTCTGTGCTGCTGTCACTTACTGAGCTTAGGGACCAACACATAGTATACTGTATATACAGACTAGAAAAGTCACAATATAAGGCTGATTAGTAATTAATACAGATAATGACTACATGGCAGCACAGAAAGCAGTGCATCTAGCATAATAATTTAATAATCAACCTTGTAGCATCATCTTATATTACAGACTAACCTAATTTTCTGCTTGATAATTTGTGACGACCCCTAAGCTTAGCTTTGCAACAGCTGCTCAGAGCCCACTGAGCCTGCGAGTGTCACAGACACTTTCCAAGATGGTGACCCCCTGTGACAAGTTTAGAGTCCTGGACCATTGCTGCTACTGAGAAGCTTAAGCTTAAGGCCAGTGCAATACATTCATTATATAAAATATAGCGTTTTAAGCCATATTCATTAGTTCTCCTTTAAGGTCCTAGTGGTATGCCTGACATTTGTTCAGCTTGGTATAAGGATTAGGATATTTTTAAGAGAAGGCATGTTTCTATTAGATGCATACTTCACTTTAAAAAAACAGCTGGGTCAATTGATCAGGTAACTGTAACTGCAAAAGGTCCTTTTCATACAAGGATCCACACTATCCACCTCTCCAGAGACTGACCAATTCTCCAGGTAACGCTGGATATCCTAATCTCCTGCTTCCAGTGCTCATTAGATCTTATTAATGCTATTCCACGTGGAAATGAACAAGCAAAAAACATAAGCCTAACTAGGTAGCAATTAAAACACAATAAAAGGCATGTTACAGACAGCAGTTACAACAGTTCTGTCACAAAACAGCTGGCGAATAGTTAGAGGCTTATTTATACTGTTCACAATTATTTTAAGGTAACAAGGCAAGATATAAATACATATATAGTTATACTACACATGATGCTGATGGAAAACAGGTTGCTGGCTGAACTGAAGTGGATGGTTTAAAGGAAACCAAAATTTGGTTATAAAAGGGTTGGTTCTTTTGGAGTCCATCAGACCTTGTGCCATCATATCCCAGTTACAAGGGATCCAAAAAACATCAGACCTTGTATAAAAAAATAAATAAAACCGACTCTGTAGGAGATGGCCCTGAGAGTTTTCCAGATATCTGGACATAAATGTTTATCTGCTTAGCCATTTTAATGCTGCTGCTTGATAAGCCATTGAGGCTAGTTAGAACTGAGAGTTGGGAATGGCAGACAAAATACTCACATCTCTCCTAGGAAATGTGCTGAGAAGCTTGAACTCCTGGCAGGGATAACCTTTGGATGCTACAAAGTCAAGAACAACTTGCAGAGGGCTAGATCCCAGGAAGCGCCTCTCAAGGAACTCCCCGCTTGGGGTTCTGATGCGGAGCTTGCTTAACGGTTCGCTTTCTTCAAGTGGTTCTGGAGGCAGAGACTGTTCCAAAGAAAGCCGAATCGCCTGTAGGTAAGATATATAAGAACAATGCATTAATACGGTGCCGCTATGGGCATTTTAACTCGGTTACAGAACCAAGACACTGTTTAAAGCACAGGTACAGACATTCAAATTATATATGCATTAATTAAGAATGCTGCATGGAAGGAAGCAGTTCACATAAAATACACAAGAGCCATGAATATCCTGAAATGAAATGCTTGGTGATGCCATAAATTATAACTGGTGCTCACTGGTGTCATTTTTATCACACGACTCACTGAAACTTGTGCATTATATTACCAGTATATAAAATAGGGTGTATTTTATATAATATTATTGTAAAATACAAGGATATTACAAGTCATCTTAGAGTTCCTAGATCTGTATAAAAGAGCTTGCGCTTCAGCTTTGTGCCTTTATATGGTCCTGGAACTCAGCCTTGACATATAATAGCCTTTTATTTAACAATAGGGGGTAAATTATTCAGTATATATATATTACAGTAGGGGAGTACATTATTCACTATACAGGTATGGGACCTGTTATCCAGAATGCTTGGGACCTGAGGTTTTCCAGAAAATGTATCTTTCCGTAATTTGGTTCTTCATACCTTACATCAACTAGAAAATCAAGTAAATATTAAATAAACTCAATAGGCTGGTTTTGCTTCGAATAAGGATTGAGTATATCTTAGTTTGGATCAAGTACAAGCTACAGTTTTATTACAGAGAAAAACTAAATAATTAAAAAAATGTGGATTATTTGGATAAAATGGAGTCTATAGGGCAAATTCACTAACATCCGAAGTTGCGTCTGCTTTGCCGCAGTTCACTAGGCGTAGATTTGCCAGCGCTACACAAATTCATTAAAATGTGAGGTCGCGAACGGTAGCGAAGTTGAGCTACCGATACTTCGTCAGGCAAAGCAAAGTTACGCTAGCGATACCTAATTTGCATAAGGAGCCAAGTTAAAGAATAATGGACGCATATTCAGCAGCCACTACATTAAACTACATAAGCCCAAAAAATCTTTAATAAATAAAATAAAGTTCTCCTATTGCCCTAAACATGTGCCCACTGTATATCAGAGTTGCCATATGTTAGGAAATGTAGAGGGGAAGGAGATTACCCTAAAAAAAAAATTTACAATCTTTTTCAGCCTATTACCCTTAAAAAAGTAAAAGACGCCAGCATTTTTTGGGACTCTCCTATCTAATCAACGAAGATTGAGTGGATCAAATCAAATTTCTTTAAGCCTGCTGTTTCAACACACACTATCCAAATGTGATAGACTCTAAAGCTGCCATAGACGTAAAGATTTTGAAAGATCCAATAGTTATCGTGAGACCACGATTGCCTCAAAACGATCGTTTAAATGTCCGATGTGTCCATCAACTAAAAAGACCATTTCAGGCGATATTGCCAGCAAAACTGAAGGATCGCAGCCTGCTTTGCCCTGCAACATAGGTAGATTGCATGGGGATCGATAAAGATTTTCTAACCTGGCTGATCAATCATCAGACCAATGTCGGACGAAAAATCGTAAGATGAACAATCGTTTGTATCCCACTAACCGCACGATAATTTGACAGATTGGTCGGACTTCCCCAAGATCGGTCGTTCGGCAGGGAAATATCTTTGCGTCTATGGGGAGCTTTAGTTTGAGAAGATTTGAAACAGACCAGGAGCCGGCAGCACTTAATCTGCAATCACCCTTTATTGGTGTATTCACTTCACGACATGTTTCGGGAGCTAGTAAAGTGAATACACCAATAAAGGGTGATTGCAGATTAAGTGCTGCCGGCTCCTGGTCTGTTTCAAATCTCCTCAAACTTAGACTCCCCAATCTACTCTATTGGACTTCGCCTGGTCTGAGGTGGCGAAGTCAAGTCCTACGCAAGAGGTAATGTTGACCTATGGGAGCTGGCCTTCCCATCATTCAGAGCTTTCTGGATAACGAGTTTCCGGATAACAGATCCCATACCTGTATCACATAACACTGACAAACCGTATACCTACTACACACTCATAGCACTACAGCTTGAAGCTATGTTACATACAGAAATGGGCTCTCTTTATAATTATACATTGTACTAACTGTCCTATTTGCTGCAAATGTGGACAAGCCATGACTTTCCCAGCCTTCCGTCTGACTGTGGAACAGGTGAAGAAGATCCTTTTGATAATCAACGCAATGTCGCCTTAGTGCCAGGTGACAATTCTGTTTATTTCCCACTGCCTAATGACAACGTGCTAAGCAACTAATTAAAATAAAGCCTCCTTCTTTCAAATCACAATTAGATCAGATATTACTGCCCAGGAGGACAGCTGATTTAATTGTCAGGACAAAGAGGTTAACGAGGTTTCGGCGTGGGAGAGTAATTGCTGCACCAATAACGGCTTACACAGGTCAAAATCACCTTCCTTTGAAGATAAAGAGGTATTACCTAAACATGTAATCGAGTAAGCCATATAACACCTTCTGTGTTTCTAATAACCAACTTAAAAACTGAATAGCTGTTTCCCATATGTTAATCCGCTGTAGCCAGGACAACAAAAAAATCAACATCCAGAGAAATCTCCTAAACAGGCTATGCAAGGTCTGTGCACCTCAAGGCAATACACATTACAAATGTGTGATACTGCAGGTTACTGGATATGATCCATACTGAGCTCAGAAAAACATACTAATCATCAACCACTTAAAAGACACATGAAATATTTGAAATAATTGCATACATATGAACCAAAATCATACTGTGAATTTGACATATTTAGGGCCTATTTAAAGATGGGGGCTTTCTCCTGTGGAAAAAAAAATACTTTTTTGAGTAATATGTTCAATATGATTATATACACAATCTTTTCCCCCAATGCTTTGGTGGGTTTACACAAGCTGTATTCAAATTGTTTACACAAGAAAAAAGTATTCACATGGATCGTATTTTTACCATTCAGCACAGCTTCTACTTTTTTTTTTTTTGTTCAAGCTTAAGGTATATTTGTAATTCTGAATATTTATAAATGTATATATTTACATTTTAATAGTAATATATATATATGCTGTAGGGCCCAGAAATATCTAGTTACACCACTGTTTGGATCCCTCTTTTTTCTGCCATCATACCAACATCATACCAAGAAACCATTATCATCGTTTTAACGACAATGCAGCGGGTGTTCCCCCTAATGAGACTGGTCAACACAGGCTTTAGAAATTGAGGCCCCTTATAGATAGACAGAAGTCTACAACCCCTCCCAAAATACTCTCTTGCTCTTCAAAGGGCGCTTAAGATTTTGCCAATTCATACCTAGTAAGCATTCTCACTATGCGATAAAATGATATAGATTCTGCGAAAGCAGCTTCATGCTGTATGGGGGAAAGGACTCTAATTTGGATCCCCTGGTTGTCCCCTTGCTTTGACTACTGGTCTGGTCAGCAAAAACAAAGCCACTCTGTTGTAAAGAATATAGTAAGCAAATGGGTGGTATCAAACTTATTATAACACCACCAGAAAAACCAGGGCCTGGTACAAAAAAGCAGCAATTTATATGATCAAAATGGCCCTATACCAGGGGTGTCTAAACTGCGGCCCGAGGGCCAAATGTGGCCCAGGATGGCTATAAATGCGGCCCAGCTTGAAACACTCAGTTCCCAAGAAAACGTCATGTTGCAAGGATATAGGAGGAGGGGGACTCTGCCCATTGCACAGTTAGTAATAATAACACTTAATATCCAGGTGTCCCTTATTCCAGTGTATATCTGGTTATTCAACTGGTATTGTAGTTTGTTTGTGTATTTTCTTTACTTTTACAAATCAAAAGTATTTGTGTATTTCATGTGTGGCCCCAAGACAATTTTTCTTCTTCCAATGTGGCCCTCGAAGCCAAAGGTTTGGACACCCCTGCCCTATACCATTCATATGCTATTTACAAGGCAGCAGTACCAGTACCAAATTATATATAATATAATTATCTGCTGCAGTTACTCCCTGCCCTATTATTTGGAGATGTAGAGGAGATTCCAGAAATGCTTGGCCATAACAATGTTTACCAAATCGTGGGTAAGCATTTCATTGGCAAAATTCCACCAACTCCTAAAAAAAGATATGCCCAGAAAACTTGTAAGGCTTGCCGTTCCAAATGGTGTTAGAAGAAATGTGCAGTATTATTGGCCCAAGTGTCCTAGCAAGCCTACTTTGTGTTTCGAGGTGTACCATACTGTGGTACACAATGGACTTGAATTCTGAATTATGTTGGTAGGTTAGGGCTCTCTGGGTTTGTTGGTGGTAAAAGAATGTAGTATATCTGTATAGTGAATTTGGTTAGTGTACTGGCACGGTGATGGTTTTTATTTCAGACCAAAGCGATGGCTTCTATGAAGGCATGTGGTCACAATTCTCCATGTAGAAAAAGCCATACATATGGGGTATAGCTTTATTCAGGGGACATTTGTCTATCAAATTTGGTGTGGTTTTGACATCTTTACAAAAGGCTGCTTTAGTTTGGGGACTAGTCCTAGTGGGTTAGGGATACATATCTGGTCTCATTGGACTTGGCAGGATCAGGGCTTTTACAAACACAAAGTGTGTAAAATGAACTTTTCTATGGGAAAAACACTCAAAATGTAACAAATTTTGCATATTTTTTTTTACATATTTCACCCAAAAATACATGTCAAATTTCCTGAACAGTTGCAAAATTTCACTTGTATGTCAAGCCCAATTTGCAACTAAAAAAGACCTATGGCTATGCCATGAATCCAAATGTAATCAATCAATAAATGTTGAGGCAACCATACTGATAATGAGAATAAGCCCTTGGCTTGTGATGACTGACATAAATGTGACAATACATATACATTGTGTCTGAACGGATCAAGATACTGAGGGGCAAAATGCTTTTGTGACATAGAGATAGGGTAAAAAAGGTTCAGAGCCCCTTAAACTAGATATATGGATATCAGTTGGCTCATCTCCTGCCATAAACGCACCGAATATAGAATCAACATATGTTTCGTACAATAATATCTGTGCATGTATGGCCACCTTGGCTTTGTGTTTCACTTTACTGTTATTGAAGCACCTGTCTCTGTATACTTGTTTTGACATTTTCCTGCCGGCTGCAATAACAGATGCTACTTTATTTACTGCACTTGCTCAATTATATTGCAGAAGGATAAACAGTAGCTCATTAGAGTCCCTTTTCATTATATGTACCATTCCTATTTCCCCCATGTAACCAGTTCCCAAAGGCACTGACACAGGATTGAGACTCACAATAACTATACAAGGTAAAGGACCAACTAAAAAAACAATCAGAAGATGCACTGTGCTTTAGCTTCAGCATCTGAACAACAGACTTTGGCTGACAAAAAGGGAAGAGGTGGCTTTTCTGTGAATAGATCAATAGCCACATTTCAAATATACAGAATGAACAAAACCCCTCTATGTAAGCAAACACAGATCTACAACAATAGGTTATGCATAATCCCTGAACTTCAAGTGGAGCATTCTTTAATAAACAGCATTGTTAAAAATCTCTTTGTCGTGCAAAGCAAATATCTCTTTATTATCCTCATTGCTGCACACTGTATTAATAAGAACACAAGTACGGCTGCACTCTAACGTAGACTAGTTCTGTCTTTTATGTAGGAAAACAGTTTCTAAACAGCCATTGTGTGCTGGGTTAAATAATGAAAGGTAGGGATACAGAACAAGCACAGTTATGGAGAATACCTGTTTGTTTTACTGGGGACTATTGCTTTAGCTCCAAAGAAACCCAGAGGAAAATACATGAATACAAAGGAGATAGGCTGAGCAGTTTCAGAGCTGCATGTGCACAATATGCCAAGTTTATACAAGTCAGGTTTCACAACTACATTATACTACTGATCTCAGTAGCTCTTGGGTTACAGAATTTTTAATCTGGTTATTTTTAGGGCTCAAATATAATTTTTGAGTGCAAAAAGATCAAAGTAAATGTATCTGCTTCACAACTTATATATACATATGCCATCCTCCATAAAAAAAAGACTTTGTCAATTAAGGTCCATGGTCTGCCCCAGAAAATGCAATTCATGGTCAAACAGTTCCTGCCTTACACAATTAAGTAGAATAAACAATATTATCCCAAACAGTAAATGTAGCTACTACAGGTCAAAGTTGGCTAAGACTTGAACAGGAATTTGCAACAAAAGTGTTCATTCTGAAATGCAGTATCACCAGAATCTGGGGGGGGGCATACATTCAATATGCAGCTTATAATTAGGTAGCATGCCAATTACTGTACATGTTTTTAAACTGCTTATTGTTCTAGGACACTAAATACCATAAAATCTAAACGTGCAGCATCTAGATTACGCCTTTCCCTGGTCTATGGATTACTTACAACAATCTAGCTCAGAACTGCCAATTCTTTGAGCATGAAAATAAAAATTCTAGCTTGCATAGAATACTTATAGTCAGATGGATAATGTTGACAAATAACTAATGTTGACAACACTCACCAAGTTGAAACGGTGGTCGGGGGGGGTGGAATAACCGCCAGCGATACTATTGAAGGGGCTTCAGGCACACTAGAAAATCCACGGGGCCACAAAAAGTAAAGTGAAAATTCTCGATGTATCGGTTTACATTAAAAAAGGAACACCTTTTTTAATGTAAACCAATAAACACTTCACTGGTTTTTTATTTCATAAAATTTTTGCAATCGGGCTTTAAGACAAGACAATTTTTGTGGTGGAAGCTCTTTTACACTTGCTATTGGTACTGGATGTGAGAAAGAAAACCTTGACAAATATCTCAAAATACAGACAGAAAAAGTGTAAGAGGCAAGGGCAGCAAACCTTTGTTATTTATTATAACATTCTACACAGATTAATTTGTAATAGAAAATAAGCAAATAAAGTAGTTTACCTCTCTTTCTTCCTCCTGTTCTTTTCGTATTTGTTCCAAACGGTATTGTTCCGCAATTTCTCTTTCCTGAGCTTCTCTCTATGAAAAGAAAGGGATGCATGATCCATTTTCTAGTATGGCAACATGAGTTAAAAAGCATTTCATAAAGGAAAAAGTAAAGGACATCCCGTCTATAAGCTCTTAGACCAATTTACAAATGCCTAGAGATCTTAGAAAAGTAACAGAAAAAATAATGAGAATTTGGGCAATTTCCTACGAAAGGTGCTTTGTGTTTGCTGCCTGTCACATGCTGCAAGAGGCAACAGCCAAAACTGGAATTCTGGTTGCTGTCAGTAATCTTGCTGAATTTACCAAATATAAATGCTTAAATTCTTTGCTTTCACTCAGCTTCAGGTTGTGAATGGGATGCAAAACAAGGCTGGCATTCTAAGTTCACAAAGGCCCAACAGTGGAATCTAACAGCAGCACCCGAATGCAGATTGCCAGACCAGGTCTACTCACCATTGCTCACTGAGGAAAAAATAGGGGTGCCTTTTGAAATCAAGGGGGTCCCATATATCTACTTGGCCACAGTCATTAAGTACAAATGTCCCAATTTCTTCCCATTTCCTGAAAACCCCTGCCACCTTAGCAACCGTCTGGGCTGCCAAAGAGTTCCTATACTCCCTTGATGGCAACCGTGATGAAAAATATAGCTATCCATTCTGATGGAAACTAAATAGGAAATGCTTACATTAGACAACTTTTTAAATATGATTTTTGGAGTTGAAGATGCAATTTTAAATCAACTGTTTACAAACTAGAAGGCAAACTAAGTTTTAAAGCCCAGAGAAGTAGTTAAGCTAGGAGAAATATATGAGAAGAGATGGATTATGTTAATGATACAGGCATGTGTAAAAAAGAAATGTGGAAAAAGTGCTACAAAGAACAAACTTTTGCTCTGTCTGCTTCTAAAGACAAACGATAGGCTTCATCCTGCTCTCGCTTTACGTTTTCTCGTGCCTCCCGTTCATCCTAAAATAAAGCAGAATAAGTGGCCATGAAATAGCATGAAAATTCACAAATCCATTATAAATAATAATAATGTAAATAATATAAATTACTTAAATAATACAAGATGAACAGATCAGATTCTACTTTGTACTAAAAGTCTGCAGTTCTTGCAGCAGATTAAAATCAGTTTTTCAGCTGTAATTGAGACACAGCATCTAGTGCTGTGTATAAGAGTGCCAATAATGACACTTTTTTACAGATATTATTTTCTATTGTGACATCTCTACTGGCATTTTGGTCAGTACACAGCGGTAAAGTTGTTGCAGCCTGATAATTTCCCACTGTTCACCCCAGAACAATCCATGCTAGGAGCTAACAGTAACAAAGGTCCTGTGGATTTTCCTTTTAATTAAATGTGGAATCTATGGTTTCCCCGCATGACAGCGGAACTGCTTTCTGGCTCTCACTGCAGGTCCCAGCTCCAAAACCCTGGAATTCATTTGAGAAGGAGGAAGATTAATGATTGCAACAGAGCAAGAGATATACACTGTATATTCTCAGATGGGTTTCAGTTATTTCCACAGTTCAGGTTTTGTTTAATGAGCTCAGTGTTTGCAGTCTGCTAAAAATAGTATACAAATCCAAAAACAACAGAAGGATACAGGTCTGAACTATGGCTAAGCCTTACCTCCCACACAGCAGTTAGCAGTTGTTTGACCCCTGCATTTCCCCTTACTCAAAATGTGGCATAAAAAAGCCACAAATTGTCTGCAGCTAAAGTCAGTGAGCATCATGTAAAACATTGGTACACAATTCTTACTAAGGACTGCAGAGGGAAAAACTTTGTATTTGATGCTGATGGGAGTGGAAATTCTGTTGACCCATCCTATGGGGCTTTGGCAAGCGATATGTGTTTGTCCATTACATGGTAATGATGGAAAGAGAGAATCTATGTTCATGGTCCATTAATACATCTGTTAGGAAAGAAAATCTGTTCCGATGATCCACTATTGGAGACAACAAAAGTACTTATACACATGTGGATTTTCAGGTAAGCATTGCATTAAACACACCCACAATTTATAGTGACTTCTAAATGATTACATTTGTAATGTCTTGTGCAGAGAGAATGCCACTGAAGTAAAAAAAAAAATCCTAAAACCAAGGGCAAGTCATAAGCTCTTCATAAAATCAAATGCATTCTGGGAAATGACTAGTAATCTAACAAACTATGCCTCAATTAGAATTATAAAAAAAAAAAATGGGTGGCCCACCCTTGTCAAATACAAATTGAAAGGATATCTACCCAAAGTCTGTAGATATCAAACTCTGTTGTCTTCTGCCTGGCAATTAATCTGACACCTTCTATTTTCATTCCTACGGATGCAACATATTAACAAAGGCGATATCTCTGCATGTTTTCCAAAGGCAGCAATTGCAGTTATTTGCCTGAACTGTAAACCATCTCTTCCTGCTCAAACCAGTGGTAAGCACATGCATGCTGGAAAAGGGCAATTCTGGAAATAGTTGAAAGCCATTTACTTGTGTAACTATATGGAATAAAAAAAAATCTAAGTTTAAAAACCTTTAAAATATGCAGAGCCACTCATACCACCACAATATTGGATGCGTGCATATTTAATATTCGGATATTGGTTAAAAAGCAATGTTGCTAAGTCAACCTAGGAATAATGTGAAAGAAATTAGATCTGTGATAGAATTTATTTCTTCTGCTTAACACAATTTTCTGCTGGCATATCACATGATCTAACCACATTATGCTATGCAGGTCCATTACATGGGACAACTGCATTTGTAAAGACAATCTGTTAATAGGGGTTTCTGGGAGAGAAAATCTGTACTGGGGTTGCCAGGAGAGAGAAAGTTTGCATTTTGGTTTGCTCCCTTTTCTTCCTATATTTTGATGTTTTTTCCCTATTAATAACATTGCCAATCCTCTGCTGGGCAGGGCCACAACTAAGGGCAGGTAGAAGAGACTAATAGAGAGAGCTTGTGCTAATGTGTTTTGGTAGTTGAGGTAAGAGAAAAACATTTGGTCTATCCATTACATTAGGCTGTCAGGGAGAGAAGTTGTGCCAATCTATTACAAGGTGTCTAGCTGATCCGCTGTATTGGAATGCTCAGTGAGGTAATTTGTCCTAATGCATCAGAGAGGGTCCTGTCTCGGTTATCACGGATTAATAAAGCGCCAACATATTCTGCAGTGCTATAGAATAAATGGATGCATAAAGATTTACATACAAAAAACCAATAACCTATACAAAATGTAAAGAGGACTAACTTAAAGCAGTTGTTCCTCAGACATAAAGATTTTTCCAATTGCTCACTATTTTCTGTGTCACCGTTTTTGTAATATTGTGCAAGTGTAAATTGTCTTATTTTCACCTTTTAAAGCAGCTGGGGGGGGGTCACCGACCCTGTAAACTCTTCTAAATTGATACATTTAGTTGATACATTTAGTTTTTCATCTTTGTCCCTGCTGAACAGAATCTCTGGGTTTCATTACAGACAGCTGTTAGAATTGATACAATAGTTGCTAATACTCCAGAGATGCTGCTGAGAAATGCAACTAAATGTTGCAAAATTGTAACAGAGTCTGCACCTGAATTACTGACCTATAAGACTCAAACACCTCTGACAGGGATACGGTTTCAAAACGCATCAGTGAACAGTGCTGCTCCGGCAGACTGCATTGAAATCCAATTCTCAAAAGAGCAAAAAGATTTTTTATATTCTATTTTGAAATCTGACATGGGGCTAGACATTCTGTCAATTTACCAGCTGCCCCTGGTCACGTGACTTGTGTCAGCACTTTAGGTGGGAACTTCTTTCTGGCAGGTTGCTGTTTTTTTCCTTCTCAATGTAACTGAAGTAACACAGTGGGACAAGACACATGATTTGGGGCAGCAGGGAAATTGACAATAAATCTAGCCTCATGTCAGATTTCAAAATGAAATATAAAATAACAGTTTGAGAAATGGTTTTCAGGGAAGAATTCTACTAGAGCAGCACTATTAACTGATGCATTTTGAAAAAAAAGTTTTTTACCCATGACAGTACCCCTTTAAACTTTGGGAAAAAAAGTAAAAAAATGAATACTGGAAAGTAATTGAAAAAAGTCTATTTCTGGGGAACAATCTAAAAGCAACTCCGCTGAAAAAAGTGTTTTGAAGGTGAGCAACCCCTTTAATGAATAATATGCCCATTAACGGCATGTCTGAGTTGACAGAATACTCATTTTCTTTTGCTGTATTGCTGCTGGCCTGTGCACAGGGTTCAGGAATCGGCACCAGGTTGCTCTCTAGACAATAATGAAGAACAACCATGGGCAAAACCAAACAACCATAGTGTTCAGGTCATGCTACAGTTAAAGACACGCTGCAATACAAGTTATTTCTTACAAATGGCACCGTTAGAATAATAATAGCAATAAAAATATCTTCACCAATACAGCTCTTTTTATCCTTAGATCACACAGTGCTTTACACAGTAATGAATACATCTATTCCATTATTACTGCTCCACTTTTTATTTACCTCTGTTGGATGAAAGGCTTAGCAGGCTCCCTGGGACTTGAGTCTGTGACCTTCTGCCTGTTAAGATGTTCTCAGAACCTTTCCTACCTGTCTGGCATTTAGGGTAAAATGCAATAAGTACTTTCTGCTTACAGTAAAGGAAGAAAGAAGGGAATCAATGTTCTGGCTCCTGCTCTGGGCTGCAATATCCCATTTATAAGTGTTTAACCCCCTTGATGCCAGTAAGGCCTTCAATATATTGAAACTCCTTTCCAATTGCAAAGTTCACCTGCAAAGGAGCAAGGTCAAGCAAACCCACACAATCAGCTGCTTGGGGAGGGTGCATGAAGCAACAGGTTAAATCTCTGTTTATTAAAGCCTTGATCTGTGATATTGCTATTGAAGAAGTCATCAAAATCATGTTAAACTATGCTAAAAAGCGAAAAGCATTTTTCCCCCACCCATAAATATTTTCTCTACCAGTATCACAATAGTAGTGCAGAATTTATTTTTAACTTATGGGGGGGGGGGTCTGGTCACCAGAAAACATTTGTTGTACAAGGCCCCGTGTTTGCTAAACGCGGGCGGGCAGTGTGATTATATAAGGGAGAAATGTTCCCATTAGAAAACAAGCATACATCTTCTGATGCTTAGCCTGCACTGTTTTGCACCAGAAGCATAAACAGGCTGCATAATATTACATGACTACACATATTTTACTACAAAAGTAATTGATCAGTTTACAGCCCAAGTGTGATTGCAGAATGCATGCCAGTTGAGCATCACAAATAAATAGCTGGTCTGACATGGTTAGGTTAATCCGTAAAACAATTGACTCGTTAAGGGTAATGTTACATATAAGTATCTGGCTACTTAGGATTGTGTGTGTACAGGATTTGTACAATATTCACATTGAGCAATAACAGACTCTGACATAAATATTCAGCTAAGACAGGTTCATCTAACTTGCGGCATCTCCACCTGTGAAGAGCTTGTCACTAAACGTTACTGTAATCCTTTCCGACTGCTTCCTCGGGCAAATTTCATGTGCGTGGAGCTGGAACTTATAGGTTTAACCCACCGTGCCTTGTCTGGTTTGAATGTGACAATGTGTCCGTCAAAAGCATGGATCTCAACAGTATCTTTACATGCTTGAAGGTCTTAGTTAAACTTGTCCCTTAACTAAAATATATAGCCAAAATATAGAGAGAGGGGGTTCATTGTTAAGTGTTCATTGAGTTTCAGTGTTATCAGCTGTACTAATTTAAGAGGAAACGAACTGGCAAATGCCAGAGAGGCAGTTGTAAAATGCCACAGACACTATTTATTGGACTGGTGGGATTGTTTGGGCCTCTGTGTACTTGGAATGCCAGGGCCTATCTTGACCCTCAGACCTAGAAGATAGTATAGGCTTTGCATTGTGATGTAGTGGATATGGTAAGACAAGCAAGCAGTGTTTCTGATATTTTAATAAAAGGAAATTGACTTAAAACACATTATTTATATAGATCTACACAATGTTTTATCAAAAAGGTTTTTGGCATAGCAAGTGCCTGGCCCATTCACCATTCCTCTTGCTCTTATTTTGTTCAAATGATTCCCATTTATCTTATCTTGCCAGTCACCACTCACTGAAACCAGTGGTCTTGCTTATGCGAAAATGTTTTCAGTTTGAGTATATGCAAAGTATAATATCTGAACAGAAGGTTCCATCAAAAAAGATACATCTGATTTTTTAGTCAAGCAAGTAAACTATTGACATGTGAGGTTAGTGGTTACAAACTCATGTCTTGCATGCTAGATCAAATAGGAGAATCGTCTGCACTATTGTGAAGAAAATATACTACAATGCTGACTCCTAAAAATACAGTTTTCTTTTCTAAAAGTTATTTATCTGCACTTAAGCTGGCCATAGTGCAGATCCTAGTGTAGATGCACAATGAAAAACCCATAACAAAACGAGACTCGTTGGTCCAAAGAACATCAATGCTTACAGAATTCCCCAATTACTAATCTAACTATTACTGTATACCCTGGATTTCCTATTATTACAACCTATTGTAAAATACTGTACCTTTATTATTACAGGATACAAACTCTTCTCGTAAACAAACAAAAAATATTTAACAAGCCCTGCCAGCACTAGATACAGTGCTTTCTTAAACAAAGCAATTTTGTTGATCGTCTTGTGGTTTTCTTTGAATGTATGTAATTTATAGGAAAACTGTATCCTGTTTGCTATTGTCTTGACATGAAAAGACTTTGCATTTAGATACATTTTGATCTTCAAGAGAGCAGGCTCATCGGTACAATGGGCTGACTATGTATAGAAAGTTACACGAGTTCCAGCAACAAGTAACAAAGGAAAATATTGATTTTTCTCATGGGGTTTCACAAAGAATGAAATAAATGTCTTTTTTGTCTTGGTAATTTACTTTACAGCATTGTCACAGTATCATACAGCTTGTAAACACATTCCTAATATGGGTAGACTGCTGATGAAATATGGTGGGGTGCTGGGATAGTGGGGGCAACAAGTAATTATGAAATATAGATAATTTAAAGCAGATAGGGACTGTGCTCTGTGCTCTTGATGATGCCAAAAGGATAAAGTCTTCAAAAGATCACATAATGGGAATTGCACAATGGCCAACACAACAATGCATCATGCTAGTATTTTAACAATGTGGCTGAAAACAATCCTTAAAATCACTGTAAAAAAAGACATTTATATATGTAAAGTAGATCCATGTAGTTTCCTCCATTAGCTCTCATTTGGCAAGTGGGACACTGGGTTGTGTTTAAAAGCCCTAGATTATATGAATTGCCATGGGTATTTAATAAACACTAAACTAGCTCAACTTAATATCTATTATATTTTGCAGGTGGTATTTATGCAGCTTGACAATATTATTGCCCCTCAGGCAATTGGGCGGTTCTGTTGCATTCCACAACATAAAACTGTCCACTATATAATCCTATTTAGATATTATCAGTTTATGTTCAAAAACAATATTTTTTAAAAATGTTAAAGTAATTTTAAAATACAAAAGTGTAACAAGACAGACATCCGCTGAACTGGAAACAGTGGTGTTATCTATAGGTTGATGAACTCTGCTTATGAAATTCAAGAATGTACACATATGTGCATGGCTGAACAATGCCTTAAGAAAAAGACTGCTAATGTGCAGATAAGCGGCAGGACAATGATCGGTGGGAAGGGCAAAGCACCTTATATTACACATTCCAACCCCTTACACATTCCAAACATCATTGTCATTTATTGAATGAGCAACAGATAAACATTCCCTTCTCAATCCTCTCTGATTACTGTAAACTAGAATGCCCTGCAACAACTTTGGAAACTTTTAAAAAATATCTGTAACCATTAACAGCGATTTTTCATCATATGTAAGCAGGACGCGGAAATAAAGCATCTCTCAGCACATATTAATGTACTAAAGTGTAATTCAGTTTCACCTAAACCTTACTCTTACTACAAACACCTTTGACAACCCTTTCTAAAAAACGGAAATCTAAGATATCTGCCAGAACAAATGTTCTTCTTGCAAAAAAGGCCCTTTTGTACCTGTAATTAATACCTTTATTATTCTAATTGCAAGGGATGCTCTCATGTCTCCTCGAAAGGCCATATTATATGGTTGCTTTATATATTGCTAAGAGTGATAATATGATAATGATATATTTCCCCCTATCCTCGGAACAGAGAGCTTCCATTCATTAGCTTTGTTGTCCTTCTCTGCACAACTAGATGTTGAGATTTCCACTTTACTACGGCCTCCTAAGAGAGAGGTCACAGGTGTGACTTACTTCATCCTTTATGTCTTCCTGCTGTTGTGCAGTGAATATTTCCATTGCTGAGATCAGTCTCATCATTAGTTCATCCACTGATGTATTCCCTGGTAACAAGAAAGAGCAAAGAAAATCCGCAGGGAATAAATAGCAAATAAGTTTTTGGTGGATTAAAATGTTATTTGGCAAGAAGTTTCAATTCCATGAGAGAAATTTTCACATCTCTCATTACAAACAAAACATACAACAATGAAGAATATATATAGGACAAAATTTTATGCCTCCAAGATAAAATTCATATCCAAATGTACTATCCCCCATATTAAATAAAAGGTAGAGGACCAGTAGATGCTTCCTGCTGACTGGTTGCAGTAGCAAACTTAGACCAGTAGCAAACTTTTAACATTTTATATGGCCACTGCAAGTTGTGCCTTCCAGCATTATTTGCACTTTGTGTAATATATAACTATATTATATTAAATAGAAGGGGAATGTGTCAATCATAAAACAGGCAAGGCATTGCGGTAACAGAAGTCTTGGGGGAAATAAATGCACTTCCGCTACAATAATTCCATGGCAGTAGTTAATACAAGTAAAAGTAGTTAATACAAGCAGTACACAGTACAGAAAGGGAGTAGCAACATACTGCTTTCACTGGTAATTACATTTATTTATATAGTGGAAACAGCACTTCAGACAGATTCCTCATTATTCATTATCCATCATCCCTCCTACACTCATGCAACACAGGGTTATAATAATAACAATGCAGATGAATAATAAGTTTCATACTTGTATAGGTCTGCTGGTTTTACTGGCCTAATGTGACGCCTCACTGATTTATTATGCATCTTAGTATATCTAAATAAATATACCTTGAATGACATTCAGTACTTCGTTAGATGATCGTTTGCCCATGATAATGAGGAAAAGTGGAAACTGATCTGTTTGCTGTGCACGGACAGTTTGTGCTACCACACTTCCAAAATGTCGGGTGCAGAGTGTCAGAAATCTGTATGGAAACAAAAACAAAGAGAAACATTCAGCATATGAACAAAGACTTTAATATTTGTCTAATTTTATATAGGTTTAGGTTAGGTATTATATATACTTTATTCTATGGATGATGTTTCTCTAGTAATCAATGTAATGGCCACGCACAAGTTGAATGTGTTATAAAATCTTAAGTGAATGTGCTACTTCCAACAATGTTTCTTATGCAAATGCACAGAAAACGTTAAATCTGTGGTCAGCTATAAAAGAGGCAGACAATGTACACAATATGAAAGGAAAAGGAATAGTGGATGGGGACAGAAGAATGAATTGTCTTCAAGAAAATAAGAATGGGCAAAGATGGTGGAACCATAATAATCATTCATTACTATTAAAACTTCTGTAAGTTTTGCAAAAATCAAGTTAATTTCCCTACTGTTTGGGGAATGGGGTTTCAGATGAATTTTGCATTATTGCCTTGGGATACTTTTGAGACTGTGGATAGGCTTCATTGAAGGTCAGTGTCAGCAACCCTGACTATTCATACACTTCTGATATTGAATTAAGCCCAGGGTTACCGATTCTAAGTTGGGTCTAAAGCCTTCAACCTCAAAAAAATAAATAAAAGAATTGAATATAAATTGAGAACTGCTCAGAAAAGCACTATGAGTGAGTTTATATCGATTAATTTTTGGGTTTTAACAACTTATAGCAGAGCAGTCTTCTAAGCACTGTTTTCATTTACATTAATTTTCTCTTTTGAGTGTTTTCTGAGAAAATAGAAGTTTTAGACTGTCAACAGGATTTCAGCTCAGTAGTTTTCTTTGAAGATAAGAGTGTCAGGGAATGCAATTGTCTAAGCACTGTATTAAGCCAACCCTAGGGTTGGTGACTCTCGGTTGAAACAAAGGTGCTCAATAAAGCAAAACAATCAATATTTTTGAGGGTTTAGAGTCCCCATAAAAAGGAAACAGAATGTAATCATTACATGCTTACGGGTATAAAAAGGGACAAGCGTTCTACAAAGCACTATAAAGGTTACGTCACTCTTGGCTGCAAAAACTGCAAAATGATGGCAGAGCACAGAAATGTTTTACATATCAAGCAACTGATGACAAGGCTATAGGGCTCAGTTACAAACAGGGGAAAGTAGTAAAAAGCTAGAAACTTGAACAAATATCCTTTTTTTTTTTGCAAATGTTGAATTCTGCCTCTTCTTTGCGCCCAGTGCTGACTTTTGTACTTCTGGTATGGTGGAGAAAAATAATTTTGCCCAACTGTAAATGTCAGGCTAAAGATTGTGAGTTGCGCAAGTCATGGAAAAGGTATTCGATGGAAATCTCCTTGCATGCTTCAGTGTCATTCAGTAAGCATCAGGACCTTTCTGTATATAGTGCATGCGGAAGCTTGTACCTGTACAAGGCTTCCTAAGCACAGATCACTACACTCTGGGTCTTGCACCGGATGCATTGTCAAACTGCCCAACCAACACAGGGCAAAGCCTGTATTTGCCAAATGTGTTTAATCTCTGTTATTTCACTCTGTGTTAAAATTCCAGAAAGTACACCACAAGAAAAAAGAAAACTACTGAATGTATAGGTAAAGTTTCTTAAAACATGATTAATTCCACTTAGCTTGATTCATTTTTATTTTACATTGATAAAAGAGAAAATAACATTAATATCCAGATTTAAACAAAAAGGCACTCAGATATTAGCATATAAAAGTCCTCCATTAGTATTCTTGCCACGATCTAGAATAAATGAAAAAACTGATAAAGCTTTTCTGTTCCATTAGAGGACTGTCTGAAATTAGCATTTCTTTCAAGAGAAAAGGGTAGCTTATGATATGTTTTCAGATCTGATGGTAAAAGTAAATGTCATAATAATAATGAATTATGAAAGACCAAATGCAAATATGGAATGCTTTAATAAGATCCAATTTAATAAAGTCTGTAAAAATAATAGAGTTTTAATAACATGGGTCAGAAAAGGCAAAACAGTGGAAATTTCTGGGAACTCGCCACTGAAAGAGGTCTATTAATACTTAATTATTTTCATGAAACATAATTTAAATTGAGTGTTTTTTTTAAATGTTAGAGAATAAAAGTGTAGGTAGAGCGGGAGTGGATGATTTGATTAATTTATGATAAACACAAAATAATATTGCATTCTATAACTCTATTAACCCAAAATGATTAGATTTAAATATTGGGAAAATTCTAATGTAAACAAGTAAACAACCTTTACACTCTTAGGTTCCATTCTTTCTATTGGGTTAACGAGCAAAATAACTTTGCAGTAGTGTTCCACAGCAAACTTGCAAAGTTTTTTTTTTACCGTGATAAATTTTATATTTAAGTGGAACAAAATACAAATTGGGTGTGAATACCCTAAAAATTTATGAACAATTATGTTTTAATTTTATAAACACTAAGGGGCAAATTTACTATTATTCCCCAAAAAATATAAGTTTTTCCTCGATATTCGATTAGCATTCGATTTTCAAATGCTAATCGAATAGTTTTAGGCTACGCTTTTGTTCGATCTTCGATCATTCGATGATCGAATAACGATCGTTCGATCATTTGAATTAACTATTCGATCATTCGAATGATTCGTACGTTTCGAACAATCGAAGACTTCGATCATACAAATTCTATTCGATCAGGACTTAGCCTCAGAAGCCTATGGGAGGGTTCCCATAGGCTTCTATTACAATTTGGCAGGTTCAATCTGGTGAAGTAGGCAGTCGAATAAATTTAAAATTTTAAATCCTTCGCTGATCGAATGATCGAATATTCAATCATTCGAATCTATTCCATCCTGTGCTATTCGATGATCGAATAAGCCTAATTTGCATATTCGACCAATCAAATTAATCCTACAATTGGAATTCGATCGAACTTCGATCTATTCACGTGAATTTAGTAAATCGTCCCCCTTAATTTGCAACTCTCCTGTGCTGCCATCTGAAGATGTACCCATAATTTCTGGGGCCCCTTAAAAAAAAATATTTCATATTGTGCTGAGGGGCCCAACAATTATGGGTTCAAAGGTCTAAGTAAGTTTTGGAAGGTGGCTATTTATACAATAAAACTACAATAGGGTTCTTTTTAATCTCCAGTGAATATAGGTTGTGTACTTCATGCACATTATAGGTCAGTGCACACTACACATTTTTACATGATTTACTAGCATTTAATATATGTGTAGTAACAATGAAAGCTGATGATCGCAGTAATGAAAAGCTTACAGTCTAATTGGGCTTTCATTGCAACAACCTTATACAATAGGTCTCACAGTCACATGAAACATTGAAAACCAACTGGTGTTTCTAAGCCTCTCAGCCCATCATTTACTTGAAATTGGACAGGGAGTTTATGAGAGGCATGGGGCAGTTCAAAGTGCAGTAGCTGACACAGCTGCCTATGGAGCGCCTCAAAAGAGCCAGATGTCAGGGCATGGAAATGTTCTCCATTCAATGATGAGAACCTGGATTAACAGGTCTCCTCCTATGTACAGAGGGAGGTGAATTGTAACAAACAGAGGGCAGGCAGCACCCTGCCATTCTTGCTTCTTTCTCAATTATACAAATATTTAGTCAGATAAAGCAACATGGCAGGCATTTCTACAAAGAGTTTTCAGCTTCCCTCTCATTTTATTTAATTAACAGTTGCACAAATGTTGCAAAACTCAGTGCTAAATGGATCTGCAAACCCTTGTGTTAGAAAACAGTGTCATGCTCATTAAACAATAAAGGGCTCAATGGCCTCTATAAACTGAAAGTGTAACTGAGAAATTATGTTGTAGATTCTTACACTGCTATGGAAACTTGGCTCAAGTACAAAATGATAGGAGAAATGGCTGATCAATAAGAGTGCTTACAGGGGTACACATAAATCCATCAGGTAGCACTTAATAGTAAAAAGAAACTAGACATAATATATACATGGGGACTAACTAGGTTAGCTGTTTTTTTGCCTTCAGTTAATATTTATGGGTCAAAAACAAAGGGAACAGGGCACAGCAATATAAAAATTACCAAAACTTTGTCAGGGGAGCATGAAAAAAAAAAAATATATATATATGCAGGAATGTACACATGATGGAGACCCATCTATATGGGGTTGAAACCTGTTGAGTTTTGATAATTTTTATATTGGAGTGCCCTGTTCCCTTTCAGGTAGCCTCCTCACAGTGAGCACACTATTGATATAATATGGTATGATATGGTGTGCCAATGGTCTTTTAATATTTATGGTGCACAGAATAAACAGTGGGAGTCTGGGTCCAGCTTGCATTACATTCTAGTACCCAGAGATATTGCTATATGCTTCACAATGGAAGACAATGCTACCAAATGTTAGAAGAGTGGTTAATAAAGCACTGGGTATGTACAGTATGCCTGATGACTAAACATAATTTCACGAGCATTATGCCTGTCAAACTCAACATCTTTCTACAGCGGTTTTTCTCCTTCATAATAATTATTTTGCCACAGTTCCCACAATTTTCACTTCTGTGTTCATGGATTCCCACCGCTTTTTTGCTCTTTTTTCCCTTTTCTGGGCATCAAACACAGTATGAAAATCTAGAAGCAGCATAAAGCAAAATTAATTTCCTACATCTGGCTGATGTCAAGTGCAGAAAATTTCCCTAATCGCTTGCTGATCTGCTTGCGGGACGAGTGGCGAGGAGGATCAACAGACGGATGCTTAATAAATTACTGCAGGGTGTGAAGGTCAAAAAGAATGAACCAAAGAAAGCTCTCGCACAAGAAATATTAAAAAGCTGGATTTCTTGAAGAGGCACTTATAAAAAGGCAGTTTGCCTCTACTCCAAACGTCGAGTGCTCTCAAAGAGATGGAGCAAGTGTCCTCACGGAGTTCACAGCTTTACAAACTAGGACACTTAAACAGAACATGTGTCAAATGGTCCTTAGCTAGGAGAGGATATTTTAAGTGCACTTCACTAACAATAGAATTAGTCCTGAGGACAACTGGCTTTTAAATTTGTCCTGCTCACCGCCAGTCAGTATTCAACTGCTATTCCACCATTCCCTTGATCAGCACTGCAGCTACTGTGAAGCATGTATATTTACATTTAGACATCCAAATCAACATTTGCACATGAGAATGCATTGGAAATTTCATACCTTCAGTGAAAATGGGACATTCTTCCTCTTGTTTCTAGACATACTTTTGTATATTCTAATATTGTATTGTTCTCAGTATTCTATTATAGTGTTGTTTTCATGCACAGTGCTGTATACACATATAGGGTCGTACCTACCATATAGAAACTCAAGGGCCTGTGCATTGGTGGTCCTCACAGGATCATCTATGCATGCACCAATCATCGGGGAAGGGGACAAGCTGAGGTCCGGTGCCTAGGACTGAACTGGCCCTAAACACAGCCCTGTACACATTCACAAGGAGAGTGATATAGATAGAAATACACTTACACACATTGCTTTACAATTAGTAGCCAGAAATAAGAGCTCTGAAGGTAAAATAATATTTTACCTATCCACATAATACCTGAAGATACATGGTAAATATGAAATTGCTTACACGCTTGAGATAAAATATGACAGATTTATTAAGGGTTGAATTTCTTTATGATCAAAACAGTCAAATTCAACTAGGGAATTTTTCAAATTAGATTTGAGTATTTTTCAAATTAGATTTGAGTATTTTTTTTAAAAATTCAAATTCAAGATTTATCATACTCTGGCCCTTTAAGAATTCGACTAATAGCCACCTAAAACTAGCTGTATGGGAGAGGTCCAGGGATCAATTTGGAGCAGTTTGACATTTGAGAGGTTTTTTTTTTCAGAGAAAAAACTCGAATCGAGTTTGATCAAAGTCGATTCAAAGTTTCAGGTAATTTCATTTCATCCAAGTTTTAGAAATTCAGTTTTAATATTAAATTTTGATTGGTAAAATTTCGAATTTATGGGAGTTCCAAAAACCCACATGAATTCCAAATTAGACCTTTGATAAATGTGCCTCTAAGTCATTTAATGAAAAAGTTGGTACACAGAAGACTGAATTATATTATTAGCTTTGGTACTGTACTTGGCAGGTTATTTTTTAATCAGTAAGAATCCCAATGTTTTGAGATAGAAAACAAAATGACTGTTTCTTTCTAAGAGAGACCAAAATACCTTTCAGGGTCATAGGCAATTAAACATGTAGCTGCAAATCCTAAAAACATAATGAGGAAATCTCCTGACCATATTTAGGAGGTGTAATGGTCAGTAAGTAACAAGAGAAGCATTTCACAGGCTTAAGAGGACAGGCTTATCAGACAGTGATCTTTATGTCAGGAGGGCAGATTGTGACCTGCACAGGAACCCAGTACAGTTCATGGAACATTTTGTAACAGATTACTTCTGCTAGGTGTTGCAAAGATGTCCGCTGGCAACTTAGATATATGGCAAACTTCTAAATCTAAAGGTGCTTTCAAGTTCTCTGTTTTATATGTCCTTGCACAGCCAGAAGATGATGTATAATATACAGATAATTTATGAAACTAATTAGTACTATTTCAAAACAATATTTAGTCACCTTTTTTGGTTAAACTCATTGTCCAATCTCAATTCCTTTTATTTTAAAAAGCCTCAGTCCTGTAAATGTAAGATTAAAGATATATGTGTGATGCATTCTGGTTTTCTGTTGAAAAGCCAATGTAAAACATTGTAGCCTATAAAGTCATTAAACTAAGGCAGAAACATATGCTAAAGAAAGTGCTAAGTCTCCATAAAATGCATGATAGAATTGAGTTGTGGCTCCACCTTGTAGCTCTAAGGTTGGGATGTCCACTGCTGACTTTTTGGCAACATTAGACATTGAAAACATGGAGAACAGGATCCAGCACACTTATTTGGTAGTGACAAAACTGTAGATGGTTTTTGAAAACCTAATAATTGGTGCCATATCCAGAAGCAAATCACTGTACTAACTTGTAAAACGATCTACTAAAAGAGCAAAGTTGTGAGAAGCTTGTCTCTTTCTCACAGGTTACTAGTTGTTAATGTGAGAAAGGGGCACGATTCCGGTATTCACAGAATCACAACTGGCATCTTCTTTTTTTTTTACTGTACCACTGCCATACAAAAATGGGATTATCACCTTGTGAAAAGAAAATCTTCCTGCTGCCTATTTAACTCATTTACTAGCGGAATTGGAAACTGCCGTAAACTTATCATTAAGAGAAAACTGATCCTTTAAGGACTCTTTAAGTCGGTCACGCTTTATCATCCTATCAAGTGTTTCCTAAGAAGGTTAGTTTACCTGTTTAATCACAGGATAAAGGAAGGTATTTTAAACTGTTAAACCCCAAGCACATACACCTTAAGATTGTTAAGCATTTTCAGAGACTTTCACTTCTTCCTTTAGTATTTTTTTTCTTTTTTTGGTGTTACGGGGACTAGATTCACATGCACAACTCTGGATAACATTGTGCAGTAATTATGGCTGGTTAACAAAAAGATATGAACAATTACTGAGCCGTTATGAAACTCAACACTAATAAAGTCATTAGATGTTGCCCCACTCATGATCCTTCTCAAAGCTTCTGAAGTTACAGGAACATACAGCATTGTGTGATAAGACAATCGCTGCTGGCAGATTGCAAACCTCAAGTTAAACCAGGCTGCAAATTGATCTTGACATTTGGTTAGAACAGACACTATAATCAAAAGCCTAGCAGAAAGGGAGAAAATGACTGGGAGAACTCAAGCAAGAACAGCAGCTATCCATTCTCTTGCATAGTTCTTGCACAGCTGGCTGTCACTCCCTAGAGAAAAGCAGGGCTGAGAAACATTTCTTTACACAAAATGGGTGCAGGACTGTCAGGTCCACTGTTCATCTAGGATCTAGAACAGTGGTTTTATATCTAAGCTATCCCTAGCAATGGCAGTGCCAGTATCTAGGGGGACATATTAATCATAAGTTTAATTTTTCTGAGTATTCTAATACAAAAAGACTCACCAAACTAGAATCCAAGATTGGACCTTACTTATTATTTAAAAAGTATGATTTAATTGGATCGGGAACAAACACAAAAAAAATTGAGCAAAAATCCAAATTGTCTTTTTTTTCAAGTTTTTTCCCTGAAAAGCCAGATTTTTTTTGTATGAAAAATTCAGATTTCTGGGATAAATCCATTGCAGACCATGTACAATTCCAAAAAAATCCAAAAGGATAGGGACTCTCCCCTTGACTTATATACAACAATGTCTGGTCTGAGATGGCAGATTTTTGGATTCTGACTTTTTCCATCCTCTGTGTATAATAAACCTCCAAAAATATGTAATATTCAAGTTTTAATTTAACGATAAAATCCAAATATTTAGTGGGAAAAAAATTTGGATTTTATCGTTAAATTAAAACTTGAATATTACAAGTATTTTGCATTCAGACTTAAATAACCCAGAATGTAGGGTGAGTCACTAAGCAGAACCTTGAAACCACAAAAAAAAAAACAGTGAGGAGACAAAAAGTCCTGGAAATGAATAAAGGCATGGAAAGATCATTTTTGTCATAGGGCTACTGAACATCTAGGCTTGTACAGTAAGTTCAGTAAACAAAATTAACATTTATAGTCATAATCTGTTTTAGGCTTTGGTTCTCCTTTAAATGGATGCAGACTCTTGTGTTTGTGCTATTAATTTACACTACGTATTATGAATTTGAATATTTGGTATGCATATGTAAAAGGTAAATCGGTAAAAAGAAAAAAACCCTTTAAAAACTGAAATAGATTGGATATAAATTCAATCTCTGCACTTTTTATACAATATTTGTCAGCACCACCTTTTGTAGCAAATGCATTTAAAGTACTTTATGTACCAGCAAAGCACATTGTTCAGGAGTTATTTCAGACCATGCTATCAGGCAGAATTGCTCCAGACAGACAAGGCTTGGGTGCCATAGATTCTCAATTCAGTTAAGATCAGAACTTTCAGCAGGCTAATGTAAGATATAAAGTTTTCTGTTCTTGAGCCACGCCAATATCATTTTGGCTTTGTTATAATTTTACTGCTGAAACGTTAACTTTTGTCCAAGCTTAGGTATTTTTGGCAGACTGATACAGGTACTCTTGCAGGATTCTATGTATTTTACATCATCCATGATCCTATTATAACTCAAAGAAACACAGTCCGCACCTAAAACAGCATACTGTTAAACTGCTATATAGAGTGGTGGTAGCAAAAATCTAGACATGCATGTTCTATAGTCAAGCAGCCTATACAGCAGGCAGCTGAAATGTAGTGTGAACCTTCTACCAGCACAGTACTTTTAACAAACTGAATATTCAAGAGCTGGATAAAGCATATCAAATTCAATATTTACAATACATTCCCTCTGTGGGAAGCGGATAGGAAGAAAACACCCCCGTGCCACACCTGGGGTATGAAGCAGGAAAGCTTAGCTGCGAGAACATGGCCGGATAATCTCCAGTCAAGCAGAGAACAGTCAAAGAGGTTAGCAGCAAGGGTCAGCACCTGTGAACATGGCTAATTGCTTCACAAACAGGAGGAGGGCAAAAGCAGAAAGCAGTAACAAGTTGCCTCATCTCTGCAACAATATCAAGTTAAACTTGGGTGAAACACATGGACAACAAACATTGTTTAAAATTATGTTACAGAAGGGCTCCAAAATAATCCTGCCGGTAACAAAAATGTTTTGCAGAAAAAAGGTTTTGTGATTAAAGGTGAATAATGCTGATATTAACCATGACAAGAACTAGTGATGTCCCTTATTCTTAATCATTATCTTTACTGCAGGGTGATGTGGTATTTCTGCATTTTATTTAGTGAACAATTATTTTCTCTTTCTGTAACAGAAAGTCATGATTGATATAACTATAGGTTTTAAATGAGGTACAGGTAAGGGGCCTGTTATCCAAAATGCTTGGGACCTGGGGCTTTCCGGATAAAGGATCTTTCCATAATTTGGTTCTTCATACCTTATATCTACTAGAAAATCATGTAAACATTAAATATTAATTAATTCTGTTTCCAATAAGGATTAATTACATCTTAGTATAAGGTACCATTTTATTATTACAGAGAAAAAGGAAATCATTTTTAAAAAATTTGTATTATTTCATTATAATAGAGTCTATGGGAGACCGCAATTCGTAGCTTTCCTGATAACGGGTTAAAGGAAAATGGATCCCATACCTGAACCTCACTTGTATTCATATTTATACAAAAACAAAGCCCATCACCAAATAGCAGACTATTTATTAGTATATACAGTAAGGTGTGTAAGGAAGCTTTAGTTTATGCAAGACTCTATTCTCAAAATAATTGTGGTTTTCCTGTTTTTGTAAAAGCTCTAAGGGCCAGACGAGAAAATTGGGGAAGATTCGTCACCTGGCGACTAATCTTCCCGAACCGATTCCCCCCTGCCTTCCAGCTGCTTCAATGAAGGATCGCCTGCGCCTATTCACACACGGCACTGCGCTTTCTCAAAATCAACCGAAATTGCCTAACGAGGCTACTTCGAGCGACTTTGGAAAAAGCAGTGCCGCAGGTGAATAGGCGCAGGCGATTCTTCATTGAAGCAGCTAGAAGGCAGGGGTTCGGGGAGATTAGTCGCCCCAAAGAAGAGGCGATTACTCGCCAGGCAACAAATCTCCCCCGAATCTTCCTGTGTGGCCTAACCCTAAACACTCAAGGTTTATTAAGTGTAAAAACCACAAACAACTCTAATACAAAACTTTGCCAGGTAAAAGTTGACAAAGTCAATGGGAGCTGTGCTGATCCTATTGAACCATTTTGAATCAGTTCAGACTTTTAGAGGGGTTTGGATTTGTTTTTTAATCGGAATTGCTGAATAACTCAAATGTTTAGACGTTTTACAGGTATTTGTAATTTTTTTTTTTTGGATTGTTCAGCGTTATATTCCATTTCTACTTTTTTTATTTGGCTCTTTTAATAAATGTCATGACATTCGTAGTTTTAGAGAAAGTGAGTTTAGTTGTGGTTTCAAAAACCTCTAAATCCACAAAAATGTTACCTTTAATAAATAGGCCTCCACATGTAGTATCACATGAAAACCGACCATAGATTGTGACTGTTATGCACTACAGAAACTGTATGTTTCACAGGACAGGACTGATGAGTGTCAAAAAGATAGGATGTCAGTACTACATATGTAAGGGGAGACAATAACAAAATTGATTAGTCATTCGATTGGAGATTAAAGCAAACTGCATTTTGCCAAATCAACACATTATTCATTTTCTGGGTGAACTGTCAGTTGCTTGTTGCACTTCCATGGTATTTCGAAGGCAGAATAAACTACACCCCTCGAGGTTTTCAAGGAGTACAGCTGGCATGTTCATGATCAAGCCTGTACAATATATGAATGTAATGGTATACTCATGAGCAGAGCTTACATTTACTACAAGTCCATTCACTAAAATGACAGGGTGCATCAAATTTAATTAAATATACCTAAAGATATCTAAAACCTATATAAGTATAGGAATTTTTAAAATGCAGGTGATAAATTGAGTTAATCTGAAATCAAGTAAATGTATTTTCTGTGGTGGTACAACTATTTGAACCAAATCACAATGCTGTTTTTGTGTTGGCACACATATTACTTTATTCAGATCTCACTCTCTCTATTTTAAATTTGTAGAATTTCCTACAGTGAAGAGGAACCAGTTGTTGAATTAAGAAGCACTAAGGAGGTGCAACTGTTCATTCCAGTTTATTGTGGGGCTAATGTTGAATCAAATGTACGGCAGAAGCAAATAATGATAAGTCAAAGAAACCTCATCAGTTAAAGCGTTCACCACAGGTATCTGTGCAACCAGTCAACTTCTATAAAGAGTGTATCCATATTCTGCTACTTAATAAAACTCCTTTGGTAAAACATTACACAGCAATTACACACCAAACTATTGTTACTACGAAAATGGTCTGAAACACTGCATTTTTTTTCTAATGAAACTAAACCACATTTTTATTGTAAAATAAAAAAGACTTCAGAACGAAACAGGGTCTGGGACAAAGCAACAGCAGGTATCCTTGTGAACTGAGCTGCTACAGATGGTTACGGAATAGCATTTCATTCTGCATGATGTTATAGATAAAAGGTTGGGAGGGGAATCCATAGTGGAAATGAATGGTCACAGCAGTGTACAAAGGTTCACTGAAGAGAATATAGAGTTTTCTTCAGAAAGGACCCCAGGTCGCTTTCCAGAAATGTTGTCATTCATTTTCAACTTCTCTATGGCATTTTAAATAGGCAAGACAGTGCTCTGTATCTATACAGCATAGACCATGTGCCAATTCTGTCTTTCATAAAATGCAAGATTTGAGTCACAGAAGTTCATTGGTTTGATAGACAACACAAGGTTTTTGTAAAGACTATTACAGATAAACTGACTTGAACACTCCTTTTACCATCCCACAGAGAGAAAATACATTTTTTAAATTCTATTGTTGGATAAATATATAGACAGTTTGAACTCGGAAAATATATGTTGCCTTTTTCTTAAATGAACTTGTAAATCACTGCGTAATTTATATTACCTATTTCCATGCCCATAATGTACAAGAGCTGCTAATTAATGGCAAACATGGCCAATAATAAGGTCTGATATCTCAAAATAAGCTCCACCCATTACTGTTGCACAGCATGTGCAAACACAGGGCCAGATTTACATAGTGGGTGCCCCTAGGCCTACTGCCGTTTGTCGCCCCCATACTCTGCCCTTTATTCCCAAATTTTCATCATCAGGACTGGAGAAATAGGGATTGGCATATGGGAAATTTAAAAAACTATTGTATCTCCTGCATATCCCCACTGTTTTTGAACCAATGTGGGTGTGCCGCCCCCTAAAATCCTGCCACCCTAGGCCCAGACGGCCTTTCCACAAATCCGGGTCTGTGCAAACATATTGTGGCTACATGAAAGAAAACTGCTATATCGAGGGTCCTGGATGGAGATGTCAGGAGCAGCCTGAAATCTATTGCAAGGAAGCTATTAGTTAGCAGGGGCTCTTTTCCAACATCAGTGCCTAAATCAATTTTCACAAAACAACTGTATCACAAAACTACTGTATCAAGTACTTGACTGAGAAAAAGCAGCACAATATACTATAAAAATTTTTAAATGGCAGGCTAATCAGACAGCTAGCACTGCAGAATAGAACGTCAGCATTCTACTGCATTTGTGTTTATGTTTACTTCATGTAACTACTGCTTGTTTTATCTGCATGTCCATGTACTAGTGGCACTCTATAAACAAACGGCTTTGTGAACAGTTAAGTACTAATAATACGAAAGATATCACATATTGATTTCTCAAAGGGACCCAAACCAGAACAGCACTATCCCTCTCAGTATTATTATTTATTTAAAAACTGGTTTGCATATTAAATTTGGTAAAATATGGCTTTACAAATTTCTGAAAAATGGTAGCTAGTTGGCACTACCTATAAAAGCGACAAAGTAGACACTGTGAAGAATATTGTTGAGACAAGACTTCCTTAATTCAGTGTACTGCTGTTGTCTATATTATCCAATAGAACAATATTAAAAATAAATGTTTTAGCATTACTGGTTTTAACCACTGTAATGAGGTTATGATGACCCAAGACCCACCTGGCTCTATTAGCTTCTTTTGTCATATCCCAGGCCCAAGTGATGAAGTTCTGACTCAGATATGAAACAATAGATTCTGCACAGAGCATCTGGGAACAAAAGACGTTGGCGAGGACACTCTCATCATGGTGGAGGTAGATAGCAAGGAGCTTCCTCTAGGAAAAACAAAAAAAAAAGACATGTTAGAGTAGATTCAAAGACTTGAACATTAAGGGGCTTATTTATTAAACCTCAAATTTATCTGGTTTGGCTTTTCGGGGCAAAAACTCAATTTTTTTGTGAGGAAAAAAAACAAACTTTACAAAATGTATTATACACCAATGATGCAAAAAACCCAAATCCTAAAATCCGCTATTTCAGTCCTGTCAAGGTCCTGTATAAGTCAATGGGAGAGGCACCTATCTCAATTTGAAGTTACAGTAGTCTGTGCTGGGTTTAGCCCGAAAATCCGGAGGTTTTCAGGCAAAAACTCGAAAAAATTCCACAATCTGATTACATTGATTACAATGAGGCATGGGAGTTTGGTCATGCAAGGATTTTGCTAAATAACACCCTAAATGTTGCGGTAGTAGCTATTTATAGGTAATTATTACAGCGAAACCTCCATTTTACACCATTATTGAAGTTCCAACAATATGTAAGACATAATGCGAATTTTACATAATTTTCTTCTGGTGACCAGGAAATTGTAAAATAGGGGCTCTACCATATGCTAATTTCATCTGACCTTTTTAAGTAGAAATAAACATAGCACAGATATTGTTCTGTCACCATTAAACACTTTGTAAAGCATGGAAATTAACAATATACATGTTACCTACACCTGTATAGATTAAGAAGAGCCATAAAACAATATTAAAGAAAAGCTTTAGCATCTGTGATTTTAACCACTGTAATGAATTTATGACAAAAAGATAAATTACACCAGAGAAATTAAGAAAAAGATGATGATTTCTAGATTGGGCTTCACCAAACAGTTTTTTTAGCCAAAGAAAAACTCAAAATGAAATTATTAGCCTTTATTTGAAACAAGAACAAAGAGATGAGGGAAGATCAGGCAGTGTCTGACCAAAGGATCATCTGTTCTGCATTTCAAAGGGCAACTTCCATGCAATATCCTAAGTTACTGTGCTAAAATCTCCTACAATTTATGGAAAACAGGGTAAAGATGTGTTTACACAGTGATTAGGCCCTTAAAACAAGCTCTCAACTCCCGCAGAGAGAGCCCAACAATTATTCATCTGGACCAATTCACAAAGCCAGGGAATATTAAACACCCATGCTGGGAAGACAGGCGAATGCAGGCTGGTGGAGAAGCCAAAAAACTCCTTGAAAATCCCTTGCACAGCCTTCATTATTTCCCCTGCAAGGAAACCTAAAGAAAGTGTTTAGTTAAAGAAAAACCCACATTGACCTTGCTCTAAACCCTTTAATCTGTCCTTTGTCACGGCCCCGCTTTGTGGCCGGAGGCTGGCAATTCTAAAATCTACGAGCCCCCCTGCTTTCTCGGAAGACACACCAAAAATATATGTAAAAAGTAAGTGTACAAGCAGCATGCTGAGAAACCAGTTTTATCCCAAATACAAAAGTTAAACATGAAATGGGATGTGTTGCATAAACTGCCCATGATAATGTTTTTCAGCTGAGACCTTCTTCAATTAAACATTAATTAACATCATTCCCTTTATTTCAGAATCCGAACAGAACATAAAGAATACCTAATGGAAAATATACTGCAAAAATAAATTAGAAGAGATTTTCTACTGTTCAGCAGACATCATTCCAGATCCCAGATTCCTTTCTCAAAGCACTGAACAAAAAGAAAAGGGATTCCCAGTGGCAGTTCTCTTAAATGAGCTGTGATAATTATTGTTTTATCCTTTAACATGAACAAGTATTTGAAAATAAGAGAACAAGTAATGAAATACCAACATCAAACTGGATTGTGGAGGTACACTAAGGGGGTCTTTTACGAACAACTGAATTTTGATTTTTTTCCATGAATCTCAAAAAATGTGTGGTTTTCTCGTTATTTTAAAAAGATCTAAAATTTCAAGACTTATGAATTGTAAAAAACACAAAAACCATTACAAAACTTTACCAGGTAATTGTTGCTATGGTCCTATAGAAGTCAATGGGAGCTGAACTGATCTTTTTGGGCCACTAAATCAATTCGGACTTTTACAGTTTCCGTTGGGTTATTCTCACCAGGAATTGTAAGAAAAACTGGGATCTTTAGAGATTTTGAAGGTAGCTGGATTTTTTTTTAGCTCAGAGTTCAGTGTTATTTTCTGTTCGTATTTTTTTATTCAGATTTTTTAATAAATGTCAGGATTTTTGTAGTTTTAGAGGCCCAAAGGTCATATCATGTGAATTTCTTTAACTGTAATACATTTTTGATTGGGAGGTTATGTAATAAAAAATTGAATATCTAAAACTTAGACGAATATTACCAACCTGAAAAATCAAATTAATTTGAATCAAATTCAAATAGAATTCAAATCGAGTTTTTTTCTCTGAAAAAAACTTGAATGCCAGGAAGTCCATAACATCTTCAAATGCGTCACTGGATCTCTCCCATGGATGTATAAATGAACTCGGCAGGTTTTAGGGTAAAGGTTCAATAAATCTTTAAAATTTTTAAAATTCGAATCAAGTTTGGATAATTCCCAATTCGAAGTTTTGACCAAAAAAATTATTCAAAAATTTTAATTTCCTATTCAGTCCTGAAAAATCTGCCACTTCGAGTTTTGTCGTGGTTTCAAAGACCACTAAAACAAGACTGTAGATAAATAGGCCCCTAAGTCCCTACATACAACCTTTACATTTACAGACAACAGACACACGAGCACATACAAAATAATCTTAAATCTTTATTTTAAAAAAGGCAGTTTGTTATTTTTAATTTTAATATTCTGGCCAACCATTTAGATCAGAAGACCTGCAACACTGCACATTAAAGTATTGCTTTACCACAGAGGTAAAATTTTTTGAGTTTGTCAAGAGTTTACTGAATTTATTGCCCAGGGAAATGGAAACAGTAGCAAAGTAACAACACTGCCAATTTAAGTCAGATATATCTTTTAGGGTGTCAAATGTTAAAAGCAGACTGATAGCAAGTTTATCATGACACTAATGAGAGTGGGAGCATATCCGTGACCAGTGTTAAACATATACAGACCAGAAGGTAATGGAATCCATCCACATATGACTGGCCTCTAGTGAGTGTTTGGCCTCCTGGTGAGTTATTTGTGCAATCAAACTGTGGTATAACTAAAACACACCACAAGCCCATATTCTCAAAAATTTTTCCAAATGATTGGCCTGTCTGACCAGTGTAACTAAACACATGGGGGCAGATTTACGAAATTCATGTGAATAGATTGAAGTTCGATCGAATTCCATTCGTACGATTTTATCGGATATTCGAATATGCAAATTTGGCCATTTCAATCATCGAATACTCAAAATTTGAGCGTATCGAATAAATCGAATATTCGATAATTTGACCGTTCTGCGATCGAAGTACTTTAACTTTAAAATTTTATTCGACTGCCTACTTCGCCAGATTGAACCTACCAAATTGCAATAGAAGCCTATGGGAAGCCCCCATAGGCTTTTTTTTCTATCACCTGCTCGAAAACCATTCGTATGATCAAACGCCTCGATCATTCGAATCGTATGGACTTTTCGAGCGATCGGAGGATGTTTTATGATTTTTTTCATGAAATCGAACGATCGCTATTCGATCGTACGATTTCATAGAGAAATCGAAGTAAAAATAGCCTAAAACTATCCGATAAGCATTCAATAGTCGAATGCTTATCGAATTTCGGCCGAATTCGAGGGCTTTTAGCACTGGAATTATGGAACAATAGTAAAATTGCCCATTACTTAAAAAACTAACATTTACTTCTAACATTTTTTATTTCACAGTATTCCTTCCGAAATAATAACTAGCCATGCAGACTAATACAGAAGGAGTTCTTGAAACTACTGGTACTAATTTGATTAATTTATTGTATCACCCTGCACTGAACAAATCAAATTTCAGCAAGTTTATATTATATTCTGTTTGTGATTCCCTAACTTCTGAATTACTGTATTATGTTTTTTTTTTGCTATCCTACCTGACAGCTGTCTATAGACAAACAATAAAAAACATGGAATTAAGTAAGGCGTTTCTGCCCAGAAGAAGGAAGAAAACCAGATGTCAGATGATCATTCAGACCAGGCAATTCATTGCACCCTCTTAGAAGTGCATTGAACGGATTATGTGATATTTGTTTCAGATGCATTGTAATTGAGGGGTTTTCTCTTCATTAATACAAACCATATACTGCAGGAGGTCCCGGTAGAGGAGTATAAATAAGCTATATGCCAATGTAATGTCCCTTTGGATTTTTTGCCACTCATGTCTGTAAATGCTTTAGTGGGTATAATAAAAAGATTCTATGGCTGTAGCTTTATCAGCTGGTACTGAAAGGGATTTCATTAAGAGTGATATCGTGAGAAACGTTATCAAATGGAGTGTTTTACTTAGTGATTAAGAATATACTAGTTCACGAAGCTCTCCAAATCCTCCATAATCCAGGCACTCCAATAAACATTTAATGAGCAGAGGAGTTCAAAAAGGCTGGCGGGGGATTTAAACCTTCAATCTTGCTTTTATTGACTTGGGAAACTCAATTTCTACCTCCAGTTCAGATGTTCTTCTTACGCTTCTACAACACTTTATATTAAATATCGGATATGAAAGTAAGAGCTGATCTAGAGGAACTGGAATTATTACATACAGGAATTATTTATAGGTAATAATAGACTGTTATTAAAAAAATAGAAAGTTTAATAGTAGGCTAAACTGTCAGATTTAAAGAACTGAAAGGGAAAAAGACATACTATAAAAAAAACAAACTGAAGAATTGGCTAGCATATAAAGTAAAATGTATCCCAATTTCTGTATATCTTGATCACAATAAAAAGCCTTAAAGGACAAGGAAAGTTAAACTAAAGAAGTAGGCTAGAAATGTTGTACATTACGTTTTTAGCTTCTGTACCAGCCCAAGACACCCACGGCCCTTTAGCAGTAAAGATCTGTGTCTCCAAAGATGCCCCAGTAGCTCCCCATCCCCTCAGTTTAGGGACGGACTCAAAATATACAGAACACGTAGAATAGAAATGTCACAATATAAGGCTGATATGTCATCAATACAGATAATTACTACATGGCAGCACAGAAACCAATGCAATTATCCTCAGAATTTAATAATAAATAAATATAAGCATCAGCTTATATTACAGGCCAGCCTCATTTTCTGTTTGATAATTTGCTACAACCCCTAAGCTTAGCTGCTCAGAGCCCACTGAGCATGAGAGTGTCGCAGACACTTTCCAAGATGGTGACCCCCTGTGACAAGTTTGAAGTTATGAATCATTGCTGCTATTGAGAAGATGAAACTTTAGGCGGGTGCACTATGTTCAGTATATAAAACATATAATTTTTAGCCGTATTCATTTTTAGACTTTCCTTGTCCTTTAAGCATGTATTTGCTGTTCCCAAACCTAAATCATCCACAGGGAAACTAACAAGAAGAATCCCGAGCTGATGCCGTTTTCAGCTGATAGCAGAAACGACCCGGATTCTTCCAGTGAGCACCACTGAGGGATTGTCTTCCAGCTACTTTTTTCTTCTTGCGGCTGTGCATGCGCAGTAGAGCGAAAAGTCGAATTTTAAGGAAAAAGCCAGATATTTCATTCTAATGTGCATGTGTCTGCCTTGGGAAATTTGAAGAAAGAAGAAGCAGGAAAACAATTGCTCTGTGGTGCTTGCTATGAGAACCCCGGGTTTCAGATAAGTAAATGCGATCACTTGGGGGTGCCTAACTTTTGGTACCCTCAAGGTAAAAGAAATGTTTACACTAATGGAAGTTACTAAAGGTGGGAAGAGTCTACAGCAATACTGACAAACATACAGTACAGTATATTCATATCTACATTTATTATCTAGCACCATACTGCAAGCTAAATAAAGAATGCTAAAAATGAAATAGGTGATATAAAGAACTCCCTAAGTGATATCACCAACCCTAGTAGGCCAACTCCTCATTAACACCTAACGGTTACACTGACCTAAACATAATCTTTGGTGCCAGAATGACATTTCAGTTTATACTATTTCTGACTAATAACTGGATATAGAAAAGGTATGTTATCAAAGAGAAAAAAGAAACCATCTTCAACCTCAAAAGTAAGGGTCATATTGCACCATTCAGATATTTCTTAAAGCAGTAGTGACCCTTTTTAAAAATGCATAATTTTAAAGAAGCACACAAATACTGAGCTTTTGTAATCACTATTTTTTGCAATGTTTTTCTAACAATCACATCATCACCTCTGGTGCACTGGTCAGCAGTGGTCCCAAACATGCTCCTCCTGCTTAACTCAGGAGGAGCACTGAGAAGTGTACGCTCCTCTGTTCTCAGGCCATGTATTTTCTTGCTGAGAGAAGCGGATCTGCTCCGTGACCCATCTATATTGATTTGAATTAGATCTGTCTGTGTGCAATTGCATGCAGCAGAGGTTGGCCCAAATACATGAAAGGAGGCATCTTCAGGCTGACCTCCACTGAGTGTGACTACATGCAAATGGCTCAGATGAATGGAGCAGGGGCACAGAGCAGATCCACTTCTCTCAGCCTGTTAACATATAAAGGCTGAGAGCAGCAGAGCCAATGCTCTGTGTGGCTCTACAAAAATATGCTGCTAGTATTTCTCCAATGCTGCCAAATTACATAGCAATTAAAATATCACATTTTATGTCTTGCTAACTGATCTTACTTGAGAGGGAGGAAAATTAAACTTCTTACATCAAAAAAGCACTAAAAAATAAATTAAAAGAATACAATTTTTATTTGTGGTATACTTTTTAAAACTACAGTACTTAACATTATCAGTTAGGTAAACACCCCCTTTAAAGTTATGTCTGTCATAAACAAACAGATGAGCATATCATCAGAATACTAGCACTTACATCTCTTGCTTTCCCATAAAAGGCCTCCTGGAATGAAGCTTCTAGCGACCCAATGAAAAACACAGGATGGCAGTCACCATATCTGAAAACAGATTAGTTAGACAAATTTAAAACAATAACAATGATGTGACTTAAGTATTTTAACATAAGTGAAATATAGGAAACAAAAATACCTGCATATAAACCAAAAACTGGGGTTATATCTCAAAATGAAAGACAATTATAGTAACAGATTGTGGTGCAAACTGTGAACTAACTACATACATTAGTTAGTGCCAATGTACCTATTACTAAACATGTATGAAACAAACAGAAACTAGAAATTAATCACTGGCATCAAATAGGAAGTTTAATGGGAGGCTCTGTGGTTAAGGCTAGAGAACAGGAGAGCCCATACTTTTCTAATGTGAGGTCTACTTTTAGTGATGTTGTCCCATGAGGAGCTACACTGAGGATCTAAACCTGTAAAACCATTGTTAGCATTCTGTACCATGGAAAATATAGCTTAAATACTGATTTGTATACTGATGTATATAGCTATATTTAACAAATAACTATTCCTTATTTTACCTTAAGGTAGCAAACATCTGAATGAAAAGCATGAAACAGGAGGGTGATTTAGACAAGCTGTTATTTGAGAATGTCGTCATTACCAGCTAAAGGTCTACTGGTAGATCTTTCGGGCACCCCTGTCTTAGAATAAACAGTGAACACAATACAATAAACTCATGTTCTTTAAGGGCATAACAACAGAGACAGCAGACCCAGAGGGTTCCTGTCTTCTTATTAACCAATGTCATATTTTGCAACTAGTACAGGACTTGGGGTGCACGGGGGGGGGGGG
>CM044437.1:88792423-88809624 GCA_024363595.1 Xenopus borealis
TAAATGCCCCTAAGTCTTTACTTATCCCTCGGTGCACATTCAGGGATTGGAATCTGAGAATGCGAGCAGCGTATTTCAATTTCCCAGTTCACGACCACTACGCTTTCCCCAAAGCCCCGGAAGAAGACACAAAGATTACCGAACACCCGGAAAATGGCTGCAGTGAACGCCAATCATTGAATCTGCACTGAGGGGTAAGTAAAGACTTAGGGACATTTGCCTGGGGTAGCAGCTAGGCTGGGGGGAAGGATGGAGGGGGATATATGTAGGGTAGGGGGATATATGTAGGGTAGTGGGATATATGTAGGGTAGGGGTAGGGTTTTTAAAATTCTCCTTTAAAGTGCAATGTGCAAACATGGTACAATCACATATACTCCAATTCTTCTTATATCAGTTGCCTAGTTCTCCATGAAGTATGGGATCCTCCACCTGTTACTGAAACACAGTTCCAGCTATGAACTGGAATTCTGGGATCTGTAGTCAAGACTTACTGTTTGATGCAAATCAGCATTTAAAAACATTATGGGGCAGATTTATCAATGTGAGTTTAAAGCTTAACAAACAAAAATTCACCCACGTTCTATTTATTCCTATAGGATTTTTAGAACCGCATTTAACAAGTGTTGAGCTCTAACTTTCACCCACTGATAAATACAATTCCAAAAATCCCATAGGAATGAATAGAACATGGGTGAATTTTTATTTATTAAGCTCTAAACTCACATTGATAAATCTGCCCCTATATATGTATGTAACTCCACCAAAAACCATCAAGGCGAATTTGTATTTGAATATGAGATTTAAAACACCTCGACCCTGGAAACAGTTCTAATTCTACTATCCTCCACCTAAAACCTGTAGGTCATGTAGAAGTCAAGGGCAGTCCCTTGAACTATTTGAAGATGTTAAAATGGATGTATGGTCAAAAGTTTTAATCCCCCTTTGAGTAGTGAATAGAAGTATTTTTCAAATTGCTTTTTGCCATTTTTTTAGCTGCTTGCTGCGCAAACATACCCATGTACCTGATCATGCTGCAGCAACACGCAAGGCCTTCACAGCCCGTGGCTGTCTCTTCTTCCAGGCCTGCCTGCCTGTTCTCTATAGTCCCACCCACCTACCAATGGAAAACGAGTAGGCAGTGACGGTTGGAGTGGCGGTGAGGCACATCTAGCAGGCGTCTGCAGACAAGACTGCCTACTCGTTTTCCATTGGTAGGTGGGTGGGACTATAGCGAAGAGGCAGGCAGGCATAAAGAAGAGACGGCCACGGGCCGCGAGGGCTTTGCATGCTGCTGCGACCCCAAAGGGGGATTCAAAATTTTGACTATACATCCCCTTTTACAGTAACGATGTTGCGCATCAAAAAGTCACGTTTTTTAGGAGGAAACGAGTTTTCGGGTTGGGACTATTCGACTGAGTTTTAGACGTTCACATTTTTTCATAAATAACATACCATTTGAATTGTGAATAAAATTGAATTTATTTGAGTTTAAAAGAATTCACATTACTCTAAAATTCGACCTTTGATAAATAATCCCCTGTGTGTGGGTTATAAGAAATGAATACAGTGCCAGTATAATCACAACATTTGTTGTACAATGCATTATTCACAATGTGCAATAGGTTTCAATTCCTAGTATAGGTTGTAAGGATAACACATATTCTCAACTAAAAATATAAACTGTAACACATGCTTTAGCTCACTCAGGGCAATGGTATAAATGGAAGCAAATTCATTACTGCTCCTCCTTATGCAGAGACCACTAGTGTTTACTTTTTAGAGTTCCTGCAATGCCCGGCTGATGTACATCACAATCTTCCAGAAATAATGGTATTTTCCGCACAGTAAACTGATGAAAGGCATAGGGCGTATCTCAGGGTGGTTATAAAGTAGGCATTTATTTGGAATTTCTGAGATAATTACTGCTGACAGTTTTACTTAAGGTTCATTTCACTTTGCTATTCTGCTCCAGTTTCGGGGGTTCAGCCAGTCTCTAAAGCCCCACCTCTCACACCTGTTGTGACTCTTCATATTACAGGCTGGTTTCAGCATGTCACATCAAATTAGCTCTGTGCTGAGTTGATAACAGTGGCAATTGCTTATCACAAGTTTAATTTTATTAATATGATTCTAACTGAGCCAGAACTACAGTGTCAGAAAAGAAACATAAGCCTGTTAACACAGGCTGGTCAGCTTTCTACACAATAATGATTTAGAGTGGTACTAAAAGGAATGCAGCTTGCTTCTCAGCAGTTGGGCAAGACCGCTCAGGCACCCAAAGAAAGGGTAATTTGCCTTTATTTAATGTATCCTGTTTGGTGATGTGTGGGTTGACCCAAAACCTGAGATGAGCCACAGGTTTAACACCCGTTGAGCAAGTTCAGGTTGAAATTTGGCCAAGTGTACAAAGCGAGAAGACACAGGTACACGTTGGATGCAGGTTCTACAATGGCAACAATTTTGTGGGTCAGCACAGGTTAGGGTCAGATGTGGGTTGAAATTTTCTTGACCCCCAAATTTCTAGTGTTTACCCTTCCACCAAGAAAACACTACTAAATAAAGGAATATCTCTTTCCAATTTCTCTATCCTGCTTGTCCACATAACACTATACACAAAATATGCGCCCTTTGCTGTCCCTTCCTATTATTTATGTGCCACTAAATTAGCACTTGTAATTCTCGCGGTTACAATTACAGAACAAGACACTGCTTTACTTTATACCCCAATATATGTTATAGTCTAAGTTTAAAAAAATAAGTATTTCTATTTTTCTTTAAAAGTTTCTGTATCTCAGGAGTTTACTGGCAGTCTACTATTGTGTGTGACTAGGTACAAGTACCTAGTGACTAGTACATCAACGAGTGTTGATGGAATGCAATTTATGTGGTTTACTATGGGAAGAAAAAGTTGCACCTATATTTAAACAGTGTTAGCACCTAGTGGTGGGCCCAAAAAATGTTTGATGCGTGCAATGATCTTAGGGCTGAACTCCACGGAAGACTTCAATGCGATCCGATGTGCTGTGCGAAAACGCAGGTGTCACGCCATATGCGATGGAGATAAGGTAAGAGGTGGAAATGTCAGTGAAGTTGCAGCTTTGATCTGACGCAACTCGACTGTTGGATGCAGAAGCAGCATCAGTCAAAAGCTGCGACACCATCCGACAATGCTTTTACTTACCTTATTTGCGACGCCCACTATATGCACGTCAATATGCGCCAAATTCGCCGTGAAGTTCAGCCCTTAGAATCCCGAGAATTTTTTTTTTACCTGCTTATATTGCGGGTCAAAAACCAAGCAAAGTGCACTTTATATGCACTTATTATTATGAGCTATTCAAAGCAAGTCAAAAAGGCAGGAGTCATAAAGATAATATATTTATTATCGTGCCTATTTGGGCACTTACTCATAGGCACTTAATATTGTATAAGTTGCTCATAGAGCAGCAAGAGGACGTCTAGATGTCTATGAGTCAAGATCCTACATTAAAATACCAGTATTGACTTCCATAGGAAAACTAGTAGTAGTGGGCAGATTACAACACATGGGCCAGGATCATACATAAAAAAAGGAACCCAGCCAGACTGGGTGGGGAGGCAACAAAACAAACAAACAAAAAGGACCACATTAGGTTGTGGACCCTCATTTGGACAAATTTGTTTTTTTTACTCTAGAAGACTAGAAAAAAGGCATACTCCACTAAATGCCAAGAGTAGGCTGCTACAATGCCGTCATGTAAAGACTAGCCTTACTTTATGCGACTAAATAGCTGCTCACAATCACCAATTCTGCAGCATTAAGGTAGAGCATAAAATTCCCCTTTTATGATTCTAGCACAACCAATATAATTGGATAGGAAAGACATTAAATATTAATTCAGTTTGTCAGGTTGCCGGAAATATTACTTCTAATTAAGAAACCGCCTACAAATTTAAGTGGAATCTACTGTATATACACACAGAGAATTAAGACCCAAAATCTGTTGGCATAATCGAAGCAACCCTTCCCCATCACAGGTATGAAGGAGCCCTAATACAGTTCTCTATTATCTGGAAAGTGATGACAAAAAAAAAAAACACAAAGGTTTGCTGCTCTTTGATTATTATTATGCAGACAGAAGACATCTGCAATGAAAGACATTCTGTAATGAAAATTGTTATATATTGCTAACTTGTGTAGTAACCAGGTCATGGTAATAACTGCGAGTGGAAAGGAAAGATAATAAAGGTCTTGGTAACTTACACTTTGCAGTACTTCAGAATCCTGATAAAAATAGATTAAACCTTCAAACTTGCACTTCTAATGCCTCAGCTAAAGGTGTCAGGATTCGGAAGGTAATGACAGAAACAATTAACTTGACAGAAACTCAGGGCTTAGCAAGGAGGTGAAATGCCTGCAGACCCTTTAAGAAGCATTTTTGGCAATGTGAATAACCCTACTTGGGTTTAATAAGGTTTTACAGATATTAAGCTTCCTGATTATATCAACAAATTTGTTTATACAGTTGAAAATTCTTTTGTGAAACAAGTTCTACTCTGATAAGGACATATGGTGTTTTAAACCAAAAGTGAGATGAATATACAGAAAAGTAGGAACACTTGACCTGTGTATTGAAAGTGGGCATCTTCCTTATTGTGCATAAAAAATTTGCAGAAAAGGGAAGGTAAGTGGATCTGTAAAGATATTAGGGACAATAACTGTTCGTATCAATACTGCCCAACCTTAAGCAGAAAGTTGCAGTTCAATAGCTGGGCTAACCCAAACCTCAGGGGCATTTGCCCAGGAGGGGCAGTTTGGGTGGGGGGTCTACTTGGGGTGTGTGGTAGGATTAAAAAAAAAATAGGTTTAGTTCTCCTTTAAATGAGAAAGATATGAACTCCTGGGCCAGTGCACCTACTAGGATAAAACTGCACCTGCCTGGGATTCTTCCAGTGGGCACCACAGAGTGATCACCTTCTGGCTTCTTCTTTTTTTTGGCTGCTGCACATGCACAGTAGAGTGAAAAGCCGAACTTTAAGGAAAAAGCCGGCTATTTCGTTCTACTGCTTATGTATCTGCACAGGGAATTAGCAGGAAGAAGATCATTCCGTTTCTAATATGTTCACCAGCCGGGGGTTACAGGTAAGTAAATGCGATCACTTGGGGGTGCCTAACTTTTGGCACCCCCAAGTAAAAAGACCTTACCTTCTACTTTAATATAGCTGATCATATCTACAGTGAAGTATGGTTGTAGTATAACATTGTTGATCTTAGTTCAATAGAGAATCTTTGGTTCTATCTGAAAACTGAGGTGGTCAAGAGTCATCTGAATAACCTGTACAAAACCGTGTGTAAAGCTGATAAATAGCTGGATGTGGCCAATAAACATTTTAGTTTATATTAGTTTAGCCTAGAACCTAAGCGGTGTTCATGATTCTAAGCTTCCATTATAGAGCAAGTTCATCCTCTGCCCAGCTATTTCCCACTCAATATTGCAACTATGCATACCCCACAAAGGGAATCATTGCCTCTCATCATGTTTCTTCTTAGCCAGTATATGCTCAGTACCACCAAACCATTTTCAAAAACTTTACTTTTTAAGTAGTATGAGCCATTGGATAACTCTGTCATTTTGAGCACTCAAGGCTGCCTCCTATGATTCACTTGTGCTCACTCACAAACCAAGGGCACACATACTGTACATGCTAGGTGACATCAACCAATGAATGGACAGCAGTCTACCCCCATGATTCTTCTTATATATGATATATATATATATATATATATATATCTTAACAGTATTTCAGTCATGATATCCCAGTCCCCCCCTACCCCTACAAAGTGACTAATTTTGCTTATTTAACCCCCTTAGTAGTGCGCCCACTTTCACTCAGTTTTCCAAGTGTATATTTGCTCCTAACTTCAAAACCCTTACAAAGTAATTTTTCATTTCTCCCCAAACAGCCCAGACCCAACCCTCAAAGCATATTTTCTTTATTTATCCCTGGAATACAGCATCCTGGCATGTGCAGGGACACATCTGTGTGCCAAATGAGCATAACAACAAAGGACCCAAAAACTGACAGGGCAACCACAACTGCTGTATTGGAGGGAATTACAATTACAAAAAAAAAAGCAAATGGGCATTCCATGGACAGAAAAAAAAAACGTTTTCTAAAATCTGTAGCTCAATGGCTGTAACTAAGTAAAAAACGGGTTATTAAAGCATTCCTCCTTCAACATACATAGTCCTCTTATATGCTACAGTACACAAAATGGACCAAAATGCAAAATAAAAATCAGTAGGGATGCAGGGAATCCAGGATTGGGTTTGATATTTCTGCCAAATCCTCATGCTTGGCTGAACTGAATCCTTAAAAGCAACAGATTCTTAGCTCAATTAAATATTATGAGCGACAAGCATAACCGACGAACATTCTGCAACTATTGTCTTTAATTAGCAAATACTTTTCTTCCAGCATCAGCACAGCCATAATATTAGCCATAATATTAGCGAGCACCCCCACCCCCCATATCTAAAGCATAGGGTTAATTGTGCAAAAGTGGTTATCATTTTCCGAATTACAGGAACTATAAAAGGACACTCTACACAAGCTGCCGCTGAATGTCACCTGAAAAGCAATCACAAAAGGGCTCTGTCTTGGCTTATCTTTGGGCTCTGTCACTACGGCAACCAGCAGAGAAACCGCGTCCCTGCATCCACACATTGGCGGATCCCACAGAAGCTAGGGCTAAGGAGGCATGTGAAGCCTGCCAGAGATTGACTGCATTAATACATTAGCAAATACTGTGAAACACTGGATAAATGTCAGCAATTATGGCAAGGAGCGTCTAATAACGTTATCCATTGCCTGTCAAAGCCCCACGAGGTTTGATGTACGGCTGCCACTCAAAGACTGTCTGCAATTTTATCTCTTTTGGACGCCCAGGTCCGCTGCTTTCAGATTTAGTGCTCAGAAAAGTAATAAAGTAGAAGGCTGCTCATTCTGTGTTGATCACATCTGTCAACAGAACCTACAGTGAGAGGGGAAGCTCTACTTCCCACGCTCATGTCACTGGTAAGGACCAGGCAAAGGAATGGCAGACATCTGTGCACAGAACCAGCTACCCAGAATGGTCATCAAAGTCTCACTGACCTGCACCACAAAGACTTTGCATAGTTCCCTTATCCATCCGACACTTTCTGAGATGTCATGGACAAACCTACCGTTGCCTATAGCCCCATCCACTATTTCTTTAATATATCCTTTGACTCGACAAAAAACTTCTGAATACTGCAATATCAAAAATAGATGTGCTCATCCTTTCTAGGTTTTACCAAAATCATATTTAAGCCCCCACAGTTTTATAAATGCCTCCCTGAGCTTTGGTGTATTTCACATACACCCTCCATCCATAGAAATCTGTTTGCTTTAACCATTAAAGTAGGATTTATTTTTTTAATTGCATAGGGGTATGGAACCTGGGGTTTTCCAGATAACGGATCTTTCTATAATTTGTATCTTCATATCTTAAGTTTACTAGAACATTTTATGAACATTAAATAAAACAAATAGGCTAGTTTTGCTTCCAATATGGATCAAGTCTATCTTAGTTTGGATCAAGTACAAGGTACAGTTTTAATACTAGAGTAAAAAAGGAGATAGTTTTTAAAAAAGTGGATTATTTAGATAAAATGGAGACTATAGGACATGGCCTTTCTGTAATTTGGAGGTTTCTGGATAACAGATCCCACACCTGTATAAAAAACGTTCCTGTGTTTTAGGTTCTTTGATCTTTAATTTGCCCAGCTACTGTGAAGGACACATTTTAGAAAATAGTTAATCACTGGCTTTTGTAGCAAGGACAGAATACAATTGCCAACTTTTGAAAATTTCCATCACTTGGTATAAGCAGCGTAAAAAAAAAAACAAGCTTAATGGCCCAATCTAAAAAAAAATAGGGTAATATGGTTTAAGCACTTCATTCAGTAACTATTGATATGATAATTTAGATTCTTTTGTGAAGACGGTCAGTTGAAAAGGCCGAGGACCTATCCTGGGAAGAACAAATGCCTAGAGAAAGATAATCAAAAAAGGCAGTAGCTTAGTTAACAAGTAATTAAAGATCAGATTCCCTTTGAACACCTGCCTGGTCTATATTCTAGGCATGAGAGGGTTATTGCTTTTAAATAGGGATGCACAGTCTAGGATTTGCTTTGGGATTCAATCAAAATGGAACAATTTTGCAGAATTAAAATCAGACGGATCAGTAGAACAGAACCAAAACCCTAAAAACTAAGTGACTTTAGCTTGGAAGCTCTGAAAAAACACAATTGCTGCCTTTTTCCCTCGAATATAAATATGTAAATTAGAGTTCTGCATCTGTTCTGGCAAATCTTATGGATATCATGTTCCATACATAGCTTTATGCAGCCATCTATAGACATTTAAGTTAACATTTAATAGTTTCGGTTGGACTCTTCCCACTTTACTACTGCGCAGCACCATATTCTTAAACTATGGAATTGTTATATTCAAGCGAAAGGTCCGGAGAATGCACATCAGACCATATACTGAATGGAGTAAGCATCAACATATTCACATCACTAATGTGTGCCTAACCTAGGTTTTTTTTTTTTATATTTTGATATTTGAATAGTTAATGTTCAAAAGCCTAACTTTGTCAATTTTATTTCCCTTCTTCTTCAAGAAAGGAGACTTTCAAGTTTCGGATAAGCCAAACATTAAAACTCAGATCTAAGACGAAATACAAGGATTAAGTTATCAGTAAAAATACATTTAAATGTTCTTAAACAATTTAACTGTGCTTGATAATTAAAAGACATGCTACAATAACGTTGAAATGCAAGCCTGCAAAATAATTGGAAAATAGCATTAGAGTTGCAAATGTTCCTTCCTGAGAAAGAGTTGGTAACAAAAAAGTGATAGATCTAAGGGGATTAAAGTAAACATCTTGTTTAATTAGACCAAGAATATTAATTCACAGTGTTAAAATTATTATTGCACTAAACAAACCAAAAAGTGCCCCTGTTAATGTGTAAAATGAGATTTCTGGGGGCCTCTCCTCTGTGTGAATCGCAGCTCTACTCTCACAATCTGAGACTATTCTTTAAGTACACCATTCCCTTGAGGAAATGCGTTACTGACAATTCTTACAGAGCAAGCAATTTCACAGAAAATTCTGCAAGGAGAATATATTGTCATCTCCAAGGGGGAATAAAACCACAATTATTCTTTTTAAATGATGTTCAATGAATAACGTTTCCTGTTTAGTGTTGCAGCTTATCCTGTTCTAGAAAGTATGGTCTCTGCTTCGAGTATAAAGTACCCCTGTTGGTTAAACATACATGGAGCACTGATGAACCCAAATTATATTTTGGTATATTATAGTTTTCTATCATTTAAGATGGAGTTAGTTTGATCACTTGTATACAAATTATTGAAGACAATATTATGTTAAGGAATATTTGCCATGAACATAATATTTGATAGAGAAATGGCTGAAGGATAGACTACAAAGCGTGGTGGTAAATGGAACATCTTCTAATTGGACGAATGTTGCAGTAGGAAGGAATAACAAATGCAAGTTATACACTAAATAGTAGCATATTGGAGGAATTCTCAATTGAGCTTGATTTGGGGATTTTTGTGGATAACTCTAGGCAGTGTCTGCTAACGAAAATAAAGTACTGTCTTCAACTTTAAAAAAGGCATTAATTCAAGGGATGATAATTATGCAACTTTATAGGTCTCTGGTAAGGCCTCAAACCTTGAGTATGCAGTGCAGTTCTGGACCCCAATGAATGAGTTGGAGAGAGTGCAGAGATGTGCAAATAGACAGGTAAAAGGGATGGAGGATTTGGAAAGACTGTAAAAGCTGTGGTTGTTTCCTCTGGCGAAAGGACACTTGCAAGGGGACATTGTTACTCTTTACAAGTACATTATAGACATATAGTGGGGGATCTTTCACTTAGACAATATCAACCAGAGGCAACCATTTTTAGCTTGAGGAACTTAGCTTTCATTTGAAGCAACAAAAGGGTTATATTCACCAGGGTTCATTTGGAATGGTTGGACTTGAAGAACATTTGTCTTTTTTAAAAGCATTTTAAGTATGCATCTGTGTAACACTTTTCATATAATTATTCCAAAATCAATAATTCTAATTTGAGCCATTTAGCCAAGTCCAGGGACCCAGTTTGATACATTTAAGTATCTAGGACATCCTGAGAAATAATTTCGGATAGCAAGGCAAAACGGTCACACTAGCTAAATTGCCAAATGCTTGTAGACTTGTAGTTTACATGCACTTTAAGGCCATGACTTTTGCATGTTTAGGTCAGTAGCTTGCTATTTTAGCTGAATAATATGTTTGCACCACATGCAAGAAAAGTCTAATGCTGAAAACATCTATTTTCTCAGTTATATTGTTCCCTGCTGTCAAATGACAGAAACATAGAGAAAGCAAATCATATTTAACTAGAATGAGCCACAGTTCCAAGTGTTAATGCAACTGATGCTGATAATTCACTAACTGTGCAAGATTCATGTAGGGGGCCAGGATCTTTCCTCCACTGGATGCAAGTCCTATTAATTGGTATAAGAAGTGAAATGAAACGAGTCACTCTACAACAATAATTCCTGTGGTTACCTGTACAAGTTTATATGCCACAGCATAAACCAAGTCTCATTGATAGCAAGAATAATAGTTCAGCCCATGATATGTGAAAGTACAATACAATATAAACTTCAAGTGGAAATTGCACTGAAATTACAAAAAATGACAGATAATTTATAACGTAATGTGAGACATCCAGAGACTAATCAACTTAGCTTATACTGACCAATAAATATCTGTAGCTTGCCTTTTCCCCCCTAGCCAGCATTGTGTGATGTTTTGCATGTTACATCACAGAAAATAAATGAGAAATAGTTGTAACAGGAAAAAGTGTAAGCCAGCATGTATGCAGCTTGCAAGCACAATGGCTTTTATGGGGGATAGACGGTAGAAATGTAGTGGGACAATCATAAAACTGATTTATATATAATGGGCTGTTAATGAAATATTTTTTAAAAGAGATTTGCAAAGTTTAGGAGAAAAGTTTATGCAATTCAGTGCTTACATTGCTGATTTTTGTACAAATTTGCATTAAATGCTGTTCACCAGTCACTTGATCAACGTTGTACAGGTATTGGATCCCTTATCTGGAAACCCGTTATCCAGAAAGCTCCGGATTATGGAATGGACATCTGCCATAGACTCCATTATAATTAAATAATCCAAATTTTTAAAAATTATTTCATTTTTATCTGTAATAATAAAACAGTATCTTGTACTCGATCCCAACTAACATTTAAAAACCAGCCTATTGGGTTTATTTAATATTTACATGATTTTCTAGTAGACTTAAGGTATGAAGATCCAATTCAAATATCCAGAATTCTGGATAATAGGTCCCATACCTGTACTGAGAATTAATTTCAGTGTCCTTCCAGTTTCTCACTTGCTTCAAAAAAGACAACCAATCCTTTGTTGAAAGTATGCTAGTGCAACCAGATCAGGAAAAGCATTACAAATCTTCCAAGCTCTCTGTAAAAAAACACCTATTTTGCATCTTAAGATAGAGTTATCATAGCCAGATGTAAGTGCCCCAACTTTGTCAGCCCTTCTTTATAAATAAGACCTTCTGGTAACCATTAGCAGCTTAGTTGATCTTCTCTGGATAGTCAATATTTTAGTACTGTTCCTATTATATGGGGCCATACCAGTGATTTGTGAATGGGCAGAACTACCCTCCAGTCACTTAAATATATATTTTATACATAGGAGAAAACCTTGCCAGCCATTCCGTCTGTTGACTGGCATTACTTGCCACAGCACATTTAGGGGCAGATTTATCAAATTTGTGTGCAAATATTCAAATATGCAAATTAAGTATTTTCGACCATTGAATATGAAATATTCGGTCGCATCGAATAGATTGAATAAATATATATTTGATCGCTCAACTATTTGCCGGGCGAAGAACTTGCCCTTTAAATTTTTATTCGACTGGCTACGAAAATACTTAATTTGCGTTACTCGAAATTTTTAAAACTCAAATTCATTTAAGGGATCCAAAAACTCAAATTGAATTTGATTTGAATTTGGAAAACTCGATTCAAGTTTTAAAAGCTCTATTCGAGTTTTTTCTCTGCAAAAAGAAAATTGATGCCAGGAAAGCTGCAAACATCACCAAATTTATCCCTGGACCTCTCCAATTGAATTTGTCAGTTTTTAGGTAGAAAATAGTCGAATTTGAGTTTTTAAAGGGCCAGAGTATGATAAATCTCAAAATCTGAATGAGTTTTTGACAATTTTGGGCAAAAATTTTTTCGATTCCACCCTTGATAAATCTGCCCCTTAGGGTATACGTAGGTTGCATATTCTTAAATCTCAAATTAAACACTTGATCTCATCTGTCACTAAGCTGCCTGATTTGCCAGTTTGTCTAAATACCAATGGAAAAATTACCTATCCTTCATGGATAGTCTTAAGCTATCACTAGCAGAGACACACTGCTTTACTTGTCAGCCTCCAAGTCATAGATGAACATATTAAAAGTCAAATCATAGAATTAACTATTGAAATCATCAAAACTTGTACACACAATATTTTAATGAGTTCTCTATACATATATAAACAGCAATGCCAATATTTATAAACCTCAGTTTAGGAAGCCAAAGTTTATGCAGCGCTGTATCGAAAGCTTTGGTAAAGTTCGAGCAGATAAAACCAAGCTTACTGTCCAAATTCTAACTGCCTATACCATAAAAAGCACCTAAATTTGTTTGACATGATCTGTCATTTATAAAGAAATGTTGAGGTTTGTAATGATGTTTGAAATGTCATTTCAGAGTACATAATCTTGAATAACAAACCTTTAAAAATGTTACCAGCAACAGATCCACTGCTACCAGGAGTCATAGAAAATCAGACATAATGCCTTGGCTAAAACTGAAGCAAGCCCTGTAACCTAAAAATTTTGCATGGAGCTTGATCTCTGCCTGCATGTTTAACTACATATATACTTGAAAAATAGTACAAGTGTTGACAAATAAAGCAATATTTTTATTGTTTTTCGTGTTCTCTACTTTGGCCGTTTTGACTGGTTTTTTTTTTTTTACAAACCTTTAGCATTTAGCTTTTAGTTCTAAAAGATGCAGCCATCAATTACAAAGGGTGCAGAAGCACCCAACGCTCCCTCCCCTGTAATAACTCCCCTTATATGTAATACATAACAAGTTCCCAAAAGGTGATACAAAAATCAAGTAGGTGTGCAATTCACTCCAAACAGCAGTAGTCAAAAAGATGTGCACTCTGCAAACAGTAAATCGGCAATGGGCTACAGCACTCATGTCCTCATTCATGAGACAGCAAAATTGAAGAAATCGGATCCACACACACTCTATTGCAGTTGGGGAGCTTCCCCTTTTATTTCACCAAAGGTTCAATGGAGGGTTGTACCCCCTGAAACGTTGAACCTTTGGTGAAATAAAAGGGGAAGCTCCCCAACTGCAATAGAGTGTGTGCGGATCCGATTTCTTCAATTTTGCTGTTGCTAGGGGACCTTGCCTGGTCTACGGAAATCCAGCACCACTACAAGCAGTGTGAGTAAATTGCAGGAGTGCGGTGGTTAAATTGTTTGAATCTCATTCATGAGACTACACGTTGTAAAATGACACACAGGCATGAGTGTCCATTACCCGGAAATCCATTATCAAAAAGCTCCCCATAAATTCCATTTTTACCCGGCAAATGCCTCTAACTTTTTATTTACCCCTCAGAGTTCACGGCAGCCATATTCCGGGTCTTCAGTAAACTTCAAGTCTTCTTCCAGGACTTGTCAACTGCAGCACAGGCGCAGTTGTTGCAATCCAGGAAATTGCACCAACTGCTCCTGCGCCAAAAGGCCGCTCCATTCATGAAGATTACCAAAGATCCGGAAGATGGCTGCAGTGAATTCCAATGCCTGAATCTGCATGGAGGGGTAAGTAAAAAGTAAGGGGCATTAGCCAGAGTAGCAGCTAGGCTGGGGGGAGGAGAGAGGGGGGTATATGCAGGGTAGGGATTTTTTAACTTATGGGTTGAGTACTCCTTTAAAAAAACAATTCATGAGAATTATGGATAACAGGTCCTATACCTGTATTATATAGAAAGAACAGAGTCGCTAGAAGGATAAAAGGATATGAACGAATTTAAAAGCCAAAACTTGGTAATCAGAGGAGGCAGTGGTGGACTTACCTCCTCCGAGCAGACACAAAACGACTGTAATTAGGCAGTCAAAATTTATTAACGAACTCCAATCAGTACAACGCGTTTCACGGGCTCAGACCCGCTTCTTCAGGCAATAAACATAGGAGATACAGCATCTGGCAGTAGTATACACACTCAGTGCCTCTGTCTATCTCAGTAGGAAAACACATAGGGGCTGAACAAGAGTTAAGTCACTCTAACATCTTAAAACTGCAACCTCGGCGTTAGATTAATTTGATTATATTAAAAAAAAGTGTCAGTACCTGTACTCTGCTTTGGATGGTTTATACAGTTACTTGAGCTGCAGAAAGCATGATTGAATTTAATCAAATAAATAACTTTTTTCATTTTATTTGGGTTAAAAATGTTACTTATTTTTGAGATGTATCCTTACTTTCTGCAAACCAAGGGGGCAAAGGAGGAAAATAAAAATTTAAATTGGTACTAGGCCCTGAACAAACTATCATTGTGCGGGGTGTTGCATTGGGGATTTAAAACAAAAGGGAGGATGACAATTGTACATTTCACTTACAGAATCATCTTGTGCAGATTGGGGCCAGCCTTCCCACAACTGGTGACGTACTGGTATGCTTGTTAGGTCATATACATTTCTTTTTACCTGTAGAATAAAAGATAATAGAAAAGATAAACCACATTGCCAACATGAAATAAGACAAAAGTGTATTACCAACAGTGTTCTTCCTATATTAAGTTATGAGAAGATTAGAAAATATACTTTTCTATGGGTTGCATCATAATCGTCATGTTAACAGCAAAGGCACAGGTTTAGGATGGAAAAAGGTCAGTACAGTTCAGTTAGGAACATAGCCTAAATGTTCTAAGTGTTATTTAGGAATATAAGAACATCTGTTGTAAAATGTCAATATGATAACGGTCAGGTTTATAATGCATTCTCATAGAAAACTGATAAATCTCTCTTCTAGCGGTAGGTCCAGTGCCAGATCTATAATGTGATTCACTTTACTCAGTGTTTTTCAATAATTGAGTATAATCATAATCCACTTAATTATAAAAAAAATGTGAACATGGAGCAATATTATTTAAGTGTTTCAGAATCCAGCTCAATTTAAATTTTAAAAATTTTTTATTCCTGACTGTCCATTTCCTGCTGCTGTCTGTGCTACTTAGCATACAATGCATTATACTTCCTTAGCCGCTTCTTATATTCATATGAAGAGGACTGATTATGCAGGTAAATACTAGTTTCAAATCAGATTCAGAAAGGACAAAAAATGTAGGGGTTAATAATTTAGGAAAAGAGTAGCAGTCATGTTTTTTATTTACGGAAAAAAAGCCACATTTCCATATATTGCTCCCAGTTTACAATCATATGCATGCACTTTTCCACATCTATTAATCAGATGGTGGACTATATTGGTCTCAAGAAGGGGATCCCCTCCGACAATTGTAGGGCTGCTTGGTTTTAAGTATATGGTATTTTAACTTCATTTGAATTAGCATGGTTGTGAATAAAAATTGCTTTTTATTTTATTACTTGGCTTGCTTATATCTGTATTAACATATTATTCAAGACTATGGGATTTGGAGGTTAAGTCCTAAATTCTAGGTGGTTCATTTAGTGGTTCATTTTAGTAAGAGTATCAAAATTAAGATGAGCTGAACAGTAAAAAACACATATTTCAATGAAATACTATCATTAGTCCTCCAAAAGTTGACTTAGTGTGTAATTTTCCAGGCAGCTGCCATGGGATTCTGAGAGCTACAGTTCAGTAGCAGATGTAGTGTCATGGGTTAAAGATCACTGGCCAAAAATACAAAATGGCATTACAAACTGTTGATTTAGTGAGCAGGTACAACTTTGATGAGTCGGCTAAAACCCACTCCATGTGTTTCATTTTTAAAGGATAGGGCAAGGCACTGGGGACTTTGTGTGCCAAGCAGATACTGGTAAAATGTCACAGAAAACATTTTAATGAAGTATACCAAGAAAGGTGCTTCAACATAGGGGCATATTTATTAAAGTGTGAAATCAGATCTCATCACAGAAAATTTCTCTAACTCACTACTGATTATTATTGGTCTATTTATAACATGATGGACTCTAAGGGGTTGATTTACTAACAAAATAATTTCTTTTCCCCCCACATCACTAAAAATGTGTGGTTTTCCTAAATGCTTTAAAAAGGAAAGATGCATGAAGTGTAAAAACCACAAAAAAACTCCAAACACAAAAATGAATCAGGTAAAAGTTGTCGAGGTCCTGTAGAAGTCAATGGGAGCTGTGCTGATCCTTTTGGGACGGATTTTAATTCAGTCAGATTTTAGAGTTTTCCTGTTTTTTCTTGTTTGCTAGGAATTGTCTGAAAAACTAAATTTTTAAAAAGTTTTAGAGCTATTCACATTTTTTAGCACAACTGTCAACTTTTTTCCAATTCCCACTTATTAAATTCAGATTTTTTAATAAAATTCACATTCGTGATTTTAGAGAAAGTGAGTTTAGCCATGGTATCAAAAACTTCTAAAACCCCTTAAAGAAGACTGTTAATAAACAGGCCTCCATCTTTCACCTACTGATAAATACGGCTCTAAGAATGAATAGATAACTCTGCCCCATAGTAAGAAGCTGAGTGTTTTTCCAACTATCAATTCAGAATGTTTCCTTAAAACCCTGCGAGTGGTTTATGAAACAACTCAGGGTCTTTACAAGACATAACCATCTTATTTTTAAAATAATATTTTTATTTACATAATTACTTTATGTGCTTATGGATTTTCCATGAAGTGTCTCCTGTCTTGCTCTCTGTTGTCCAGTTAGCATCTGGTGCTACTTTAGTTACTGACGTTTGTATTGCATTTCATCTCATCAAGTTAGAAACCCGCTTTCATACAGTATCTAAGAAACATGAGCAATGGAAAATC
>CM044437.1:88810620-88838494 GCA_024363595.1 Xenopus borealis
TCTAGCAGAGTGACCTCTGCTTAACAACTTATCTCTAAAAAAACTAGTTATCACAGGCAGTCCCTGCTGTGAGCCTGACATCTACAACATATTAGGTAATGTTTGATTAAAGCAGCTCATGGGGATAACTGGCTTGTTTTGAGGAAAGGCCCACATTGCCTAATTCCAAATTCAATTCTATTCCATAAAATTCCAAGAATGTTGCACTCTTCAGAAGACTGGATATTAGGCAACATAGCTGCAATGTTACTATTTTATATTCTAGGAGCAGACATTTTACAGGTGTGGTGGTTTCGAGCTTGCAATTAGTATCCAATTGTCACACCCTGCCTCATAAAAAAAAGTAATTTAACTGAACTACTTAAAGGGTAGAACTGATGTTTTGATGCACTAAAAGCATCCAAATGAACCCAATATTAATAAAAGGTTAGTAGCATGGACATGGATGAATATGGATGGACTTCATTGGCATTGATGAATTTAAAAAAAAATCTTGGGAGTCCCATTGGGAAATCATGGGTTCACCAGTTCAGAATCAGAGAACACATTCCCGTGACATTTATGTGTGAAAGTCTCTCACTAAAACACAAAAATGCCAGATCTACTGATTTTAAAGGGCATGCCAAGCCAGAAATAAAAATGTGCCTAATAAAAGAAACCCTAATTCTATGCAATTCTTTCTAATATGCATTTATTAAAAAAATACAGCGCTTTTAAAGTTATTTGTAAATACAATTGTCATTGAAAGCAGCATTTGTCTAACTACTAATGGGTGTTCCCAAGCAAAGACTTTTAAGGTGGCCATATACGGGCCTATAAAAGCTGCCAACAGACTCGGCATCTTATCGGCCCGTGAGTGGGGCCCTCCAACGGTAACCTGATCAATATCTCACCGAAAGTCGACCAGATGTCGATCGGGCAGGATTAAAAATCCTGTTGGATTGCAGCCGCATCTGTTCGTTGATGCGGTCCTGCGATCCGACCTACCATATCTGCGCCGTTCTGATCCGATCGTTGGGCCCTACACAGTAGACTATCCATTTGGTCTAGGTTGTAAAGCATGCTCCCAAATAAAAAGAAAAATCACCAATAACTGGGTATACAGTTTTAAAAAAAAAAAAAAAACCCCACCAGTACCCCCAACCGGAATGCGGGATCTATCAGCCCGCACATTTGGTTGGGGTTAACTGTTTTTCACGATAGGTGCCCTTTAAGAAAAAAAATAAGAAGTAAATAACACAAGCTGCAATCTCCTAATTTTTGTCCTGAGGCTACAATGGCAACTAGTCTGGTTTGAGTTTGCCTTCCTTTGGGTCCCTTTGCATTGTATGAACCAACAGATTGTATCTGAACGTGAAACTTGAATGGTATCTTACATAAGAAAAAACTTGAATGTGAAAAACCCAATTCTGTTAGCCTTAAAACTCAAATTGATCAAGTTTTCGGCAAAAAAAACTCAAATCGCTCAATCATTTCAGTTTTTGGGCATCCCTTTTTTTAAAGTTAACATCCCTTTAACGATAATTCTAAGAGACAAGCAGTGAATCACGTCTTAAATCCCTGCATAATATGATTTTTGAAAGTGGCAAAAACAGGAGAAAAGCAGTAAGTCATATGCTATTTTTTAAAATATCCAATAAAACTTTTTTTTAAATTGGCTAAACATAAATTAAGCCAGACAAAAAACTCTGGTATTAAATGCTAAATCCAAACTGTAACCTATGATATGACTTCTGATTTTATTTAAAGGCCATAAAATACAATTCAGAGGGGTTCACAAAAAGACCTAGATGAATAACAATTACTGATTTCTATAGATGCTTAAATGCAAATAAACATTAACATGCCTGGCAAAATTCTGGCAAATAGTGGGCCTGAAAAATATCAAGGTTTTGTAAAATCACAACGTGGTTTAGAATAAGCCCACAACAGGCAGCAGAACACTGTGCATATCCATTGGCTCCACGTAAAATACTACTGCTGCCTGGTCCAGTTGAAAAAAGGCTCTAGAGAGCTATAACTTTCTGATAATGAGAAGAGTACATAACTGATTTATATGTAAAGTATGTAAACTGATAACTGTAAGACTAAGTCAGCCAACAGGAAACCTAGTGGCCAGTGTTGGCCCTCCAAGAGATGTCTCACAGCCTTCTCAACAAATCCACTTGTTTTTTAATAGTTTTTTAAAATATACTTCAATCTTTGTTCATGTAGTAGATGATATTATTAACCTAAATACTGGAAACATTTCAAGTCACTGTAGGGCAGAGGATTAACAGGTCAGTTGACATATTAATTGTGCATGCTTCATAATGAAACAAAATGTATATTATATATATATATATATATATATATATATATATATACATATATATACATATACATACATATATATATATATATATATATATATATATATATATACACACAATATCAAAACAGGGGGGTTGTGGGAGCACTCTAAAGGCTTTAAAGTATATATAAGTATTATAAATGCTAATGCATATACACCCAAAACAGGGGTTATTTTGTTACAAAGTTATGATCATAAAATTGATAAGCCACCATACCACGTCAAGGTAAACCCCGAATGGCGGTCCCTAACTTGTTTTATTTATTATGTGCATTCTAGCATTACCTGTAATCAATGTCCGTTGAACGCTGTGGTGATCCTATGCTTTTTAAAATTGGGCGTTTGTTTATGATCATAACTTTGTAACAAAATAACCCCTGTTTTGGGTGTATATGCATTAGCATTTATAATACTTGTATATATACTTTAAAGCCTTTAGAGTGCTCCCACAACCCCCCTGTTTTGATATATATATATATATATATAATGTATATTGAATTATTTTATTAGGACTGAATCATGGAAGGACTGTCTATTATGGAAACAAATCAGCATAAGCCCACTTGCATTACCACCGTACTTGTATTACAAGAAAATAAATGGCATTTGGTAAAATGGATTACACAAACTTTTTTTTATAGATGACAATCAAATTTTCATTTATACTGGATCTGTCAGTTTTGGAAAACACTACTAATCTATCCCCATTAAACAGTTTGTTAGTCCTCTACTACTCGTTTCACCCTGTGTAGGAAATCCTCCATTTAGGACAAAGGATGCCAGCCATGTTTAAGGAGCCTGTTTAATCTCTTTCTTAGTTCGTTTCCAATTATCCATAAGCTGTTAAGGGATGTCCAGTTAGACAAAGAAGGCAGATCTGGAACTTTAAGAAACCGTTACAGAACATGGACTTTTGGTTCTTGCCTCGCTCACTGTACAAACCTCTTCATTATTCCAAGGCCTCCGTTTAATCTATCATTAAGAGCTGGTGACCCAGAACTAAACGTAAAGCAGATCCTTCCTTCCTCCCATGCCCAGATTCACATGCTTCTCTAGTTGGTGATGCCCTGAAGCATTAGCAGCTCAATGGGGTTCCTCTAATCTCAGCACTGCTCTGTGTATGTGCATTGAGACCAAGAAATTCAGGTTTTACATCTTTAACTAGAGATCCTCCTTCCCCTTAAGGGAGACAAAGAGAAGGAAAGCAAGGGAAATGGGTATATGAATGTACCAGACATTCAGAAATGTCTGCTTGTTAGCCGACTGCAGTGCATTGCTATGTGGCAGCCCTTATCAGTGCATTTCCGGTCAGCTGGAGGTAAGCTGTGCAACGCTTCACTATATACATACTACACTTTTTGCTTGAAATAAAATGTAGGATTACAGAGAAAAGCTCTGACTACAATTCTTTAATAGTACCATTATGCCTTTATTTTGCAGTTATTAATTATTAGTGTTCCATTAAATCAAAGTTCATATAATTCTTTGCTTCAAAGTTCAAATAATGCTTTGCTTTACAGAAATTCACTATTTGTTACTGTCTTAACATAAGTCTGAAAGAGTCAAAGAAAAGGGTATCATTGCCAGGCTTCAATAACAATCAATATGTTTAGAATAAGTTTAGAAAAAAATTAATTCATATTCAAACTGAGGTGTTCTACAACACACAGACAAGACATACATGCCAATGCTCACCTAAAGAAACGTAATCATATTATTAAATATTCTTTTTTATTACTTTTATTTAAATATTTAATATTTATTAATTATGGGACCTGTTATCCGGAATGTTAGGGACCTGGGATCTTTCTGTAATTTGGATCTTCATACTTTAAGTCTTCTAGAAAATCATGTAATCGTTAATTATATCTTAGTTTGAATCAAGTACAAGGTGCTGTTTTCTTATAACAGAGAAAAAGGAAATAATTTAAAAAAAGTTTTAAAAAAAGTGATTATAATGGAGTCTATGGGAAATCGCCTTCCCGTAATTCAGTGCTTTCTGGATAATGGGTTTCCGGATAACGGATCCCATATTTGTATTCGGATTAATTTATATACCTCCACGATATCTGCCCATGCTTCAAAGACATGCATCTTTTACTTCATGTCATAAAACGGCTTAAACTTTAAGATTGCTATCACACTCACAAAGGAATAATGGTCAGTTTTATCAAGAGCCAATTAACCTTAGTGCATGTTTTTGGAGTGTGTAAGGATATCAAAGTACCTGGTTGAAAACAATACAAGTAGGAGTAGAACATATACAGTATATTGCATTCTATATTTCAAATGAAAAAAGGGGGGTTATGGGATACAGTTATCTATCATGCAGAAAGCTCTGAATTACATAATGGCCATTTCCCATAAACTAGATAAATAATTCATAAATAATTCATTTTTCAAAAAAGTATTCACTTTTTATCTGTAATAATAAAACAGTACATTGTTTTTGATCCCCGCTAAGATATAACGAATCATTATTGGAAGCAAAACAATCCTTCTGGGTTTATTTAATGGTTAAGTGTTTAGTTGCCGAGCATTCTAGATAATAGGTCCCATACTTGTATAACCTGCATAAAGATGCAAGGTTTGCTAAAGGTCTAATAACCAATCAATGGGTAGCATTTGCTTGCCATTTGTTTCAAAGCAAACAGTTTATTGGTTGATGTGTGTTACTACACCATGGCAAACTGTGATCATTTTATCATATATGAGGATAGTATTCGTGTATGAAATCAATCTGCAATATTTTGGAGAATAGATTTTTCATGAAAAAAACGGGGGGGGGGTGTTTATTATTATTTTAAGAATTGTCAAACGTTTCCATTTCCTTTCTTTTACAGCAGTTTGTTAATGTTTTAGTGCAGAGATTGTTATAACACTGCAGTTTGTGAGGACTTACGGGGATCCACTTAAATTGTATGATGCATAATAAAAGAACATGCCAGCTTTCCAATCATCATTCATGACAGATGTAGAATAGTTTTCAAGTTATTTATGAATAAAAATCGTCAAACCAATGATTTTAAACCATGTTTTTTTTTTTTTGCATAATTATATCATTCTAAGCAACTTTCCCATTTATATTCATTAAAAATGTTCAGTGGTTTATAAGTTATTTGTAAATGCAGACTTAAAACAAGGTAGCTCTCCGCCAGGTCTGTTAATCTGTTAGTTTCTGCTTTATTGTTACAGGAAAAGCATACAGAATATAAACAATCATACAGACTGTGTGACGTTTACAAATACATTTAGATCGGTGCCTCCAGTGGTATCCAAGTACAGACGTTATGTGGAAAATCCCAAGCTCCAAGCATTCTGTATAAGGGATGTGAAGCACCATGCCTTCAGGCTACTAAAAATATTTAAAAATTAAAATCCCAAGAGGATTGCTTTGTTATGAACAAGAACTGATGCTAGCTTTAATTAACATCAGATACAAAGTACTGTTGACAAGTTAAAAAAAAATGAATGAAAATATTTGTTTTAATAGCACATAATGGCAAATGGTATTCCCATATTGCTTTCTGGACAATGAGATTCGCGTACCTTTACAAGTGTCTCTTTTGATTTCAGTTTACCCTTTTGCTCTACCAAAACAAAGCACCCGTGGGAAAATGGAATATTACACTTTCTACTAAAGCTTGACTGATTTTTTTTACAGATATTTCAAGTGCATTCCAGTGTAATTTTATAGCAACAAATCTACATGGAATCTATCATGGAAATACATTATGTTTTCAAAGATGTACAATGATCTATGCAAAACATAGGGCAAACTCCCTAGAAAATGTTACTTGACTAAACTGTTTCGGATGAGGTTTTTATAGGTTTGAAACAGTGGATCAAGCAGAGCTCATTAGAGCTAGAAACGAACCATAAAGAATTTGGCTGGAATGAGGGCTGGATGTTTTGAAGAACAATGGAGGCTGGTGCCACTGTTTTCTTTAACATTAAAGTGAAGGGACAAGTTAGTGAAATGCAAATGAATATGCAAATGATATGCCTTTCTAAGCAGAAATCAACACAAGAGCTTTCCATCCTCACACTGCTAAGCACACTGATCAGTGATCTGCCAACTAGAGCCACACTGCTTTAGGGAGCTGACCCTGGTCAGAGATGTCTCTTTTAGTAATATAAGGTTTACTTAAGCTATCAAGGCCCTATAGGGAACAGCTGCACTGGGACAAGTTAAAGCACATTTCATCCTGGTGGCTTTTAATCCTGAGCCTGGTACAAGAAGCATGGAAGAGTAAGTGTCAAGACTAAACAATAGTGGCTTTACCGAGAACAGATGCTTTTTTTCCTTGCAGCTGTAAAAACTTGCAAAAATCCGGGAGCATTGTGTCTGGTCACGGAACATGCACAAATCCCAGCATATGATTTCCCACTCCCAATAAACGTTTGCAACGAAGACTCATATGTTTCTCTTAAACAATTACAGGGATTTCTACTCTGGGACTGTGGAAACATGTTCTATAAGGCAGCATCATATTAGAGCTCTCAAACAGCTCCCATGTAACATCTTCAGAGCAAGAGGATTTCCTTCTTTTATATAAAAATATCCTATTTTTTTTAACAAGAAGTAATAGAAAGTTGCAGTCCAATCTGAGTGGCTTCTGAATTGCGCCCATGTTCTGCAACAGCTATCTGACAGAGGGCTTATTATTGTGCTCTAAAATTCATTGGTATTCTCCTGTTTTCATATAAAAGGTGCCCAGATGCAGGGGCAGCAAAGCAACCCCAAAGCATAACAGAACCTTCACTCCCTTTCACTGAGCTGGCAATATTTGGTGCAAGATTACATTTTTGAGCCTTGTGTCAAAAATTAAACTTAAATCTGATGATCAATTTGAAGAAAACATTTCTGCTATCTTTGATGAATATTTCTCTTGCATCCATGTTCAGGGAGATTGACTGCAGTGCCATAGGCCTCAAACCTCTTGGTAACATTGTGTACAGTGGACATTGGAACATTAAATTCTTGGGTTATGAGACGTACTTGAGATTGTCCGTGCTTTCTTTTAGTTTTCTGCTTTCCTGTTAATGTTCAGCCTGGTGCACAGACATTTCAAACTGATTGACTGTGTAAGGTAAGATTATTTACACATTTCCAAAAAAGAAAATCCCCTACTTGGAAACAAAATATTTCTTACAATGTCTAAAAGGTGCTTCTAATGGTGTCCTGTTTATTTTATTAACTCTGTATCAAATAATAGAATGTTAAATCATGGTCTCCTCTTTTTTTGTGTTGTTCCACTGAAAACAAAAAAAAATAAATAGGTGAATACCACTACATTGTAATCGTCAACAATTTCCTGGCATTCTTTAGGAAAAAAAAATGCATATATGCGTATATTTCTATATCACTACCACAGATGTATATGTCTGTATCATAATCAACTCCATTTAGTGTGAGTTGCATTTACAATATCAAGCCACAGATAATTTCCATAGCAGTTTATCCCAGACATAAACGCATGCCTATATTGATATTGACCTGTACAAGCACAATATTGTTAGAAAATGTGAGGGAATAATGGGCCTTTAAGGCTGGTTATATTTGATACTAGGAAATTAAATGACTTGGCCACAGATCACTAGGCCAGTATATTGTCCAAGTATATGCCTTAGGCTGGTGTTTTCAACTTTTCTTACACAAATTTGCAATTTCAGCAATCTTGTTGCTAGGGCCCAAATTACCCTAGCAACCAAGTACTGATTTCATTGTAGTATCTAGTAATAATAATGCATTTGTAGCCTTACAGAACATTTGTTTTTAGATGAGGTCAGTGCCCCCCCCCCCCTTAAAAGTTGGAAAAAGTAAGAAGACGAAGGCAAATAATTAAAAAACTATAACAAAAAAAATGCATAATGAAGACCAACTGGAAAGTTGCTTAGAACTGGTCACTCTATAACATACTAAATTTAAAGTTAACCTCCCCTTTAATGGGGACCACATTCTAATCAAGAAATCATCTTATACAAAGAAGTCAGTGGAGCCTTTGGAGACACTTAAAAATGAACCACAGAGCAGTCAATCAGCAAAATTTTTGAAGTCATTAAAACAATTGACTGCTAAGAGCTTGGCTCACATTGCACTCATCATCCTGTTAGTTTACCGTGGAGTAAATTAGTTTTGAGCCACCACAAGGTAGCCTCTAACTAATAACTGGCTTGTTTTATCTTAGCATATTTTTTTTATAATTATGCATATTAAAGGCAAGGAAAGGCAAAGAAATAAAATCCCATTTTTACTTTCTTTAATGAAAAAGAAATCTATCTCCAATATACTTTAATTAAAAAATGTGTACAGTTTTTATAAGAAACCTGACTGTATGCAGTGAAATTCTCCCTTCATTTAGTGCTGTGGATGGGAAGTGTCAGACGGTCCCTAACGTCTAGCAGGGAAAGATGACAGCCCCCTCTGGCCAACTTTGAAAACATTAATCATTTGTTTGATTAGGCTTGTGGTGCAGTAAGTTCATGTTTATGTTTAGTATACAAAATACAGCATTTCTAGCCATATTCTATTTTACACTTTCCTTGCCCTTTTAAGAGAGTTTGCATTTAAGAGAAATACCCAAATATGTATGATCATGAATATGGTAAAGCTCCACTATGATTGAAAAAAAAAAATAGTTGTAGAATGCTAGTGGCAAATGAGGTGATGTTCACTCTGGTAAGGACCAAATGACATCTGAAATGCTCCTGTTGAGGGACAGGGGGGTGCAGAAGAAAACCACTTAGATGTCACTATAGCCATAGCAAAATGCTCAATGGTCAACCAATTATCTTACAGGTTATATGTCATGCTCCCCACAACTGCAAGTGGCACTAGTAAGGTGTTGCTGGATGAATTCACAATATGTTATATGTATTTCACTCAGAGAGACCCTCTAGCCATATCTCCCTGTGCAAAAATATACACACACACATATACATACATTTACAGGTATAGGATCCGTTATCCGGAAACCCGTTATCCAGAAAGCTCAGAATTACGGAAAGGTTGTCTCCTATAGACTCCATTTTATCTAAATAATCCAAATTTTTAAAAATGATTTCCTTTTTCTCTATAGTAATAAAACAGTACCTTGCACTTGATCCAAACTAAGATATAATAAAAAAAATCAGCCTGTTGGGTTTATTTAAGCAGATATGATTTTCTAATAGACTTAAGGTATGAAGATCCAGATTATGGAAAGATGTTATCTGGAAAGCCCCAGGTCCCAAGTATTCTGGATAACAGGTCCCATACCTGTATATAGTGTGATGATGTGCAGTTTTTGTAAAGACACACTTGCCATATTCCTTCACTAAAATACTTGGCAGGAAACAAAACAAAGAGAGGATACATTCACAAAATGGACCCAAATGCATTTTTCCTCTTTTAAATCTAAGGTTACTCTGGGGTGTTTTTATCTGATGCTTTTGTGGTGGGGAGAATATTTTTTATCAAAAATGTTTTAATTGAAAACATTAGAAAGGTATTAAAGCATTAGAACGACATCTTAGAATTACAGAGATTTTGTGAGTTATAGTATAAACTGTAATATACGAGAATGACAGAGGCATCGATAACCTCTATTTAAAGGCCTTCCATTTGATTAGTTTCAAGCCCGACTAATTACACTTACACAGGGCACTGGACGGCTGGGAAAGGTCTAGCTGAAGTCTATAAGAACTTAAAGGAATTGTTCAGTATAAAAGTAAAAACTGGGTAAATAGATAGGCTGTGCAAAATAAAACATGTTTTCAATATAGTTAGTTAGGCAAAAATGTAATATATAAAGGGTGGAGTGACTGTAAGTCTAACCTAGCTTTTCAGCTCTCTTTTGTTTACACTGACTGGTTACCCTGGTTACCAGGCAGTAACCAATCAATGACTTGAGGGAGGGCCACATGGGACATAACTGTTGCTTTTGAATCTGAGCTGAATGCTGAGGATCAATGGCAAACTCACTGAACAGTTATGTCCCACGTGGCCCCCCCCTCAAGTCGCTGACTTACTCAGATTTAGAGAGCTGAAAAGCAGGATGTTGTTTTGTATTATGTTGTGTTAGACATCAACTCACTCCAGCTTTTATATATTACATTTTTGGCTAACTAACTATATTAGAAACATTTTTTATTTTGCACAGCCTATCTATTTACCCAGATTTTATTTTTACCCTGAACTGTTCCTTTAATAACACTATAAACAAACAATATGATCTGATGTTGACATGGTTTGGTTTTGCTCTGCTGGACAGATGAGATGTCGGCCACCAATGTAGATTTCTTTTCACAGTGGAAAAGTTGGTTAAACATTCTGAGACTGTCAGAGCTGAGGGCAGAAGTATTAGAGGAGATATTGGGAGAGATCAGGGAAGGGATCTTTTCCTACTAGTTATGTGACATTCTTTTTGCAGTGAACAGTATATTAGGGATGTAGCGAATCCACTATTTTGGATTCGGCCGAACCCCCCAAATCTTTCACGAAAGATTGAATCTGAATCCTAATTTGCATATGCAAATTAGGGGTTGAAGGGGAAAACTATTTTTATTTCCTTGTTCACGTAATTTCACTCACCACCCCCAATTTGCATATGGAAATTAGGATTCAGTTCGGCCAGGCACAAGGATTCGACGAATCTGAATCCTACAAAAAAAAGGCCAAATCCTGGCCGAATCCCGCATAGAATAATGGATTTGGTGCATCCCTAATATGTATATCATTTGCATACCAGCACTCCCTATAAAGAATATGTGACTTATTATAGATACATTGTACAAAAAAAAACTACATTTACAATTTAGATACATATATAAACAAACATACAATAACCTGAAGAAATACAAATGTAGAAAAGTAGCGGATAGCAATTGGCTGACTACTTATTAACTTCATCCATGAAGGTTTAAGATTATTAACATGTTTATAAAATGGCAACATATTCTGAAGCATTACACAACATAACCTTTTTATATTTCCGGAATTAATTTATAATATTTTAAATTGTCCATGAGCTGCCTAAATAGCATATACCAATACTTCCTGATCTATACTTTTTTTTAAACGTATTTATTTAATTTTAAAGGACAGATCTTTTGGCATAATGGTACATTTGGCAATTACTATAATCCTACAGGTGATTGCAGGTATTTTTTTTTTAACTCAAGGGGGAGTGTATATGTTTATAAAAGATTCAAGGTGAGAGAATAGCGAGAACATACAGGCTGGCAAGTGTTGATAAAGGACTATTTCATTTTAGACAAGAAGCTCAAAAAGGTGCAAAACCATCTGCATTCTGTCACAGAAAGTGTTTCATGTTGAACACGATGATAACATTTTACACATCTACAGTAATAACTGGGCTGAAAGAACCAAAATAAGTATTCTAATTATCCAAGGTAAACAGAAGCAGTCTGGGGAAAACGCGGCCACATTCATATTAAAATGGGAAGCAGCGCTTTCAATCAATGTGATTCATCCCCAAGCTCAATGCCTTACCACACTAAATTCAGTCAACTGTTGCTCTTGCTTATATATTCATACTGCTTTAATAGCACTCTTAAAAAAAAAACTCCAACTGCTTTCTATACACCAGCGATTCTCACACATAATGCACTTTTTGAAAAAAAGAGAAAAAAAAATCAACACATGATATGAAAGGCTTTCGAGTCCTTTTCATAGCACTTTTTTATTTCTGTTTGCAGTAATCTGCCTTCACTTTCTCATTGCTACAGAACAAACAAGGGGGGAGAGAGCTTTCAAAAGGGGCTCAGTGTGTAATGGCTCCTCTAGAATTAATTTAGCTGCACCAAATCCATTGAGCACCCAGGCTTCCACCCCCTCCTCACTCCTCTCAAATCATTTTGAGATGAGTTCAGCCCACTGCCTTTGTAATCCCGGCAAAGCACTTAAAGTGCTCAGTAGGTGTTCATCGCGACCATCTGGTCAAAAGCAAAACAAGCTGCTGATTCGGTCTTTGAATAGAATGAAGCAAGTGTGAATTAGTCTCTTCAATTAGCACGATTACAACCTGTCAAGTACATATTGTTAAGTAGGATTATTACTGTACTGGTCACCATTGCAATTATTCCTCCACTGCCTTCTCTCTGTTTTCCGGTTATCATACCAGTGCCGAGGACACAGAACAACTGGGAAAGACTCGAAACAGAGGGAAATGTATACATCAATAATCCTTCTGTAACAGTATTATTATAATATGATATATTATTATGCATTCAACAATAAATAATGTTGCTTCTCATTATAGTTACAGATGAGTGCTAACAAAATATTGAAGAGTTGACGGTAAAAAACTCAAATCAGTGTAGTCGGCGAGAAAAACTTGAATAGATCAAGTTTTCGGCAAAAAAACCCAAAAACCTCGAATTGACCCACTGAAAATAACAAATATAATGAAGGCTATTAACATCTTCAAATAGTTCAAGGGACCTCTGCCATTGACTTCTATATGACCTCTACAGGTTTAGTTGGTGTATTTTCAGATTTGAGCTAGTTCCAACTTCAGGTTATATTAACTAGATAGGAGGCACTTACATGTGGGTGACTGCACAACTACCCACGTGGAAGCTTCCCGTCAGCTGGACTCCACTCCAGCTATAATCCACACAGTCCAATAGAAACAATTGGACAGGAGCTTAAAAAACCACGGGTAGGATAAGAAAAAAAATATTTTAAAACATGTTAAAAATATCAAGAGCAGGTATCACAAATATGACCAATACTGACCCATACAGTTTATCAAATCACTTGACGCGTTTCATGCCTAACTTTAGCACTACATCAGATGTTTTGACTGGAAAATATCCTCAAATTTTTAAAAATTTGCAGGTTAAACAACTCAACATTTACTAAATCTGCCCATAATATTCTATTCCTTTTTATTTTTTAGCCATTAGAATTCTTATACTGTAAATATCATACTCTTTCCCACAGCAGCTCTGAGCTGCAATGCTTGCCTCCAGAGGGTTACGGTACTGATGCAGTCGGCACAGGTTTCTATCTCTCTCCTTTAGATCTTAACACTAACTAATGTCCAAAACAAATGAAAAAGATCAGAAAGTGAATGTAAACTGCAAAAGAGTTTAGAAGAGCACACTGTTGCCTGTAAAGCAGCTGTTTCTAAATATTTCCTGCTAACTGAGATTATATCGTTTTGAATAGAATGCCTTTAATTCATATTGCAAACCATGGCAGATCAAAACAGCTTGAAGGTATTCAGAACAAAATACATAGCACAAAGGGTTTCCTTTACACACATACATTTTCGAAAATGTTGCTGCTGTATAATTAAACCAGTCATTCAAGTAACTGGGGATAAAGATACCAAGGACATATCAAGGAGAAATAAATCAAATGCTGTTTTTGTTCCTATCTAGAAGTCTGCAATGCCCTGTTTAACAGAATGAAATGGATAACTCACCTGACATCTCTTCTATTATTACTAAAAAGGGCATCCCCTTGTCTTTAAAGGGAAACAGTCATGGGAATTTTTTTTTTTTTTTTTTTTTAAACGCATCAGTTAATAGTGCTGCTCCAGTAGACTTCTGCACTGGAATCCATTTCTCAAAAGAGCAAACAGATTTTTTTATATTTCATTTTTGAAATCTGACATGGGGCTAGCCATTTTCTCAATTTCCCAGCTGCCCCGGTCATGTGACTTGTGCTCTGATAAACTTCAATCACTCTTTTCAAAATGAAGTATAAAAAAATCTGTTTGCTCTTTTGAGAAATGGATTTCAATGCAGAATTCTTCTGGAGCAGCACTATTAACTGATTTTTTTCCCATGACAGGATCCCTTTAAGGTGCAGCAAAAATACATCTTAAATTGTGCTTTTAAATTGCACTTTCCCTTGTATAATTTAAATATGTATATTACATATATATGATGCCTGTGTATGTTAAAGAGTGGGACAGCACATGCATTAAATCAGGGTAAGCTGTTTATGCAGAGCTGCTCTTTTAGGCTTAGGCCAGACGGGGAGATTCGGGGGCGAGAACTCGCGGCGAGAAGTCGCCAGGCAACAGATCTCCCCGTCTGGCCTTAGCCTTATACAAAAGTAATAGATTGTGTCAATAGATGTGAACTATTTGCCTGTACACAGCTACAGAGTATGTGTGCCAGATTACGAGACTATTCGTTAATGAGCAATGTCTACTTGAAGAATTTAGCTTTATAAAAATGCTCCTGAATTATTAGGCCAAACGCAATATTATCACTGGCAGACTATGTCAACGGGTCTACTGGCTATCTTTATTACCAGTGAAACACTACAAAACTGATATTAACACATAATATCCCATTCAGTTTTATACAGGTATGGTACCCGTTATCCAGAATGCTCAGGATATTGGGTTTTCCAGATAAGGGATCTTTCTGTAATTTGGATCTCGATAACTTATGTCTACTAAAAAATAAGTTACACATTAGTTCAACATGTTGCTCTTCAACCCCTTGGATGTTGCTCTCAGCGGCCTCAAAGCAGGTGCTGATTTTTGAATTACTGGCTTAGAGGCAAGTTTTGGTTTCATAAAAACCAAGTGTACTGCCAAACATTCTCTCCTGTAGGCTGCCAGAGTTACCAAAAAGCCAATCAGAGCTCTTATTTGACATCCACATGGACTTTTTCATGCTTGTGTTGCTCTCCAACTCTTTTTTAAATTTAAATTTGGCTCACGATCAAAAAAGGTTGGGGACCCCTGCATTAGTTTAACCCTACAGGATTGCTTGGCTTCCAATAAGGATTCATTATATCTTAGTTGGGATCAAGTACAAGGGAACGTTCCATAATGACAGAGAAAAAGGGAATCACTTTTAAAAATTTGAATTATTTGATTATAATGGAGTCTACGGGAGACAGCCTTTCAATAATTTGTAGCTTTCTGGATAATGGGTTTCCGGATAATGGATCCTACTGTAAACATGGCACAGCAGACACCTTTGAGCTTTAACTATCTCAGGGGCAAAAGTTTTACAATATTATGGCCCTGTCTAAATTAATGGTGATGATGCTGCAACCTGCATGGTGTCACAGGGCCCTCTGAATCTAAAAGGAACTGTTTCAGCCATATGCATAGTTATGCCGTGTATCCTCTTCATTCACCCCTTGGTGTGCATGCAATAGCTGCAAAGTGATGTGCCAACTTCCCAAAATGCCCCATAAAACAGAATTTCAGGCAATGATAGAATAAAACAAAACTGCAAGATTCCAACCCTGCAGCGCACACAAGACAATGAAATGCAGAAACGCAGAAATGAAAGGGTTTAAAAAGCAATTTCAAAGACAACTGAAAAAAAGCTGCCGGTGTTATTTGTTGCCTTATGTTTTCCATGTATATTTTACTATACAAACAGTTCAGGGCAGAAGACAGTTGCACTGAATCATGTGGAGCGAGGAGGCATTTATGGAATATTAATTCCCCCCTTTAATAATTGATGTAGTCATTTTGAATCTTTCTGCATAGAATATCATGTGAAAGTAGATTGCTTTAACACTGCTTAAACATTTCAACTTGTCAGAATGGCCAACTCCAGTTTTGATATATTTGCAGTATTTTCCCCATCGAAACAGTAATAATGGCAAAATAAATATGTGCCTCACTTTTATAATCACTAAACATTAATGAATATTTTATATCTTTTTAAAGCTCAGTGTTTAATTTAAAAGGGTGAAATTAAGTCTCCTTCCTGCAATGTGCCAATTATCTCCAGATCAAACAATAACTTAGCTCTATTTATATTTCAGAAGCTAATTTGGAAATCCTGAAAGGTCTGACGCTAAACCATTTACAAGATCTCAGCTAAGAGTGCCCTCTTGTGGTCTGAAAAGCATGTTGCAGGGAGACAAAAAGGCAAGGAACAAGCCATCTACCCCTCAGCTGGAACTCTAGAAACAGCTTGCTGTAACCACAACATAATTACCCCCTGTGGTGTAACCAGCAACCTGACCCTTAACAACATTGAATTGGTAAATGATCTTATCTAACAATATATTTTATGATGGATTAGCTGGATGCTCAATGATCATTGCATTTTTAATTCACTGTGGTCCCCACTGATGACGGTGATCTTTTTGGATAGATTTACAGTATATGGCATTCTATGCTGCCCATTCCTTACTTACCTCCTGTATAGTACAGCTCCCAGAGAAGTGCAAACTGTACTCCCTCTGGACTTCACGGTGTGTGATGATCAGCATATAGGTCCTATTTAATGATTCCTGCAGGGCACTAGGGAAGCAGGAAAAAAGATAGAGAGTCAGGAAAGACATGTAGCAGCTTGTTGCTTCAGAATCTGTAAGCCCTAAGGGAGGATCCCTGCTTACATACAGGCAAGTCTGGGCACACTGGCAGAGCCGCTACATACTGACCAAATACAGTAAGCATGTCTTGTGAGCTGGTTACATCCTCATGGATAAGTCAAAAATAATTACACTGTCATTTCTACTCGGGCAGAGGCACAGCACGGTGGTGAAGAGCCACAGCCTCTAAACTCATAGGTCGCTATAGAGATGATTCATAAAAAGCTTTAGGTATTTAATGTGCCACAAGGTCAAGCAATACTGTTTAGAAATCCTATAGGACCTGTGGCACAAAAGCAGGGGGTTTCAAGAATCGCTATAAACTTACTAAGAAACTTGCATAACATAAGCTGCAGGTGAATAGAAGGTGTTGTTGAAGTCATACCCTCTATTTCAACCCTTTCAGATATCCCCATGATTAAAATGCTTGTGTCCAACTATGCCTTTATTATCAATAGGCAAAAATAGAGGAGTATAGCTATAAGATCCGTTATAAAAAAAAAAAATCCAAAATATGCCATTGCCGGATCCCAGAGGGTCCTATCTAAACAAACTGACTGATTAATTCAAAACTGTGTTTCAGTGCTGAAGGCCAGCAGCATTAAATTCAGTGGTTTCATACCATAGGCCATGTCGGGTCAGCTGTGTATTTTCTACTAGAAACAGATCAGAGAGAGAATTAAATATGCAATATTTCGCTTCTCTCTCTGATTTAGTTTGTATTGCATTACCGAATGGATATGAAAAAAAAAATTCTTATTAAGCTTCAACACAGATCAGCTGAGCAACATGAAGTTCATTCAAACCTCGAGTTATTAAATAAAACTTAAACAATACACCTTTAATTATTCTGCTGGTAAGACCGAAAGATTTATGCTTAATAGCTATATATTAATGTATATTGTCTTTAAGATTATTACTTACCGCTGCAGATGCAAAGTATGGTGACAAATATAGCCAAAAAGTGGCTATACTTTTAATTAGAAGTACATTTATGCCTTTTTTTATTCAGGAAAAAAAAAAGACAAATTCACCTAGCTGGCTTAAAGAGAAACTAAAGTCTAAAATAGAATAATGCTAAAACTGCTGTATTTTGTATACTAAACTTAAACATGAACTTATTGCACCAGGAGCCTAATTAAAAAATTAATTTTTGTTTTCAAAGTTGGCTGTAAGGGGCTGCCATCTTTTGACTTTGTTAAACATCTTTGCAAGACCAAGACTGTGCACATACTCAGTGTGTTCTGGGCTTCAGTTGGGAGGTTAAGCTTAGAGATCGTCATAAATGATCAAAACAGCACAAGTCAAATAATATCTGCCATAGGAGCCGATATAAGACTACAGACTGCACTGGGTCTGCGGATACAAATCTCTATGCGGTCGGCGGCTGTTTTATAGGGAAACAAACAAAGCTGCTCGAGGTCAGGGAAATAAGGTGGGGGCTCCCTCTGCCGTTTTAAAGTATGATCATTTCCCTGCAGAGCAGTCAGGGACCGTCTGAAGTTTCCTATCCACAGCAGTCAGAGCAAGTAAAACAAAGGGAGAATTACACTGTATACAGTCAGGTTTCTTATACAGACTGTAGACATGTTTTAATTAAAGTATATTGGAGATTTTTTTGCCTTTACATCCCCTTTAAAGAACAGCTAACAGCTTAAAATCTACAAATTGGTAGGTTCCGTATTACAGAACAATATAAAGTTTATTTGTATATGAACTGCAAATGGCAGTAATTAGAACGTGAAACCTGTCACAGGTAATCACTAATGATTGGTGAAACAACTAATTTTGATGCCGGTGTCAATTTTTGACGCCGGCGCCAAAACTTTTGAAGTCAGCTAATTTTCACGGGTGATTTGCAAATTTATTCCCTGAAATTTTCTGCGAATTCGCCCCTGATGAATAAATTCACCCATCACTAGTAATCACACATATGGGGTATATTATTGTAAACTGAATTATATAAAAAGTGCTGAAATATGCATCTTTCCCAGAGTGTCTTTTTGAAGTGAACAATTCTTTTTTTTTTTTTTTTTTTTTTTTCGTTTTAAATACAGTGTACTTGATGGCACCTAAGCTGCATTAAGTAATGTTGCTGGGAAAACCATACAATAATGATACTGTTTTTTTGTGTGTGTTTAAATGTTTTGTAGCCTAAAGGTTTTGGTACTCCAAACTATAGAGACACCAAGGATTCCAGAAAATAGATTGGATACTTGTAGATCACCGGGGACAGGAATCAACTGCTAAAGTTACATTATCAAGAGACCAAAAAATGAATGTGGCAATGAATTGGTTAACACTTTTGTATTTGATGCAACAGTTACCTGAGACACGCTGCACTTGGTCTGTCTGCAATATCAAAACATTTTTCCTTTAATTTAGGTAAACTGGGATTTCCAAATCAAACACTGCTGAATGTGCCAGTTAAATATTCTGTTTTTAAGCTTGCAGATTTATACTGGCTCATGTCAGCTGGGGATCAAATTTACTGTAATTATGGCTTATTTACATTAACACAAAATAATACATCAATATGTAAATGTAATGTTTGTTGTAGCTAATGCGGTAGGAGATGGCGCATTTGTTTCAAGCAGTAATCGCTTCAATTCTGGATAGCATGCAAATCTCAGGAGCCTGCATAAACCAAATCGCTTCCATGAATCCCTCGCGGAGCAAAAGGCTTACACACAGCACTTGGCTCATTCCCAAGCTGGAGATGCTTTCTGATGGCAAGACCATGCCCTGCTGTCACTGCGGCAAATCTAAAGGGGAGGCACATTCACAAAGACCTCTCACTTGCATGTTATTTTAAGTATTATATTAAGATATATTTTTTGCTTTTTTTTCCACTAAATCAAACACTAACCAGCGCTAAGAAATATGTTGGCGCTATATAAATACATTAATAATAATAGTTTCATGAACAAGCTGCTAACTTCTATTTATAAATACCCCCCAGATACATTGTGCCTGCTACCCATAAAAACACAGGACCCAGAGCCTCCACAGTGCAATTCATAGGCAGTGCACTCTATCATCTATTTATGTCCATTTCTATATACAGAAAGTTTTTTTTATATAATTTCTTGTGAACAGATCATATGCATGCATGTACAGTGGAACTTGAGTATAGTGGGAAAATCACTAGCAGCTGCTTGCAACAATAGAAGTTAGCAGTGTCACCATCATCGTAAATTTCCCATTCAATGATAGCTTTTATAAGGCTGTTACATTTCTAATGATGTAACTCACTAAGGAAGGTCTACAGTTGACACAAGGACAAGAAAAATCTAAACATAAACTTACTGCATCCCCAAGCCTTATCAAACAAATGAATGCTTTGAAAGTTGGCCACAGGGGGGTGCCATCTTGTGACTTTGTTAAACATCTTTGCAAGGCCAGGGCTAAACTTAGGGATCATCATGACTTGGGGCAGCTGGTAAATTGACAAAATGTCTAGCCCCATGTCAGATTTCAAAATAAAATATTAAAAAATCTGTTTGCTCTTTTGAGAAATGGATTTCAGTGCAGAATTCTTCTGGAACAGCACTATTAACTGATGCATTTTGAAAAAACCTACAAAAGTATTGCTATTGCTACTTTTATTACTCGTCTTTCTATTCAGACCATCTCCTATACATATTTCAGTCTCTTATTCATTTAAAGCATGGTTGCTAGGATAATTTGGATCCTAGCAACCAGATTGCTAAAACTGCAAGAGCTGCTGAATAAAAAGCTAACTCAAATAATATAAAAATGAAAACCAATTGTTAATTGTCTCAGAATATCACTCTCTACATCATACTAAACGTTTACTCAGAGATGAATAGCCCCTTTAAAGGAACAGTTCCGTGAAAAAATTAAAACTTGATGTCTAATATAATAGACAGAATCCAAATTTCCTGCTTTTCAGCTCTTTAACTTTGAGTTAGTCAGCGACTTGAAGGGGGGCCACATGGAACATAACTGTTCAGTGAGATTGCAATTGATCCTCAGCATTCAGCTCAGATTCAAAAGCAACAGTTATGACCAATGTGGCCTCCCTCAAGTCACTGATTGGTTACTGCCTGGTCACCAGGGTAACCAATCAGTAGAAACCAAGAGAGCTGCAAAAAGGAAGTAGTGTTCTGGCTATTATATTAGACATCCAGTCACTCCAGCCTTTATACATCACATGTTTGGCTAACTAACTATAATAGAAACATTTTTTATTTTACCCAGTTTTTATTTTTATATTGAACAATTCCTTTAATAGTTATCTGTTTTTAGCAGTTTTAAGGTATGGGGCTTTAAATTACATAAAGATGCCTGTTCCAGCAAGCCCCAAACTTTCCACATATCAGATCTCATACAGGCTGTGCTTACAAACATCCAATTCAATCATATAGCGGTCAAATGGCAGGAACATCCAATGAACAAGAATTTTAGGCAGGATTGTAAAGTAATGGAGGTGCGCCACCTGCTGTTCCTAAACAGCATACATTTTTAAAATGAACTCCTAAATTATGTAAAACACGGTATGCATAATCCAATAATGCAGTAAGGAATTACATCCTTAAAGTAAAAACAAAAAATAAGTAAATTAAAATACACGTCTTTTTATTCACTCTGAACAATATCCAGTAGTTTCACCCATAGACACTGCAGTTTGGGATGATAAAAATTGTGCTTAAATGTGTTGCAAAGGGAAATGAAACAAGGGCATACAGAAAGGTCATTAGGTCAGAGGCCTATTTTCACCCAAAATGTATGTAAGAAGTGGCTCCTAAATAAAGGTTTTAGGAGCTGAAAATGTTTTTTGGCAAGTGTTCTTTTACCCTGTAAAGCATTATACAAATATACAAAATACACACTGGATAAAATTATTAGGTAAGTTGTAAAAGGACATTTCTATAAAGTGTAAGTCAAAGGAAAGCCAGGATTACACACTAGGGGGCAAATTTAGAAAATTCACGTGAATGGATCGAAGTTCGATCAAATTCAATCGAATTCCGACCGTACGATTTTTTTCGGAGGCTCGAATATGCAAATTTGGCCACTTCGATCATTCGATGATCGAAGGACTTTAACTTTCAAATTTTATTTGACTGCCTACTTCGCCAGATTGAACCTACCGAATTGCAATAGAAGCCTATGAGAATCCCCCCATAGGCTTCTTTTTCAAACACCTGCTCGAATACCATTCATACGATCGAATGCCTCAATCGCTTGAATTGTACGAATTTTTCGAGTGCTCGAAGGAAAAAGTAAGATTTTTTCGTGAAATCGAATGATCGGTATTCGATCGTACGATTTAATTGAGAAATTTAATATCGAGGTAAAAGATAGCCTAAAACTATTCAATAAGCATTCGATAGTCGAAATGATTATCGAATTTTGAGGGAATTCGAGGGATTTTTAGGGGATAATAGTAAATTTGCCCCTAGGAGTTTTGCTATTGTTTCAGCCTAACCTATGGCACAGAAAAGAATGTACCCAGAGCTGTGCAACTGATCTCACATTTTTATCTAGTGATCAAGGCCACAGAGGAATGGCCCTGCAGAATAGGTCTCCAATTTTTAACGAGGGGGGGGGGAACATAAGGTATGGTAAAGAATAATACAGAATAAATAGTGTTCTAGCTTGCACTATTGTTGCTAATATATTGGCAATAATGTTAACTCCTTTAAACATGGCCACCACTCTTCATTTGTATAAATTACAGCTCTTGTCCTCAATTGTTATCTGTTTTGGACTCCAGCAGTACGTCTCATGCAAGGTCGGACTGGGATGTCCAATTATTGTATCAATTGTAACAGCTGCCTTTAAAGGGGTTGTTAACTTTCCAAACATTTTTTTGGTTCAGTAGTTTTCAAATAGTTCCCCAGAAATAAAGTCTTTTTTCAATTACTCTCCATTATTTATTTTTTACTATTTTCCAAAATCTAAGTTTACAATTGAATGTTAGTGTCTACGGTGTTTGAGTCTGACAGCTCAGTAATTCAAGGTGAAGACTAAACAGTTACAATTTTGCAACATTTAGTTTCTGAGCAGCAGGGACAAAGATAAGAAATGTATAAACTAAATGTATCAATTTAGAAGTGTAGATTTTAGAACCCCCCCCCCCCCCCCACCCCCCCGAGCTGCTTTAGAGCTGGTGCAGACAGGGAGATCCGGGGAGTTTCTGGCGCCTGGCGAATCTGAGAGGCGACAATCTCCCCGAACTGCCTTCTCCCTGTCCGCCACCTGTTTAAGTCAAAAAGCGCCAGCGCCAATGCACACACGGCGCAGCGATTTCTGTAATCGCACGAAGTTGTTTCGTGAATAAACTTCGGGGGATTCCGGAAATCGCCGCCGCGTGTGCATTGGTGCTTTTTGATTTAAACAGGCGGCGGACAGGGAGAAGGCAGTTCGGGGAGATTGTCGCCAGGCGACAGAATATCCCCGAATCTCCCTGTCTGCACCAGCCTTTAGAAGGTGAAAAATTACACTTTACTCTTCAATACCAGAAAAAACGGTGACACGTATAAAAAAGGAAGTAACTGGTCTGAAACAACTAGTTGTTTGAAGGTGACGAAGGGACAAAGATAACAAATATTATCAACTAAATGGATCAATTTAGAACAGTATATTGCTGAAAGTGAAAAACACAACTTTACACTTCAATATTGGAAAAACAAAAAAAAAATGGTCACTAATAGAGAATGGTAAGTAATTGGAAAAAGTCTTTATTTCTGGTGAACTTTCTGAAACCAACTGAACTGAAAAAAAATGTGTAAAGGTGAACAACCCATTTGAGGAGGAGGCAATAACCTGTGTTCAGCCATGGATATTTTAACAGCCTTTAGGCAATATATTCTACACATAGCATATATAAAGTCAAATATAATCATATAACTTCTTCAGCATCATACTTTACCTAGACTGGCTTGAAAGAGAAGGCGGTGGTAACTCGGGAGCGAGGACATAAAGGTTATTATTTTTTGGCAAGTGAAGATTTCTCAAAACAGTCTGCGGAGAAAATAAAAACATCATCGGTTAGATAAAAGCATTCTAGTCTAGGCAATCAGGCAAGCAACATGATCATATCCTGCCCAATAACAAAATGTTGAATTGCTGGAAAAAAAATAAATCAGTGAAGGGGCACAGGACCAGTGAGATTATTACAGAGCACACAGTATGTTTATTCTGCTAGTTGAGCATCAATTCACTGAATAACCACATCGTATTACAGAGCTAACCCAGTGTTGGTGGAAGTTTCTGTTCTAGGTGGCTGCCATGTTACTTTTGAAGAAAGCGGCTGTTTGATTTTATAGGCAAGCAACTGAGGAGAGGTGGGGGATGTACTACATCACAATAAAATGCTTTCCTTTAAACATTTTTACAAAGTACGTCATAATGCATCTGAAATTTATTTAGCTCATAAAAAAATGCATTTGGAACAGTGGACTCTCTATTTAGGTTTGTAGGTTTTGAAATCCCAGACTCCAAAAAGGAAAAAAGAAACAAACCATTAAACATGAAAAAAAAGAAAGTGAGGAAAGTAAAAATGCAAAACAAAATTTGTAGTGATCGAGCATATTTTCTTGCACAGGTAAAAGTTCCAAGATGTAGTAACCCTGGCTTAAGGTCAGATTACCTGATTTAGGGTCAAACCTCTCTATGGCACATCTACTATTTACAGATTTTTACGATGAGGTTTTTTTCTTAATTCTAAAACTTCAGTTCAGTTTGAGGCTATGAAGAGGAGCTTTTATGAAAAGTGTGTATCTTTTACTTGAACAGCCCTTTTATTCAGCTATTTAAAGCTGTGGCTTTCCAAAAATAGTCCAAGTGTCCCTTGAAATGATAGGTCTGCATACTGGGAGGCTCTGTTTCTCTGAAATCACAAAAATGCCTCTTGCTCAGATGATTAAACTAAATATCCATTAACATCCTGCATACTGAAGATTTCAGTAGAACCATGTCTTACAAAACCATAAGGTGTCCCTACAGCATTTATGGGAAATTTGTGGCAATCAGTTATGCATAATTACCTGCCTAAAAATGATCACATTCACATTAGGTAGCAATGAAACCTGCATGGCGACAACTGCTTGTGCTTAGGATAGGCACTGGATGAAAGCAGCATTTCATGCAGTGGACCACCCAGAGCATAGCAGGATGACAGTAATATGAAGTTGAGATTTACAATCCTATAAGCCCTATAAGAAAACTATTATTACTGTTCGTGTGTGTTACTGATGATGCTTCACTTTTCATAGAGACTACACAGGTTTTAAATATAACCCTCTGTGACTTGTATATGAAATTCCTTTTTCAAATTAACCACTGTTGTGTGAGCAGAAGCCTTTAGGTTCATTACAGGCTTAATAAGATATATGCATTACAAAATGTATTCAGATGACATTTATTTAAAGATAAATGCATTTTTTTTTAAATGTACTTGACTTGGGAACAAATGAAGAGTTTTAAAGTAGCCATACACGATTTCCTTAAACGAGCGGATCTCTCCCCAATATGCCCACCTTGAGGTGGGCGATATCGAACTGATCTGATTGTAATGCATGCAATTATGAATATAATGATCAAATATAATGCATGCCATACGGGCAGTCAAATTGGGGGACCTCACCAACAGACTGATTTGGTCGTGATCCAATTGGGATTTTTAGCCCTGCCTGAGCTACATGTGGCCGACTTTCAATTGTGGAAGTCCATCAGAGGGCCCCACATATGGGCCAATAATCTGCCGACTCTGTCTATCGTCAAATTTTATTGGCCGTGTATGGCCGCCTTTAGATAAGGGTCGCTGTTGTAAATCGCGTAAAGCTAGTTCTAATCCCTAAAGCGGTTGTTCACCTTTGAGTAGCTCTCCTGTTTGCAGTGTATGCAAGTTGGTTGCTAGGGTCCAAATTGCACTAGCAACCATGCCTTGATTTGAATGAGAATATGGAATATTAATAAGGGAGGATCTGAACAGAAAGAGGAGTCATAAAAAGTAGCAATAACAATACATTTATATCCAGAAGAAGAAGGCAAATTATTTAAAAACTATACAAAACGAATAATGAAGACCTATTAAAAAGTTGCTTAGAACTGGCTGTTCTATTACATACTAAAAGTTAACTTAAAGTTGACCCACCCCCTTCAAACTAACTAGTATGATACAGATAGCAGTGTCCTAAGACATAACAACATAATGATCTAGAGTGGAAAAAAAAACATTCTTCCTTCAAGTTCAACCTATTTTACAACGGAAAAGATGTCTTCTCTTTCTAAAGATTTTGGGAGGTAAAAAGCCTTTTTCAGTCTGCAATATTCAGGCTTAACTGATTAAAACGTTTGCTTACAATAGGTAAATTTATATAACATACCAAAATTATATATAGAGATGAATATACAGGTACAGAATATATAATCCAGAATGTTTGGGATCTGGGGTTTTCTAGATAATGAAACTCAATAGGACTGCTTTGCCATCAGAATTATTCAGTATTCAGTATTATTACAGAGAATACAGAATAAAAAAATTGTATTACTTGCTTAAAAATGACCTTTTTGAAACTTGGAGCTTTCTGGATAACTGGTTGTCAGGTAATATGGTCCCATACTTGTATAAAATTATTGCATTTTTTTACATAGATTTAAAGTAACAGATGCCACAGTATAACGTGGGTTACAAAAATTATATAGTTATATTCATGCGCAACACATACATTTGGAGAGGCCCCCGCCACACACATGAGGAGTGTTTATAATATTTTGTACTTACACTGTCTTCCACATCACCAGATTTCCATCCCTTTAAAAGCATTTTAGATGCAGGGATTTGAAGTTCATTTTCTAGGATATGTTTGATGTCTCCTGGAAAAAAACAAAAAAAAACAATACAGCAAAATAACAGGAGTAATTTAGTAAGTACTGAAAACAGAAACCACTGCTTTTCTTGTTTTGCAGTTCTAGACAATACCATTTTCCAGAATGGGAAAATTACTAATTATATATGAGCTTACAAACTAGCAACTTGCTTTTAATATATAACATGCCTTATTGAAACAGTAGCATTTCAGCAGTGACATCAAGTTTATTAGATTATGCATCATAACAAAATTAGACAGGTGCATACATTTGGGCACCACAACAGAGATATTACATCAATGCTTAGTTGAGCCTTTGGCAAATGTAGATCTAAAAATCTAGATGCCTCCTGTAGCCTTTGACGAGTGTCTAGATTCTGAATGGCAGTATTTTTGAACATTTGTCCATACAAAATTTCTCTGGTTAAGTTAAATGTGATGGCTGCTGAGCATGGACAGCCTGCTTCAAATCATCCCATAGATTTTCGATGATGACCGCCATTCCAGAATATTGTACTTCTCCCTCTTCCTAAATGCTATTGTAAATGTCTGTGTCTTTAGGGTAATTGTCTCGTTGGAATATTCAACCCCTGCGTAACTTTTAACTTTGCGACTGATGCTTGAACATTTATCCTGAAGAATTTGTTGATATTGGTCTCATCTGACCTCGACTTTAACAAGGGCCCCAGTCCCTGAACTAGCCACACAGCCCCACAGCATGATGGAACCCCCACCAAATTTTACAATAGGTAGCAGGTGTTTTTCTTGGAATGCAGTGTTCTTCTTTCACCATGCAAAGCACTTTTTGTCTGTGACCAAATAACTACATTTTTGTCTCATCATTCCAAAGCACATTGTTCCAAAATACGTTGTTCCAAAATGACTGTGGCTTGTCTAAATGAGCTGCTGCATTCAACAAGTGACTAGGTTTGTGGTGTGAGTGCAGAAAGGGCTTCTTTCTCATCACCCTGCCATACAGATGTGCTTTGTGCAAATTCTGCTGAATTGTAGAACGATGTACAGATACACCATCTGCAGCAAGATGTTCTTGCCATTCTCACAATCCTCTGCATATGCCGCTCCTGTATTTTTCTTGGCCTGCCAGACCTGGTTTTACAGCAACTGTGCCTGTGGCCTTCCATTTTCTGATTACATTCCTTACAGTTTAAACTGACTGCGATAGCTTTTGTAGCACAAACAGGAGCACAACTTGCAATTGGCCACATTAAAGGAGAAGTCAACCCAAACGGCGCGCACAACTTGCAATTGGCCACCTTAAAGGAGAAGTCAACCCAAACGGCGCTAAAATCCCTCACCCCTCCCCTGTGTTGTCCCCCCTCCCTCCGGCCTACCCCCCCCCCC
>CM044437.1:88840981-88861831 GCA_024363595.1 Xenopus borealis
TATATATATACATATACATATATATATATACACACATATATATATATATATACACATATACACATATATACATATATATATACACATATATACACATATATATATACATATATACAAGCTGATGTGTAGCCATAGGGGCAGCCTTTCAAGCTGAAAAAGGACAGGTTATATGCAGAGAACAGATATGCCCTGTAATGGAATACAATGGTATCCTGCAGAGTGAATCTGTTATCTGCTGCGTAACCTGTACCTTAAATGGCTGCCCCCCATGGCTACATAGCAGCTCATTTATATAAACTATAGTAGTCTTTCTGAAGCAAACACACAACTTTTAGCAGTGTAGGGCAACAGTACATTATATTTCAATTACTTTTAAACACTTCCATTTGCTGGTGTTACTGTTCCTTTAAAGGAACAGTTCAGTGTAAAACTAAAAAACTGGGTAAACTGATAGGCTTTGCAAAATAAAAATAACTAACTATATTAGTAACATTTTCAATTTGAACAGGTTATTAAATCAGACAGTTATTTTTCTACTGAACAATTCCTTTAAGAAGTGAGTCCCTGGGTAAATACTGCAAAGAGCTAGTTTAAGTGTTTGAAAAAGCCAACAAAATTCAGTACTAGCCATCATGTTGCTTTTTTTACAATGCCGGTTCCTAGAATGGTTGACACCCCACACCCTTTGCAGCACCTCAGCAAGCACCTGCCTACAAAGTTGCAAAACACGATAAACTAGGTTCCAGGTATCAATATACAGGCAGAGCATCATCAGCAAGAGCCAGCAACTTATATTTAGCACACTGATACCATTTTAGGGCAGAGACACACAAAGTTTCCTTTGTGAGGCAACTTCAGAAAACGAAGTGCTCAGAGTGCCACCCCTCCGGCAATTTACATTCTAGCCGGCGAGAAGGCAGGGAAAGGCAGTTCGTCGTCCCGCAGAAAAGGAGATTTGTCGCCGAGTGACTACTCTCCACGAATATCACCATGTGTCTCTGCCCTTATGGAATATATTATTTTAAGCCCAGGAGCAAAGTACACCTGGATTCATTTGATTTTAATAAACTGACAGCAATAAGTTTAACTCTGTAAAGGAGAGTCATTTTGTGAAAAATCTAGCAAAACAGTTAAAAACAGGTAAATTAGAAATGCTCTGGCTTGCACAAAAATCGGTCATTCTGAGCAAGGTCGGTGGAGGATACTAGAAGATTAAAGGGATCCTGTCATGGGAAAAAATTTTTTTTAAAATACATCAGTGAATAGTGCTGTTCCAGAAGAATTCTGCACTGAATCCATTTCTCAAAAGAGCAAACAGATTTTCATTTCATTTTGAAATCTGACATGGGGCTAGACATTTTGTCAATTTCCCAGCTGCCCCAAGTCATGTGACTTGTGCTCTGATAAACTTCAATCACTCTTTACTGCTGTACTGCAAGTTGGAGTGCTATCACCCCCTCCCTTTCCCCCACCCAGCAGCCTAACAAAAGAGCAATGAGAAGGTAACCAGATAACAGCTCCCTAACACAAGATAACAGCTGTCTGGTAGATCTAAGAACAGCACTCAGTAGTAAAAACCCATGTCCCACTGCATTCCATTCAGTTACATTGAGAAGGAAAAACAACAGCCTGCCAGAAAGCAGTTCCCTCCTAAAGTTCTGGCACAAGTCACATGACCAGGGGCAGCTGGAAATTGATAAAATGGCTAGCCCCATGTCAGATTTCATAACTGAAAATAAAAAAATCTGTTTACTCTTTTGAGAAATGGATTTCAGTGCAGAAGTCTACTGGAGCAGCACTATTAACCGATATGTTTAAAAAAAAAACATGTTTTCCCATGACAGTTTCCCTTTAATAATTCACAACACAAACTACTAATGCTTTTGCTAATGGCAAGTAGGGCAATACTGTCTGCACAACTCTGAACAGGAACTGAAAGTAATATGCCACAGTAAAATAAAACATCTACCATCCACATATTAACTGTCGTGGTCCCCATAATGTACTTGAACCCACACAAACCAAAAAAATCTATTATGTGCCTACTACTTTATTCTAACAACCAGTTAGGTTCTCATGATTTTTATCGTCATTATTTTTATGGTGTAGCTTTTGTTAGGTATGCACAGAATCCACTATTTGGGATTCAGCTGGATCCCCATATAATTTGTGATGCGGCCGACTACCAAACAGAATCCGAATCCTAATTTGCATTTGCAAATTTAGGGGGTGAAAGGAAAAGTATGAACATTTTTTTCACTTCCTTGTTTTGTGATGAAAAGTCACGTGATTTCCCTCCCCAACCCTAAGTTACATATGCAAATTATTTGGTTCACCAAAATACAAGGAAGCAAATCCTGGATTCGGTGCATCCCTAGTTTTAATTTCTAAATTATACTGTTTACACTACAAATAATTCACTCTACCATATAAAATTTCTTTTTAGTTGTAATATTGGCGTGTAGGCAGCCATCTCAGGTAATTTTTCCTTGTGCTGCACTATGGAACTGCTTTCTGGCAGGCAATTGTTTTTCCTACTCAACGTTTTCAAATCGCAGTGGGACATGGATTTTTACTACAGAGGGTTGTTCTCATATCTACTGATCTAGGCTGATGGGGGGAATGGTTGATATCACTCAAATTTGCAGTATTGCAGTAGAGAGAAACTGAAGTTTATCATAGCACAAATCGCATGACTGGGAGCTCTGGGGAAACTGACAATATGTCTAGCCTAATGTCAGATTTCAAAATTAAATATTAAAACAAACTGTTTGCTTTTTTGAAAAATGGATTTCAGTGCCGAAGTCTGCTGGAGCAGCACAATTAACTGATGTATTTTCCCATGACAGTATCGGGTTGTTCACCTTTGAGTTAACTTTTAAAATGATGTAGACATTGAAATTCTGAGACAATTTGGGATTGGAATTCTTTTTGGTAGTATTTGTGGTTTTTGAGTTATTTAGCTTTTTATTCAGCAGCTCTCCAGTTTGCAATTTCAGAAATCTGGTTGCAAGGGTCCAATTTATCCAAGCAAACATGCACTGATTTGAACAACAGAATGGAATATAAATAGGGGAGGCCTGAGTAGAAAGACAAGTATAAAAATAAGCAACAACAATAAATCTTATCAAGAAAAGACCCCAGTGAGGGTCGATCAATTTAACAGTGGGCAATGGGAAAACAGGCTGACTTTTAGCAGTTGGAGTGGTTGGCTATAACTCACACTGAGCCCATTGTTTTCAGGTGGCTGCCATAACAGCCAAGCTACTAAAAATAGTGGGTACCTTAACACCTGTATTTGCCCAATGTGCAGCTGCTCTTAGGGCAGGACTTCACAGATGATTTACCAATCATTTTCCACAGATGTGACGGCACGAAAACAGATGCGACATCACATCTGTGGAAAACGGTTGGTAAATCATCTGTGGAGTCCTGCCCTAAGAGCAGCTGCACATGGGGCAAATACAGGTGTTAATCAGACTCTTCACATCCGTTTTCATGCCAAACATCCCATCAGCGGAAAACAGGGTTAATCGTTCGTGTAGTCCAGCCCGTAGATACAAGCACACAGACATGTATTTATTTATTTTCGTGTGTGTGTGTGTGTATGCATGTATATATATATATATATTATATACTTATTTGCTGAAGTTTTAGGTCTTACCTACTGTGAATTGCTTAAGCTCCATGTCTTACCTACAGTGCAGCTGTCTTCTAGAACTACATCTGCCGTTTTGTCTCTGTACTCAACTTTAAAGTTCAGCATTCGTGACAGCCGTTCAACAATCTGCCGTGACGGAACCACAGGTCGAAATGCTGAAGTGGAGGATGAGGGAGGGGAAGTAGAAGCAGCCGTGTTGGCTGTTTGGGCAGCAGTACTAAATATTGGATTTGGCAAGGAATCACTGCTGTATTCACTAACAAAAAAAGAAAATAGAAATTACTTTAATAAACAAAAAAAGACCAACAAGGGCAATTTTAACATTTGGCAATTAAGGAAAGGACAATCCTACCTCTTTTAAGTCCCAAAGTTTCCACATGGCCTAGTAACAAATAGCAAAACCTTCTGATTGATTGCTATTAGTTACAGAATATAGGACCCTGTACAATGCTGAAGTCCAGCAAGCTTTTTATACTTTACTAAAAAAAGAAAAAAAACCATGCCCCAAACTCAGGTACGAATAATAATTAATCTGTCAATTAAGATCATGGGCAAAGAATTTTTGTTCTATCAGAAAATAGCCAAAACAACTAATCTTTGGGTGAATCAAATATGAAAAGATATCTTCTCTTTTGAATAAATAAAAAGACAGAAGAGAACACATCTTTCATAATTATTCATAATTAACAGGCAGGAGCCATTTTGTGGACACTGTTATTAAGGCAAGCCTTGCATCATTTCAAAATCTTGTTTGTGCACCAGAATGGGGGACCCAATGTCCATCCCCATGCCCTGGCTACACAATTAAATTGTTAAGAGAACCGGGGGAATGTGTGGAGAGCAGTGGCATCTAGGAAGTGCTGAATGGAAAGTGAAAGTAATTATCTGCCCCGCCTCTATGTCTAAGGCATAGAGGAGTGGCAGACAACATTTGATTGACAGCTGAAATGAGCTTAAAACAGCTATGAATGCTTTAATAAAAAATTTAAATTGGATTTCCTGTTTAATTTGAAAAGGACTTTTATTATACAGATTTTTGTCTGGGTGACGGGTCCACTTTAAGATAACGGGAGGAATGTGGGGAGAGCAGGGACATCTAGGAAGTGCTGAATGTAAAGTGAAAGTAATTATCTGCCCTGCCTCTATGCCAGTGGTTCTCAACCTGGGGGTCGTGACCCCTTTGGGGGTTGAACGACCCTTTCACAGGGGTCGCTTAAGGGGTTCCAGGAGCAGGTTCATCTCTCTCCCCACTAGCCCTGGGGTAAGGTTGTAGCTCTCCGGGTGTTAGTGCTGTGAGTTGTAGTTCAGTAACCTGTGTAGGGAAGCCAATTGCACTACAACTTTCTATATCCCCTTAGTAGGGACTGCCATACAGCTCTCACTGTCCATTTAAAATTTGTAAAATTAACATGGTAATTGGGGTGTGACAAAAAATGTTTGCAGCACTACGCACGGAAAACAAACCTTTATGCAGCCATGCTGTCTCCTGTACTTTCCTAAAAAAATTGCTCTGGGCTGGCAATGAAAATAATTTAATATTTTATGGTTGGGGGGTCACCACAACATGAGGAATTGTATTAAATGGTCGCAGCATAAGGAAGTTTGAGAACCACTGCTCTATACATATGCATAGAGGAGTGGCAGACAATATTTGATTGACAGCTGAGATTTTTAAATTAGCTTAAACCAGCTATGAATGCTTTAATACAAAATAGAAATTGTATTTAATGTTTAATTTGTAAAAGGACTTTTATTATACAGATTTTTGTGTCTGGGTGAGAGGTCAAAATGTTTTGGCATTAGACTGTCAGATGGCATGTATTTATATAAATATAGGGTTTCATCACATGAGAGAGCTCAACCAGTGATCATGACCCAGTTATTATACAGGGTATATTTCTTTATAAAACAATGGACTGAGGTCTCAGACCTGGCACAATCTTTTGGCATTCGGCCTCAAACTTTTGATCTGCTACAACAACCCATAGCATCCAATAATAAAGAAGATATGAGCACTGTAGTACAGATAGAATTATAACATCAAACATCTGATTGGTCAATATGCACAGGGGCAAATCTTTAGAGGAACACAGTTATTTTACCTGAAAGATAACATAAGGATTTTTGATACAAGTGCTCTTATGACAATTATCTCCTGAGGGTGAAAATCTGTAAACATACCTACACATCATACACGTTTGCATAGCTGAAAACAGACAGGCTTGTTTACATACAATTTATAAGATTTTTACGGATATTAAAAAGGATATAAATATTAATATATTGATTCAAGTTATTTTTAAGGTGAAAGCTGTGGTTCTACATACCTCTGTAATATACCATTTTCCTGTGGTATAACACCATTTATTGCTGCCTGCAGATGAAAGAGACATGTCAGTATAAGCCAGCTTCCTGATGAGCACAGAGGATTGAGGTAAGACGCATACTACAAATAACAGTTATTCAGTTATCCTAACCAACACACAGACATACTTTAAGCTTACACATTAAAAAAAAAAAAAATTTAAGGCCTTGATTCCTGAAAAAGTTTTGACCATTTTCATGTATTAAGATTTGCACACAGAAGGGCAGATTTATCAAAATTGAAAAATGGATGAGGGAAAAAAACCAAGAAGAAGAATGTGAGATTTTTTTCTCAAATGCTATCTTAAAAAAAAAAAGCAACTAAATATTCCTGCATACATTTTTTTTCATGGGGAAAAAAGTTGCATGCCGGTGAGAATCTCATTGTCCCATTAATTTTCAATGAGGCTGAAAATCTTGAATGTTTTAATAAACTGGGAAAATAAACATATAAATAAATAAATTTGTCAGCTAACAATCCCATTGAGTTCTAAACATTCTTGCCAGCTTCTACTTGCAATTTTTTCTGGCGAATTTTCGTGTTTTTATTCTTTAATAAATGGCGACTACTCGAGGTTACAAAGAATATTCTCGAGTATATTCATACTCACATTTTTTCCACTGGGTTTTTTTATTGTTTCCCATGCATGTGTAACATAGAAGATAAAAACACAGCAGTTGTTTCAACTTTGGGCAGCCTAACCAGTACCAAAGTCCCTGTATCCTCACAGATTGTTGTGAAATGGATGATACGTATGGCATTTAACAAAAATATATCTGTACACATATTCCCATAGCAATTTTTTAAAATAATTATTAAATAGGTATAGTAAGCATTAGCTAGTCTAAAGGGAAAGCATTTTCCTCCAGAACAATGTTGTCTACCTCCCCACCACATATGCTTAGTCTACCCACTATCCATAAGCAATATACTGCACATTTCATGCTAAGCTTTGCCTTTTAACACTGCACCAAATAAAATGGTCATTGTATAACATTCTGATGACCTACAAATCAAAGTGAAACCAGCAAAAGAAAGTGAGACCAAAAACTATAATCATTATGACTCAAATAGGAGTATGGCTTTGTGCTTGACTCCACATTATACGTGTATGGGTATGTACAAACACACAGAATATTTACTAAAAGACTAAAAGCACTATACAAAAAACAAAACAAAGGAAAGCACTGCATATCTCTGAAAGGTAATTTAGCCTTCAATTAAAGTAGAAGGAAAGCTACTGAGGCAGGTAATTACAAATAGATTATCAATAATGGTGTAGGTTATAACACTATATTTATTCTGTAGAATGCTTTACCATACCCGAATAAACAGCTCTAAAAGCTCTCTCTGTTTGTTAAGGACACAGCTGACATGTTAGCTTGGTATGACATCACTTCCTGCTCACTCATAGCTCTGGGCTCAAATTACTGTTTGGAGGGAAGAGAGGGAAGAGGGAGATGGGAGGGAAGAGGGAGATGGGAGGGAAGAGGGAGATGGGAGGGGGAGAGGAGCAAACTGAGCATGCACACACCCAGTGCAAAGAGGTTTAAAAGAGAATAGAAAGAGGAGTAATGAAACATAACAATAACATGTGTAGCCTAACAGAGCATTTGTTTTCAGATGGAGTCAGTGATGCCATATAGACAGATAGCTAGATAGATAGACAGATGATCGATAGATTAAAAAAATAAAAAATTTAAACCCTAAGGCAGAGATCCCCAACCAGTAGCTCTTGAGCCACATGTTGCTCTCCAACCCCTTGGATGTTGCTCCCAGTGGCCTCAAAGTAGGCACTTATTTTTTTAATTCCAGGCTTGGAGGCAAGTTTTGGTTTCATAAAAAGAATGTGCCCTGCCAAACAGAGTCTCATTGTAGTTTGACAATCCCAATTGGGGCTACCAAATGGGCAATCACAGCACTTAATTGGCATCCAAGAACATTTTTCATGCTTGTGTTGTTCCCCAACTCCTTTTACTTCTGAATGTTGCTCAAAGGTTCAAACGGTTGGGGATCCCTGCCCTAAGGGTAGTGGGACACAAGGAGATTTCTAATGGTAATTTACATACAAATCTATTGGGGCCAGGGCGTTTAGGCTAATAAAAACATAGCACAAAAAGTTCCTGAAGTCCCTGTCTGTCACTTCCCTGACTAAACAGCCTAAACACTACACACTGTTTTCACGAGTAAATAAGTAATTTTTCTTACATTGCCACTTTTCAAACAATGGCATATAGTTAGTGAGCCTAGATCTTGTTTATATGAAAAATAATATCAAGTATATGTCCAGTAATTATGCAAAGCAAAAATTTGTGTATTCCTCTGGGCAAGTTATATATAACTCATGGTTCTTTAACAAAACAAAAAAAACTTGGAAAGCAGATAATGTTTTAATAGCCTGTGTATTTATATTTCATTTTTCTTGCAATTAAAACATAGCTACAACAATGTTAAACATTTTTTCTTGCAGTAAATAGTTGGTATGAGTCCTATTATCCAGAATACTTTCTTAACTTAATTTCCATAATTTTAGCATGCTAAAAAAATCATGCAAGCATTAATTGCTATAAGACCTAGCCACCAGAGGCCAGATAAAATTCCAAGCATGAAACTTGCATTACAAAAAATAAGGATGCACCATCAGCATCCTTACCCCTCAACATGTAGACACAAAAGCTGTCATCATAAATCCATGCATTCTTGGAGTCCAATAAAAGTGGAGGAATAAATATATATGAATATATATATATATATATATATAAAGCCATATATGATAAGCTCAGTAGCACTAAAGAGATCATTCACTCAGATACTTATGTACTAGGCATGCGCCGAATTAAGGATTCGGTTTGGGATTCAGCCAGGATTTGGACTTTTTCAGCAGGATTCAGATGTATATGCAAATTAGGGACAGGAAGAAGAATCATGGTACTTTTTGTTACAAAACAAGGAAGTAAAATAGTTTTTTCCACTTTTTCTCTTCCATAATTTGCATATACAAATTAAGATTCAGTTCAGTATTCAGACAAATCTCTCATGAAGGATTCAGAGATTCGGGTGAATCCCAAATAGTGGATTCGGCGTATCCCTATTGCAGTAGAACCCCCATTTTACATCCCCTGATTTTAAGTTTTCCATCATTTTACATATTTGTTTGTGGTCCCACCTATATATTATGCATAATACATTTATTTGACTTTGCATTTTCCTGGATTTTACACCATTTTTTTGGTCCCCTCAAAAACATAATATGGGGGTTCTACTGTATGTGCATTATTACCCCTCATACCAGAGATACAATAGACCCTCTTTAGGGCAACTACAATTACAGAAATATGTTTCCCCTTCACTTTAAGGAAGCACCAAATCCCCTATTTGGGAATCGGCCGAATCCTTGAATCCTTTGTTAAAGAATACTGAAGCCTACTCCTTATTTGCATATGCAAATTAGGGTCAGGAAAGGAAAAGCTGGGTACTTTTTTTTTTTACTTCCTTGTTTCGTGACAAAAAGTCACGTGATTTTCTATCCCACACCTAATTTACATATACAAATTAGGATACGTAAATGGCCGAATCCAACCCGAGTCCTGAACCGAATCCTAGATTCGGTGCATTCCTACTTTATTTTCATAATTTCTGAAAGATTTCACACTCTGAATCCCTTTGCTCGTGTACCTGTATCTGCTGTTGTTCTATACAGGTACCAGATCCGTTATCCGGAAACCCGTTATCCAGAAAGTTCCCGAATTATGGAAAGGCTGTCTCCCATAGACCCTATTATAATCAAAATCTTTAAAAATGATTTCCTTTTTCTCAGTAATAAAACAGTATTTTGTAAAACTAAGATATAATTAATCCTTTTTGGAAGCAATATTAACCTATTGGGTTTATTTAATGTTTACATGATTTTCTAGTAGACAAGGTATGAAGATCCAAATTACAGAAATATCCGTTATCCAGAAAACCCCAGGTCCCGAGCATTCTGCATAACAGGTCCCATACCTGTACTTGATTACCCAAATGTATGACTGTATTCATAAAGTGACCACATCTTGTCAAAGTATTAAACAGTGCAGAAAGCTGGAGTTCAGGATATGTTTGTGACACAAAGAGCTCTCTATACACAGAAGAGCAGTTTTCATTACAAGGTGGAGCCAATCTAATCGCTTGTTGCTTGAATGATGACTCTGCATTTTTCTACTTGGCGATTGTGCAAGGAAAACAGTGGAAAAGGAGGGAGGGGGTGAGCTCCAGCTCTGCACTCCCTTAATAGCTACTACTTTCATAAATAAATAACCATGAACTTGGTTTTTTAACGTACTGAAATCAGAGCTCAACCACCAACGGTCACAAGTGTCTCTTGAAAACTATATGCTTGGCTCTTTCTGCATGATGTTTATTTGGTTACTTCTAAAGGACAGCAGTTTCTTAAAGACTTAGATGTCCCAGAATCTAAAAAATACACTAGAGGTTTAGTACTTTTCCATCTCCAATTTAATTCTTTTTTTTTTTTTCCCTGGGACAATCAAGATGCTTTACTGTGTCATTTAGTCCAACCACACCTAAAGAGGTCTGTCCTTGTAATCATACACATCACCTGATATGTTACTCATGGCATGGGGGCCTTAAAAGAGAATTAAACCCTAAAAATGAATGTGGCTAAAATTTTCATTTTATAAAGTGAACTTATTGCACCAGTCTAAAGTTTCAGCTTGTCAATAGCAGCAATGATCAAACTTGTCACAGGGGGTCACCATCTTGGAAAGTGTCTGCAACACTCACATGCTCAGTGGGCTCTGAGCAGCTGTTGAGAAGCTAAGCTTAGGGGTTGTCACTAATTATCAAGCAGAAAATGAGGTTGGTCTGTAATATATGTTGATGCTACATGGCTGATTATTAAATTCTGATGCTAATTGCAATGGTTTCTGTGCTGCCATGTATTAATTGTCTGTATTAATTACTAATCAGCCTTATATTGTGACATTTCTATTCTATGTGTACTGTATATTGTGAGTGGGTCCCTAAGCTCAGTAAGTAACAGCAGCACAGAGCATGTGAATCAGTGAATCAGCAGAAAAGAAGATTGGGAGCTACTGGGGCATCTTTGGAGACACATCTTCCCTGCTAAAGGGCTATTGTTGCCTTGGGCTACTTCTTTAGTTAGGCTTTAGTTCTCCTTTAAAGGACATGTCAATCCAAAAATAAAAATCTGAATAATAAAAGAAAACCTAATGCTAAGCAACTTTCCAATAATAATGTATTAAAGGGATTGTTCACCTTTGAGTTAACTTTTAGTATAATGTAGAGAGTGATATTCTGAGACAACTTGCAATTGGTTTCCATTTTTTATTATTTGTGGTTTTTGAGTTATTTAGCTTTTTATTCAGCAACTCTCTAGTTTGCAGTGTCAGCAATTTGGGTTCTAGGGTACAAATTACCTTAGCAACCCTGCATTAATTTGAATAAGAGACTGGAATATGAATAGGAGAGGGACTGAATAGAATGATGAGTAATAAAAAGTGGCAATAACAATTGCAATAACAGAGCATTTGTTTTTACATGGTGTCAGTGACCCCCATTTGAAAGCTGCAAAGAAACAAAAGAAAATTGCAAATCATTAATAAACTATGAAAAATAAATAATGAAGACCAATTGAAAAGTTTCTTAGAATTGGCCCTTCTAAAATATACTAAAAGTTAACTGGAAGGTGAACCACCCCTTTAACATTGTCAGTGCTTTTAAGTTACAGTAGTTACTGATTTTACATCGCCAGATTTTACAATTTCCTGGAACGGACGCCATTTTGATGCAGTCTCATTCAGGCAAGCTGCATTTTTTTTTTCTTTCCTGGATTTAACATTTTCCCAGAAATGATGCCATTTTGATGTGGTCCCCTGGGACTACTGTATTTGTGAATACAACTGCTATTGAACGCAGCATTTGCTTAAAGAATTCCGGCTTCCACACCAAAATATGATTAAGAGGCCCACATAACACAGAAACCCCTAATATACCAATCATGAATATGAATAACCTTTTGCTATGCTGAAATACAGCTGTTTAACAGTTATTCGCTTTCTGCATCATTTGAAATCCTGGCAGGGAAGGAGGGACTAAAACACTGATGTTACAAATTGTAACAACTTCGCAAGAGCTTACAGCAGTGGTCCTCAAACTTGGCCCTCCAGCTGTTAAGGAACTACAAGTCCCACAATGCAATGATGGAGTCTGACAGCCACAGTCAGGCAAATGCATTGTGGGACTTGTAGTTCCTTAACAGCTGGAGGGCCAAGTTTGAGGACCGCTGGCTTACAGACATCATGCAGGAACTACATAACCCACAATGCATTGCACTGTGATGCTCCTATCCTTATTGAAATCACATGTGCAGGGAATTGTTGGGTTTGGAGGATGCCAGCTAAAGGGATACTGTCATGGCAAAATAATATAATTAATAGTGCTGCTCCAGCAGAATTCTGCACTGAAATCCATTTTTCAAAAGATAAACTGATAAACTTCAATCACTCTTTACTGCAAGTTGGAGTGATATCACCCCCCCCCCCCCCCCCCCCAGCAGTCTAGCAAAAGAACAATGGGAAGGTAACCAGATAACAGCTCCCTGGTAAATCTGAGAATAACTAGAAATCAATAGTAAAAGTCAAGTCCCAATGAGACTGATTCAGTTACATAAGTAGGATAAATAATAGCCTGCCAGAAAGTAGTTCCATCCTAAAGTGCAGGCAAAAGTCACATGATTGGGACAGATGGGAAACTGACAATATGTCTAGCCTCATGTCAGATTTCAAAACTGAATATAAAAAAAATATGTTTGCTGTTTTGAGAATAGGATTTCAGTGCAGAAGTCTGCTGGAGCAGCACTATTAGGGTAGGGAGCAGACAAGCAGATTCGGGGAGATTTATTCACCAGGCGACTAATCGCCTCTTCTGCCCAGTGACAATCTCCCCGACCTGCCTTCCGTGTGCTTCAATGAGGAATCGCCTGCGCTAATTCACTCACGGCGACACCATTTCCGAAGTTTCCTCGTGAGGCAATTTCGGAAAAAAAATCGCCGCGAGTTTTGAAATGTGTTTTTTTCACATGACAATATGCCTTAAGGACAGATGGCTGCTGATAAAAAAAGTAAAAGTAGTCAGAGAGATCAGCAGGGCTTAGGTAACAGTTCCAAACCATTACAAATCATCAAAATTCTGCATATTTTTCAATTGATGCAAATTGCAAAGTTGATTGAAATTATGTTTACTTTTCAAAAAGCTTACATTATATATGTGTGGAGTTCCCCTTTAACAATGTTGCAAAAATCAGAGTTACCCAATAATGGAGAATAAACTATAAATTAAGCCACCAGGATAAGGAGGACAATATTGTATCCAATGGATCTCAAGGGCTTGTATAAAGATTTAGTGTACTGTGTTCCTCATCTTTTGTGGGTTGTTGACCCACATTTAACCCTTGATATTACTGTACAACATTCTGGGAGTTTTAATCTGACAATATTTGGGAAGATCAGACTAAGGATGGCTTTGTTTACTTTAATGATAATAATAATGTCCATTTCTGATGATGAAATAATGTCCATTTCTATGTCAATCTGCTTAACACAATAGATATTCCCTTCTCCTAGAGTTTTAGAATGTCCTACAGCTTACTTTGAGTTTGAGCTCAGGCAAATCACCATTACCAGTCGCTTTCACAGAAACACGTGTATTTTGTATAGTAATTGGGAATAATTTTAAAAATTGCCTTTACATAATGGAAAATAGTTTGCATATTCGTGTCAGGAGTAGCTGCTGATACAACACAATTAACAGACTCATTATATGTTTCTTCAACTATGTAAAAATATTCTTGAACATTATTTTCCCTGATGATGACTGATCACTTGTTCTGAACCTTGGCAGGAGTTTTCTCACTCTGTAAATGAAGTACAGATGAAAAAATGTTTTACAGGGTGCTTGAAATCGGATATAGCATGTTATGGTATTTCTTGTTACCCTTACAATTTACAACTATACATTTGCACTGTGGTACTCTGTTTTCAAATAAGTTTTTTGTACTAATGGCAACTCAGCTGTATTTTAGGTACTGAAATATTGACCTAGAAAAGCTTATCTAATCAGTAGCAGAAAAAAACTCTTAATGAACTCCCTGTTACACAGTCCCAACACAAAGTATAGTATATGGAACAACACAGTGCAAAGTGGTCGCACTATTTTGTGCAACTCTGATAAACCTTACAAATAAGCGAATGCAATTTTTAAGTTGGCCATACATACCCTGATTTGATCTGGCAGAGTAGCTGATTTCAAGGGGACCTGTCACTCAAAAACATTATTCCAAATCCTATTTCATCACTTAAGTCAAGCAAAATTAACTTCAATTCCACTGTATAAATTATTTGATTCTTGTTTCCTTTCAGGAGCCATTTTGTGGACACTATTATTAAGGCAAGCCTTGCATCATCTCAAAGTTGTGTTTGTGCTCCATAATGGGGGACCTGATGTTCATCCCCATGCACTGGCTACACAATTAAATGGTGAAGAGAACTGGGGGAATATGAAGAGAGCAGTGAAATCTAGAAAGTGCTGAATGGAAAGTGAAAGTATTTGCCTGCCCCATCTTTATGCCTATGGCACAACATAGCAGCATTTTTTCTTTTGTAGGATAACAATGTTCATTAGGCATGAACCAAATCCAGAAGTTTGTGTGGGATTCATTCAAAGAGACCAATCAGAATTAAAGCCTTTGCATGAATTGAATGTGATACATTTTTGGGGGGGGGGAGGATGCATTTTTGGGGAGTTTGCTCAAATCTGAATATGCAAATTTAGGTTCACGTTGTGTATTCAGGAAATAAACCAAAATTAATTTATGGCATACCATAGTAGTCAAATAAGAACAGATTCTATTTTATGAGTTTAGGTATACATTTTAACACACCATGTGTTAAAGGAACAGTTCAGGGTAAAATTAAAAACTGGGTAAATAGATAGGCTGTGCAAAATAAAAAATGTTTCTAATATAGCTAGTTAGGCAAAAATGTAATGTATAAAGGCTGGAGTGACTGGATGTCTAATATAATAGCCAGACTCCAACTTCCTGCTTTTCAGTTCTTTAACTCTGAGTTAGTCAGTGACTTAAAGAGGGGCCACATGGGACATAACGGTTAAGTGAGTTTGCAATTGATCCTCAGCATTCAGCTCATATTCAAAAGCAACAGTTATGAGCCATGTGGCCCTCCCTCAAGTCTCTGATTGGATACTGCCTGGTAACCAGGGAAACCAGTCAGTGTAAACCAAAAGCGCTGAAAAGCAAGAAGTAGTGTTCTGTTCTGTTAGGTTAGACTTACAGTCACTCCAGCCTTTATACATTACATTTTTGCCTAACTATATTGAAAACATTTTTTATTTTGCACAGCCTATATATTTACCCAGTTTTTACTTTTATACTGAACAATTCCTTTAAATTTCAAAAGAAAAAGTTGCAGAGTTTAATTCACTTTTGACCACTAGATGTCTCAATCACAGTATTTCAAGTGATACAATAAGGATTTCTATAAAGCAACAACTGCTACCTTATAATTTTAAGTAAACCGAGTTCAGCGATTTTTTTAAATGGTGCTTAACGGTTTTCTTTATAATGGCCTTGTTAGCAAAGCCTGGGCCTCAACCACTGATAAAAATAATAAATCACTTACAAAACTAGTTTGATATATAAATGTTTGCAAAAAAAATGCCTTTCTTCCAAGGTCTGTTAACATTTTACACAAGGGCAGTGCCTCTTCATGTCTTGAACCCCTCAACATGAGCAATAGGGTGAATTCCTGATCTGAAAATTGCATTGTAAGAGCAAAATGAGTGTTGCCTGCACATCTAGTGTGGCCCTAGGGTCCTTGCTCCCCATACATGAGTATTTGCTGTGACAGCTTTATTGCACCACCTTGCCAAAATACTGCAACTGATTTATTGCTCTTGCTGCTACATCTATGACCTTTACACTTCTAACACTGGAGTACAATTATTTAAAGGAGAACTAAAACCTAACTGAGGAAGTAAGCTAGAAATGTTGTACATTATGTTTTTTTAGGTTTCTGTACCAGCCCAATGCAACCACAGCCCTTTAGCAGGAAAGATCTGTGTCTTCAAAAATGCCCATGTTCTGTGCTGATGTCACTTACTGAGCTTAGGGACCAACTCACAATATACAGTAAACATAAAATTTGTCACAATATAAGGCTGATTAGTAATGAATATAGATCATTACTACATGGCAGCACAGACTTGTGCAACTAACCTCAGAATTTTATAATCAGCCCTGTAGCATCAGCTTATATTGCAAGCAAACCTTATTTTCTGTTGGATCATTTGCAACAACCCCTAAGCTCAGAACCCACTGAGCAAGCGAGTGTCGCAGACACTTTCCAAGATGGTGACCCCCCTGTGACAAGTTTGAAGTCCTGGGTCATTGCTGTTATTGAGCAGCTGAAGCTTTAGGATGGTGCAAATAAGGTCAGGAAATAAAATATGGCATTTTTAGCCATAATCATTTTTAATGTTTAGTTCTCCTTTAAAATGTATTTGTAGCAAACACAATACAGATATATAAACAAAAACTGGCAAAGTGCGTCAGTAATAACCAAAAGCATTCATGTGTCAGCACAAGGGCTTCACGATAAAACATCCTCTAAACCTGTTAAGCATTTTCATCGATTCTAATCCAGCACCCCCAGGGAACATTTATATTTTCCTTTGGAAAGTTGTGCACACTTTAAACAAGCCATGAGTGCATGTGACACACTGCTCATAATACCACCCACAGGCCACATTACTTCACCTCCACCAGTTCAAGGAGAGCTCACATTCAACTTATCTCAAAAATTAGAAACACCTGCAAATGAAAAGACTGTCGCTGCAAAGAATAAGGCACAGATTTTTAGTTATTATTTTTTAAATGAAGTGGATAATCCTAATGGATTCCCAGCAGATGAAATGTAGTCACATTTATTAATATTTTCTAACAGTAAGGAAGGTGTTTTAATGAACTGGCATATTAACACTGACACAGTGTTTTCTACACTGACCAATGTCCCAGGTTGTCACATGTACACTTGCCTACCATGTATATAAATTGGGCACATCTCCATACCCAAACCACATAATTTGTGTTGCATATTTCCCCTCTGTTCTCTAGCGACATCATATTTTCTTTAATCAAACAGCAGCTTTCACCCAGCAGCCACTTTCCCTCTGACACATCATCAGTGACATTACAACTGCCAACACCACATGTGCACTGTAAAGTTCATGCAGTTGAGAATGCATGTTTACACAGGCACAACTTACTTTGATAAAAAGTTCTGCTTGAATTGAGCTCTGAAATGGTTAAGCTGAGCACTGGAAAAGAGGTTTGGAGAAAAAAAAAGAGGAGTAGACAGATAGAGCAGAGATGAGAATCAGCAATGCCATCTCTTCACTGGCTGCTAGACTGGAGGGTGTGTTTAGTAATCTGAGATGAGAAGTACTGAGCATGCTCATGAGCCAATAACCAAAGTAAATTCCCAAGAAAGGGGGCTGATTGGGTTAGAGAAGAAGAAGTGATCCTAAGTGATTAAGTGGATATTGCAGCCTTACTATTTACCTTTGACACAAATACGAAGAGCTTCTACCTGTAGGGAACCCTTTTTGCTGGGTAGGGTGCTTAGCAGTGGAAGGACCGTCCACCTGTGATCCAAAGACTTGAGAACGGGCCCAGTGGGGTCCGAAACATTGCCTTGCATGTATCTACTTTTTTGGGCCCAATAAAGCAACGTTGACGCACTAATCTTCAAATCTGGTGTGCTACAGTGTACTTGTTTTTCACTATTTACCTTTGAACAACACTGGCAAGTATTTAAAGATTTTAAATAGGCTGTTCACTGATTACATTTTTTGTGTGGGTTTAAATATCAAATTTCTCTCTTTCAATTGCAGCAGCAATGAACTATGCAATATGAATAGAAAGCTCACTGAAAACAAATTTTACATTTTTTTTCTATAAATCAGTTTGTAGTCCTTGTTGTGGACCTGGTTTTTAGGAATGGTAGATATTTGAAATAGAAGAGTGTCACACACAAGCCAGGAGCTGCACTGAATAAATATTCCATACTTTTTTTGGTTACTCTGATGAAGATTTCTATATATATATATATATATATATATATATATATATATATATATATATATATATACACAAAATATGACAAAATGTATAATTTTCAACAGTATACCACAAATATTAACTTTCCTTTACTTTATTTTCTAATTTAACTGGTGTTTATAATAGCAATGAAATGGCAGCCACTAATGTATCAAGTGTATCAGCTGCTGGGGGAGCATGCTCAGTGAAGGGCACCTAGCCAAATAGTGAGTATCAATTATGACTTCTATTTTTAATCTGGGTACCATTTAAAAATGTTTTAAGACTTTCAGGACTTGTTTATGAAACCATTTAAGTGTCTGCTAAAAGAAAAAAATCTCTAGAAACCAGTTTCTGCAATATAAGAATACTTTTTATACATTTCAAAAATGGATTTTTCCAATAAGCAATGAAATAAAATTAGAATAAAATTAGAAAATAAAACTTACTACTAAATCCCAGTTGTTTTGTTCAAGCAATGTTATAGCTTCATCAATATTTTCAATGCCTGTACATGCCTAGAAGAAAGGGAACAGAGGATAAGTCAGTAGGGTACAACAGCTTTAAAGCAGAACACAGGTTTTGCCCTCTAGCTAATACATACACAGAAAAAGTAAAAAGGTTAGACATGAATAAGGATTTTTTTTTTATATAATAAACTTTGAGGAACATTACTTTACAATGCTAAACAATCAAATTATTACAGCTCGTTAAACTGTGTTGATGGTCCCTCAGCAATAGGAAAATTTTGCACACCACCAAACATTTTTTTGAATTTTATTTTACATTAAAGCAATTCTGTCGTGATACTGTATTTATGGTGCAGGTTTTATTTCTAGATTACACTATTTAAACTGCAAATCATTCAGTCTAGCATATAACATTTTTACTCCTGGACCAACAAGTATATATTCTTTTAGTTGTAATATTGGTGTGTGCTTTAAGAAAAAGCCAGCACTTCACAAAGGAACTGCTTTCAGATAAGCTATTGTATCTCCTTCTCAGTGTTACTGAAGTAGTCACAGTGGGACTGGATTATTACTGTTGAGTGCTGTTCTCATATGTGCCAAGGAGCTGTTATCTGGTTATCTTCCTATTGTTCTGCTGATGGGTTGTTGGTGAGGAAAGGTGCAGTGCAGCAGTAAGGTATCACTAAAGTACATCAGAGCATATGTCTCATAACTGGGGCCCCCTGGGAAACAGACATGTCTAGCTTCAGGTCATTAGATGAAAATATGTTTGCTCCTTTGAAAAATGAATTTCAGTGCAGAATTCTACTGGAGAAACACTATTAACTGGCATGTTTTGAGGAAAAAAAAAAACATTTTCCTGTAACAGAATCTCTAAGTACAGGCATAAAATTTATCATCAAAAAGCCTCAGTGTTCAGCATTTTAGGTGCATAGTTTGCCACCAAACATGTTTAAATTATAAATGAGCAAGCAAAAGAGTGTAACCAGTTAACGCTCTACACTTGTCCATATTAATACTTTAAAGGAAATTAGTGTCAAATATGTTATTAAAACTTTCACATTATTTGAATTATCTATGCTGTTGTATTTTACCTATCAATTACTGATACACCTATGCAGTTATATAGGTATTCAGGCAACGTGTATGGTTGGGGTGTTCTGCAGGTTTCAGAAGCAACATATTAAGTAAGAACTATTGCAATTGTCGTTAGTAAAAGTAGTACTTTCATATGTTATTACACCTTTTTTAAAACCATATTACTCTAGATCCATACAGTAAGAAGGGCACTGGTCTCCCAGCACTTGTGCATTGAAAGATATCTGACCCAGCTCCTCCTGTATCAGTCCGTGTGATAAATGCATAGAGGCTGCTTGGAAATGAGCCAGCATTTTGGAAGTTTTAAGTGATCATAATTAAAAAAAACTTTGCAAATAAATTCATGATAGTTCCCATGGAATGGGAATGATGGAACTGAAATAATTCAGGATTCTCAAGCACTCACTCTAAGAAACCAACAAGCAATTTATTTATGATAGATGCCTAACAACTGTTGTAATTCAAAGCTAGAAAAGCTTGCATAGTTTTACCATGTTTGCGGTTATTATAACAAACAATGCCAATGTCACTATGTGACTGTTGCAGAGCACAGAATACCACTTTAAGATATAAAGTTTCAACCATTGACAGCACTCCAATTATTTCATAAAACCGCCTTTATTTCTTGCAAACTTTTGCATGGCAGTACAGCAACATGATGCAACGTTTCGAGTGGCACCCCACTCTTTGTCAAGCATAGCAGAGCACAGAATACCACTTTAAGTAAATCTGTAATCTTATTTTAAATATAGGTTATGAATTGTAAATATATAGATTTATCAAGAGTGTGCCATAAATGTATTATATGCACAGTACTATGTATCATGTGCTACACATAGCATTTTTTTTTCAAAAAACCATCTAAAACCTGTCATGTAGATGTCAATGGCAGAGGTCTCTTGTAGCATTTGAAGATATTAATAGCCTTCATGATGATCAAGTTTATTTTCTGAGCTTTTTGCCCGAAAACTCGATCAGTTTGAGATATATATATATATATATATATATGTGTCTATATATATATATATATATGTCTATATATATATATATATATATATATATA
>CM044437.1:88867928-88893708 GCA_024363595.1 Xenopus borealis
CAACTACGTCAAAGTCATTCCATATCTGGCCAGTCCTACTCTCAATTTTCATCTGATTCACTAAAGAATTCCATTACTTCATTAAACATTTTACGAAGGGACTAAGTTTTACGTGCAACTTACTTGCTGCTTTCAAAGTAAAACTCCCAATCATGGATGCCCTTTTATTAGACACCAGTGGGATCACCTGACTATAGCTGGGAAGGGTGGGGGCTACAACAGAGAGCTGGTCACTGCTCCAGTATAACTACAACAAACAAGAAAAAGTTGTGCTCACCACTAATTTTTAAAACCACACACTTCCTTCCTGACTCCAAAATGGCATTCGGACTAGTCCCTGGATCAACTTGTACTGTGAGCTATCTCCCATAACCCTGTATTCCCTCACGTGCTAAAAAGCCATCCAACCCCTTCTTAAAGCTATCTAATGTATCAGCCTGTACAACTGATTCAGGGAGAGAATTCCACATCCTCATAGCTCTCACTGTAAAAAAACCCTTCTGAATATTTAGGCAGAACCTCTTTTCTTCTAAATGGAATGGGTGACCTTATGTCAGCTGGAAAGACCTACTGGTAAATAAAGCATTAGAGAGATTATTATATGACCCCCTTATATATTTATACATAGTTATCATATCACCCCTTAAGCGCCTCTTCTCCAGCGTGAACATCCCCAATTTGGCCAGTCTTTCCTCATAGCTAAGATTTTCCATACCTTTTATCAGCTTAGTTGCCCTTCTGTGTACCCTCTCTAATGCAATAATGTCCTGTTTGAGTGAGGGAGGCCAAAACTGTACAGCATATTCTAGATGTGGCCTTACAAGTGCTCTATAAAGTGTAAGAATGACCCCCTCCTCCTGTGAATCTATGCCCCTTTTAATACAGCTCAAGACCTTATTTGCCCTTGATGCTGCTGACTGGCATTGCTTGCTACAGCCAAGTTTATCCTCTACAAGCACTCCAAGGTCCTTTTCCATAATGGATTTGCCTAGTGCAGTCCCATTAAGGGTATAAGTGGCTTGAATATTTTTACATCCCAGGTGCATGACTTTACATTTATCAATATTGAATCTCATTTGCCACTTATCTGCCCAGATTGCCAGTTTGTCAAGATCCTGTTGCAAGGATGCCACATCCTGAATGGAATTAATTGGGCTGGATAGTTTTGTGTCATCCGCAAACACTGATACATTACTTACAACACCCTCCCCTTAGTCATTAAAGGGCACCTGTTGGGGCAAAATTGTACCCCCAACCAAAGGTGCAGGCTGATAGAGCACGCATTCCAGTTGGGGGTTTCACTATTTTTTTTTTTTTAAATGCCCCTCGCCAGCGCTAGCGGTCTCGCTCCGGGAAGGAGCTCCCGGAGCGAGCAGCCGTCTCCCCACAAACGCGCGTCTTACTGACATCAAGCGCATAATGAAAAGCGCCCAGAATTGTGTCCGCTTTTTCATTCTGCGCATGCGCGCTTGTGGGGAGACGTTTGCTAGCGCTGGCGAGGGGCATTTAAAAAAAAAAATAGTGAAACCCCCAACTAGAATGCGGGCTCTAGCAGCCCGCACCTTTGGTTGGGGGTACAATTTTGCCCCAACAGGTGCCCTTTAATGAACAAGCTAAATAAAAGTGGACCCAATTCCGAGCCCTGAGGGACCCCACTAAGAACCTTACTCCAAGTAGAGAATGTACCATTAACAACCACCCTCTGTACGTGATCCTGTAGCCAGTTTCCTATCCATGTGCAAACGACTTCATTAAGACCCACAGACCTTAGTTTAGAAAGCAGTCGTTTGTGGGGCACGGTATCAAACGCTCAAAACTACAAGCCCCACAGTTCACAAACCTAATTTTATCTAAAAAGTAAGGAAAAAAGCTGTTTAAGGAAGAAAAATGAAACTCAAATTACTTCCATGACATATGCGTGTCCTGACAATGACAACTATTTTTTTAAAGCATGTTTAGCATATGCAAATTTGCTTGAAGAGAAAAAATCCTACATTATTTTATTATTTAGTTTTCCTGTATTCCATGATAAACGGCAGTACACCATTCAAATGGAGATAAAATATAGGAATGCAGTGGTGGTGAGGGAGTTAAAACCTTTGCATAAATGTATTTTCCCTCCTCACAAGCTTTGGAAACACATCTGGAAAAGGTTTGTTTGAGCTGGCAGTGTTGTTGGTGAATAAAAATAGAAACGTCATCAAAAAGCAGGTGTGTGGGATATTTTAAGGTTCATTTGTATACATTTTTTTAAATGAAGGGTTTACGGATTAAAAAATATAAATAAGCATGTGTATTTAAGTATGTTTTTAGTGTTGTGTGACTTACATTGGGCATGTTATTTTTAAAACATACAAAGGTTTTGGCCTCATTAAGACTAGAAAGTCTGCATCTACCCGCAGGCATGATTTGTGCAACATACACCCAAGTGAGTTAGTAATGGTATCAGTAATTGCAAGCAAGCACACAGTATGAAACATATTAAACATATACAATCAGTGTATTTATTTATGAATAGGAGCAGCGTATTTGGCAAGAGCCTTTTTTGCAGGGAAGAATTAGTTTGTAGTAACGGACGTCTTTCTGAATATTTTGAAATTTGTGTCAATTTCTAGTTACCACTACCAAGCAATTAAGCCAAAGTCTGGTATAACTGTATCCCGGATGGCCATAATGGAAATTGCATGGGTTGACACCTTTAAACACTGAATTGCAAATTAGACAGACCAGTGCCACATATTTAAACTTACATAAACATTGCCAGATTAAGGCAGTTGGATCAGAGGTTTGGCTGGAAGGGAGTGAACCCCAAGCTATGTGGGCAGATGGAATTAAAATAAATGCTCCCAACGCACCAGGGTTACAGCAATAACCAAATGTGTCCCATCTATGCATTAAACACAGATCCCTTTAATTTTACTATCTCTGCCCTCTGAGAACATCTGCCAATACAGCAAGACTGATTAATAATCAGAATATACAGACTGTACTGGGTCCTGTGTTGTCATGTAATCTAATGTGGATTTCATAGCTTTTGTATTGTTTAATACAAACTTTCTCCAACTATGCAGAACCAGTGACTGCAGCAAAATAATCCTCCAAAGAGAATCGCAGTTTATCTGTTTAAATCTGGCTCCATGATCTTTGTCCCTGCAGCTGGAGTTGGAAACAGTAAAGGGGATGTAAAGGCAGAATACAAGTCTCCACATGGTCAGCGACTGTTCTACAGGGAAACAAAGCTGTTGGAGTTCTGTGTAGCTGGGAAGTAAGGTGGGGGCTCCCCCTGCTGTTCATAAGTATGATTCTTGCCCTGCCCAGCAGTAAGGGACCGTCTCATAATTCCTATCCACAGCAGTAAATGAAGGGAGAATTTCACTGCATACAGTCAGGTTTCTAATAAAAATGGTACACATTTTATAATTAAAGTAAAAATGGGATTTAATTTTTATGCCTTTCCTTGTCCTTTGAAGAAAATAGATTGGAGGACAGTTTTATTAAACTGCATTTATTTGAAGATTATGGGGAACGGTCAGGGGCGCTCCGCCAATGAGGCGAGTTGAGAAGCTCGCCTCAGGCGGCAGCGCCCCACTAGGTACCAGGGAAGGCAAAAATGCTGCTCCTTATAATTTAAGAGCCGAACTTCCAGTCCAGAAATTCGTCTCTTCCAGCGCAGAGCGCAATTATGTGCTCTATGCTGGTGACCTGGCCCTCTCTGCCATCCTCGTGAACCCCCCACGTCTAGCACAAAAAGGTGAGTGCATGGGGGGGCGGCAGCAAAACATGCTGCCTCAGACGGCAGAGGGGCCAGGATCACCCCTGGGTACAGTATGAAATATGAAATAATCTCTTTCCGTCAATGGAGAAAGACGTGCAAGTTGGAAACATGGACCAGAAGTGCAATAAGTTTTAAAAGCTTTTAAAAAATAACGTCAAATTACACTATGGGCGCTATGCCTGCTTTTCAATGTCTTTACAGAAAAAGGAATACCCCGGAGTTGATATTGATATGCGGTTTTGAAATCAGGAATCTTCAAAATTGCCAATCCCACCAGATAGCGGAGTAGCCACATGCTGAACGAAGAAAACACCATTGGACCTTATTTTCATTCATTTTACCTTTTGAAGCAAGCACTACAAACACCTTGCTTGACTTTATTATAATTTTAATTTTATTTTGGTGATGGCACTTTGTAGAAATCCCTATAGTAATTCAGAACACACAAGAAAAATAGCAGACTTTCTATGGTTCTTCACACACACATATTAGTGATGTAACACCTTAGTGACTGCACTGAATATTAACAATATTGCACTAGGTTGTTATATGTTTTTTTTTCCCATAGCTTGTGGCGCTGATCTTTAATTGTATCTTTAAGTTGGAACCATGACCTGCAGCCTATTTTATTGAAAGAAAAGAGATGGGAGGAGAGTTATAATAAACTGCATTTATTTGAAGATTATGGAGTATGGTATGAAATCTGAACCAAAGTGCTCTAATTCTATTCCTCTGGCTAAGTACAAATAAAGGATGATAGATCTTTAGTGAGTAAAATGTGTTTGTTTTAAACACCATCCAAACAAAAAATTAAGATCAAGTATGCATCTATCCTGCCACCTAGACACAGGAGGATACATTGTTGTGTAATACCTGGCCCCAAAGCTAAAGCCCTGAGCCACACTAGTTATGGAATGGGAAGCAGCATAATGACATAGAATGAACTTTAAATGGTCTGTTATGTAGATGCCTTTGAAAAACCATCCTAAGGTGCCTGCAAAGAGAACAAATTGTTCCCTGCTAAAACATTGCATACGCCAAGCAGCATCGCAGAAAAGTGGGTACAGTTTGCACGTTTCTATTTTTTTTCTCTTTTGCAGGGTGAAAAGAACCATGTTGCGAGATTCAACACATGGATTTAATTATAAGAGGTCCAGATTAATTCATTCTTATTCCATGAATATCTTGTATGGGTGTCATGATTTCAGAGCTCTTGTGAAAAAAGCCCTGCAGTAACATGCAATGAAACAAAGTCTTTGTAGCTCTGGAACATTTTTCTTGGTACAAAATTGAGTTGCTGTAAACTACATACCTCCCCCAATACACATTTCACATTTGTGTGGCACCTAAGAAATCTGAAATGCATTCTATGAAAAGATGAAAAGACACAGCATTCATGTCTTTGGGAATCGATATGTGGCAATGGATGGTAAAAAGATGGACTTAAAGTCTTTTCCATCTGCGCTTTTTAGATCTGACTGACTGCTAAAAACAATACTCATTCAAAACAGCTATTTTACTGTTTTTTACTATAATTCAACATTAAAGGAAGATTAACACCAAATAATGGAACTGTGTTCAAGTAATTAAGATATAATGTACTGTTGCCCCATACAACTAAAAAAAGTGTTGACCTCAGAAACACTACTATAGTTTATAAAAATTAAGGTAACCTTTGTATTTTCTCCTTTTTTAGCTTTAGCTGCACTTATAAAAACACTTATAGAACTTATATATTGCCTTCCTCTATTTTTTCAAAATGCATCAGTTAATAGTGCTGCTCCATCAGAATTCTGCACTGAAATCCATTTTTCAAAAGATATCTGACATGGGGCTAGACATATTGTCAATTTTCCAGCTGCCCCAAGTCATATGACTTGTGCTCTGATAAACTTCAGTAACACACATACACACAAAAGTTATTACCACAAAAGTTTGTGGTTAACAACCTTAAACTCAAATTACTCGAGTTTTCGGCTAAAAAAAAAACTTTTATCCCTCAAACTGATTTTGGGCAAATCCTTCAGAAAAAAACTCGACCACAATGAAGGCTATTAACATATTCAAATGGATCAAGGGACCACTGCCACTGAATTCTACATGACCTTGACAGGTTTTAGATGGTGTATTTTCATATACGAGCTATTTCCAGGGTCGGGGTGTAAAACAATCTTGAAAAAAATCTATTTTTTTTATCCCAAAAAAATTATCTTTGACCAAGGAAATTATCTTGAAAATGGGATTTTTTGTGGAAAACACAACTCGAGCCTTAATAAATCTGCCCCTTAATGTTTGTAGGGAAAAGTCAACAGGCTGTGCATCTGTTCTTTAACTTGGCATGTGTTTTTTTTTGTCCAGTCCTTTACTTACAAGTCGGTACAGATACTTAGGGAAGCTCAAAGTAAAAGTACAAATCACATTTGTAAACCTGTTTTGCCTTTAAAAAAGTACAATGCCACAGACAATATAGCCTATAAAATAGGAAATACAAATATGTAGGCTGAGCAAGGCACAGATAAACTGATCTATGGCAGCACTGTACATCTTAAACCACAGCATCTGACGGCATCCCAAATTGGCAAATACATAAAAAGTGCTGAGCTGGTTTAAGCATTTATGCATACATTTAAAAGCCTTTAACAGATAAGTTAAAAAGATTCTATGGAAGGACTGGTCTGAACTGTTTGTCAGGAGCGCTTCCACGTACTATTTATAACCAAGACATCCCAGTTCTAATACATATGAAGGAAGCTTGTAAAAGAAGGGTGGCATCTAATTACAATTAACTGCCACAAAACATTGCTATTATCTGCTTACTCATGGGAAATACAGGCTGAGAGAGAACAATTAACATGGCATCAGAGAGTGTCAGCAAATCCAAAGCCACCTCTCAGTCTGACAACAGAATCCAGAGAATTCTGATTCTATTTACTCAATACGAATACTTGCAATTCTCCCACAGCTACATTACATAGCACATTATAGAAATAATGCTGAAGAGGCCTGTCAAAACATATTGCCATAAAACAGGAATTGTTTCTACATTGTTTTCACGTAAAGAGTTAGTATAATTTTCACAATATTTTCCAAAACAAATATTATTGCCACTTTGGTTAACCACTCTGCAGCACAAGAGTCCAGCATGGTACAACATACACAGTGTAGAGGCTTACAAAATATCCAGGGGATAACAAAATTGACTCACTAGCAGTGATAATGATCTACAACAAAAGGGCTATACCAGAAAGCCCATAGCAAAGATAAGGGTGCGGCACCCTGGCTTCAGGAAGACAGATATGTGCAATTTGAGAAACACAAAAGCCAGATTATTCAAATGACCCTGTGATGTCACAGAAAATGTAGTGTAACTGCTTTTATTGGTCTTACAATTACAATAGTCGGTATACAGACTCATTTTTATTATTTAATTTGGTGGCACTTCTAAGCCCTATAGCTGGTCAGGGGCTGATCAATCAAATCACTAGACAGTAAATGAGCATTAGCTCTCTGTGTTTAATAACATTCAACTACAACTATCTATGGGAGTCAAAGGCCATCATGGTTTTATGCTTTGGCCTTTTGACTGTGTGATGGCATGAAACCTCTAAAAACACTCAGTCCTTATCCTACACATGTGCCATTTTGTTTTTACACATATAAATATTACACACACTAGATTATAAATCACATACTACTAATGCCAAAGCAGTTTATAGGACTATGAATTCTACAGAATTATGCATAGGGATCAATCAAAATACAGTGGTCTAGCTGCAGTCAGAGTTATGTTGTGTTAAAATATGAGTGCATAGACCAATAGAGGAGCATTCACAAGCAATAACTCAAGTTTGATGTGAAATTTAAAAAAGAAGGAAAGGTTAAATAAGTAAGCCTTATCGGAAAGGTCCAGTAAACCCTCAAAGTAGTGCTGCTCTGAGTCTTCTGTCAAAAGAAACACAGAATTTCTTTCCTTATATTGTGTACATTCCTTCTTTTGTGCACACATGGGCTTCCTGCCTTCAGCTTAAACATCCTTGCCCAGTGTGCAAACATGCTCATTTTGCTCCTCTTCTTCCCTCCCTTCTCTGCTGTAATCTGAGCCCAGAGCTATAAGTGAGCAGGGAGAGACTCGGGTAGGAAGTGATGTCACGCCAAGCTAATACTGCAGCTGCTATCCTAAACAAACAGAGCATCTAGAGCTTTTTACTCAGGTATGGTAAAACATTCTATAGAATAAATATAGCATTCTAGCTTGCACTATTGCAGCAAATCTATTGGCAATAAAATGCCTCCATAGTGTAATCTAACACGTGGGGTTGGACCTAAGTCTCATACTTCACCTTAAATGCATGCAAATACCCTGGATTGTGCATGAACACATATTCAGGTTAATAATTCAATAGACACATTTACACACCACAGTAATCCATAGCAACCAATCAGATTTGACCAGTCTACTATAGGTAATATAAGGATAGTAAATGACTGACTGGTGGCTATTGGTTACTGCTCTGGGCTAAATCTGCCCAAGTATTGTTATATGAGCCCCAGTAGATAGAAGGCCAAAATATCTATTCATGCACTCAATATGTCCTCTAAACACATACAGTCCAGTTGCAGTTAGACTGGTCTGTAATGAGGAGGAGTCTTTCTTCTAACAAAAAATGGCAAATAATTCTACTACTGTCACCAGTTGCTGTCAACTGTATATATGGAGCACTGAGCATCAGGACTTCAGTTGACAGTGTTTTGATCAGTTTCCTTTCTTTTTAACAAGATTACGGTCATTTGTAACCTATGATGTGCCACTTCCCTAATAAATCTAAACAGACCAGTTCAACTGAGCACTAAAAGTAAATATGAGTGCATAAAGGCTCTACAGACTTCAGTTTATGACAGGAACATTAGAACAATTTAGTCCCCCAATTGTTGATATAACAGATATCTGGGCCACTAAACAGAACAAGCTGACCAGTACTAAACAAGTGGAATGGGTCCAGGCCTGGACTGAGAGTCAAAACAGGCCCTGGCATTTCAGGTACACAGAAGTCCAATCAGCCCACACAGAGGCCCAAACAGCCCCCATCAGCCCACTAAATTTCTATGGCACACTATAGCATCCCCCAAGTGATACTGACACTAAAAATGACTTTTTAACATATGAACGTACATTAAATGTTACCTATAGGTCATGTTGACCATTTTTTGCCGTTTGTTTTTGTATATAATTGTTAGTTGAAGTGCCTTAGCCTGACTCTCTGACACTCTGATTTTGCCAACCTGACTGTCCCATCTCAGCCTGTTAGTTAGAGTTTCTAATGCTAACGGACTCCTGCTGCACAAATATGGCAGCCCCAGGTCCGGAGTGAGAATTAAAATAGGCCCTGGCATTTCAAGTACACAGAGGCCAAAACAGCCCCCACCAGCCCACTAAATACTGACTTTCTGTGGCAACTTATAGCAGCCTCTCTGGCATTTGCCAGAACCCAGGTCTGGGCAGCCCCCTCATACATGAACATGGGGGATCAGACAGGTAATGTAAAAGCATCATGCAAATACTTTATAGCAAATATTCAAAGCCAATATTATAATAGATGTAAAAAAAAAAAAAGAGTTTAACATCAGGTCAGTATCTCTTTAAGAAGCATTAGGTCAGTATCTCTTTAAGAAACATTAGCTAAAGTAGAGTAAATATACCCATTTACTTCCTTGGTATGTATGTAATGCAGTTAGTAAAAGAGTACATTGTTTTAAATAAAGATGACAGGGATTATATAAGGAAAACAGGGTGGGGGTTCATCGAGTTATGACGGTATCCCTTGACACAGACCTCGGAGGAAAATGTTTATACAATTGCTACATTGAGTCCACCACCCTTCCCCCTGTTCTGTACCTGGAAATCGGCCAGAATCATCTCTCTGTCCGTGTTGGAGGCCATGACAGCCACAGTAGAACCGCTAAGCGGATATAAGGAAAAGAACCCAGCTACCAGAACATGAAATCAGGTTGGAACCCCGGGCACGGGGCCTGCGCTTGTGCTGTCTGGCCTCTACGTTAGATGACTGAAAATGTTCTTTGCTGAGCTTTGCTTATGTGTCTTTCCTTAGCTCAGGGTCCGAGCTCTGCCCTAGATACGATATCGGCCTTCAATTCGGGGTTTACGGCTCGTAATGAATTCGGCTCAGTGTCTCCGCTGCCAGGAGCTGTCTGGTCTTCTTCCACTTCACGGCGTTGTCGCACATTTTGCTCGTCATCACAGTCGCAACGAGAGGTGACTTGCGGCCGCCCGGGTCATGTGACATTACGTCGCCACAACTGTTATCACCATGGTAACAAGAGGCGGAAGAAAGGATACATGACTAAGGAGTTTGACAGTAGAATGGTGGATCTATATGCAGCTGGCGTGTCAGATATTTAGCTGCCCACCGCTTAAGCCTGTCCTTGGCACACGTCAATCGCCATTAATAATTTACTTTATTTAGAAGTTTAATATGTATTAATAGCTAAAAACGAGAAAAACAGAAATAATGTAATTGCATATTTGAACTTATACATGTGAGGATTGCAGACGTAGTAGGACTTCGTATCCTGCGTGTAGATTCCAATAAATCTTGGGGGAGTTGTAATGAAAAGGCCTTTATTTAGAAACTCTTAAGGGTGGTGGCACACAGGGATATTAGTCCCCAAGAGACAAATCTTTTATACTGCAAGCTCCAATCTCCCCAAGTGCCTTCCTACTGGCAAGAATGCAAAGCGCCAGCGTGATGAGTCCTCTATAGTTTCCTCATGAGGCAACTTCAGAAAACCAAAGCAATACATACTAGCGTGAACCGGGAAGGCAATAGGGAAGACTAGTCACCCGCAGTAGAGAAGATTTGTCGCAGGGCAACTAATCTCCAGTGTGCTACAACCCTAAGGGTTGTGGCAGATGGGGAGATTAGTTGCCCAGCGACAAATCTCTTCTACTGCGGGCGACTAATCTCCCCGAACTGCCTTACCACCTGCAAGAATATGAATCACTGGCAGGATCACTTTGGATTTCCAAAGATGCTTCATGAGTAGGGTTGCCACCTGGCCGGTATTTTACCTGCCTGGCCGGTATTTTTGATGGTTGATCCCAATATTATTAATAGGAAAAAAAGATAAATATATGGGAAGGCCGGTATTTTTTTCAAGAAAAGGTGGCAACCCTATTCATGAGGCAACTTCGGGAGACCAAAAATCCAAAGCTATCCTGCCGGCGATTCATATTCTTGCTGACGGGAAGGCAGTTCAGGGAGATCAGTCGTCCACAGAAGAGGAGATTTGTCACTGAGCAACTAATCTCCCTATCTGCCACCACTCTGGCAGCCTGCATTGGCTTCACTGGCGTTCGCTGCACTTCGCCAGGCATAGTTTCGGCAGCACTACGCTACAATTACTTTGTCAGGCAAAGCAAAGTTACGCTAGCGATGCCTAATTTGTATACGGTGCAAAGTTAAGGTATAATAGACGTATATGCTGCAACCACTACATTACACCACCCAAGCCCAGGAAATAACTCAAATAAAGGTGTTCTATTGCCCTACACATGTTCCCCTGATATAGTTGGGTACTGTATGTTTGGAAATGTAGAAGGGAAGGATTACCCTAAAAAAAATGTACAATCTTTTTCAGCCTATCACCCTTAAAAAAGTAAAGCACGCCAGAGTTTTTTTGGGACTTAGAAAAAATTTCAAGTTATTGTTTTCAAACTCCTATTGTAGCGCAAGAGGTAACATTCATTAAAATGGGCATCTTAGTGAATTAGCGTAGTTACATCCCTTTATCAGTGCACAACTTCACCTGGCGTAAGGATGGGAAGTTGCTTTAGTCTATCTACTTAGCTAGCAAATTTTCGGCAAGGACATTGTTAGTAAATTGGCGAAGTTGTGAAATGCCGTCACGCTGGCGAATTAGCGGTAGCCACTTTTCACTTTAGTGAATTTGCTCCTAATGGTCATTCCACACAACGAGATTCTGCAAGACTAATCTCCCCGAACCACTTCCTCCTGTCTTGCACCAGTTAAAACGAGAATCGCCAGTGGCAATTCACACGTAGCAATTCGTTTTCTGAAATTGCCTCACAAGGAAAGTTTGGGTGATTTTGTAAAACGAAGCGCCGCGTGTGAATTGCTAGAGGCAATTAGGCTGAAGACACACAGAGCTACTAGTAGCAATGACTTGTCATGGCTAAAAATAGATAATAGTGATAAGTGCCTTTGCTAAGACACTACATGTGTCTAGCCGATGCAATTCCCTTTATTGTCTAAGGCAGCGTATTTTTTTGGCTTGTTGTAGCCACAACCAGTAGTTGTTACTAGTAAGTGTAGCCACTTCTTGTGGCTACAAAATACCCTGCTATAGACAACACTAGTATTGCCTCTGCTAAAAACATGTAGGGGCCGATTTATCAAGGGTTGAATTTGAATTTTCAAGTTTTTTAATGGCCCAGACTGTCAAATTCGACTAGGGAGATATCCAAATTCGATATCAAAATCGAATTATATTTTTGAGATTTATCATACTCTGGCCCTTTAAGAACTCAGATTTGAGCACCTAAGGGTAGAAAAACACAGTGCGCCTTGAGCCAATACATAAGAATCTGAGAACTACATTTATCTGACTGTTGCATGAAGACGCAGCATGCAGCTGGATAAATGTAGTTCTTACATTTCTGTATCTTCAGGACATCCAACACATCACATGCGTGTCATCACATGCTGACGTGTCAGCTCAAGGCGCACGTGGAGTTCTACCCTTAAACCTGCCGAATTGCTGGGAGTCGATGGGTCCAGGGATCAATTTGGTGATGTTTGAAGCCTCCCTGACAAGTTTTTAAAACTGGAATTAAATTTGAGTTTTCGGGTTGATCCTGTTCACCTGAGCTTAAAGGGATACTGTCATGGGAAAACATGTTTTGTTTTGTTTTTTTAAATGCATCAGTTAATAGTGCTGCTCCAGTAGACTTCTACACTGAAATCCATTTCTCAAAAGAACAGATTTTTTTTATATTCAGTTTTGAAATCTGACATGGGGCTAGACATTTTGTCAATTTCCCAGCTGCCCCGGTCATGTGACTTGTGCCAACACTTTAGGAGGGAACTACTTTCTGGCAAGCTGTTGTTTTTCCTTCTCAATGTAACTGAATAGTACGCAGTGGGACATGGGTTTTTACTATTGAGTGCTGTTTTTAGATCTACTAGGCAGCTGTCATCTTGTGTTAGGGAGCTGTTATCTCATTACCTTTCCATTGTTCTCTTGTGAGGCTGTTGGGGGGGGGGAGGGAGGGGGTGATATCACTCCAACTTGCAGTACAGCAGTAAAGAGTGATTGAATTTTATCAGAGCACAAGTCACATGACTTTGGGCAGCTGGGAAATTGACAATATGTCTAGCCCCATGTCAGATTTGAAAATGAAATATAAAAAAATCTGTTTGCTCTTTTGAGACATGTATTTCAATGCAGAATTTTTCTGAAGCAGCACTATTAACTGATGCATTTTGAAATTTTGAGTTTATGTGGGTTTAAAAAAACTCACATGAATTCGAAATTCGACCCTTGATGAATCTGCCCCCTGGTGTCTTAGCAAAGCCAGTTATCACTATTGTCTATTTTGTAGCCAAGTAGCTCTTACTAGTAGCTCTGTGTGTCTTCAACCTAAAGTCCCTGCCTGCCCACACAGCCAAATTTGCTGCCTCTGCCAGTATCATTCCCACCTTCTCAGGAAAGAATACCACCCATATATTTTCATCTTTCTTTCCTGTTGGGAGTAAGTATGTTTGTATCCAATAGGCAAGTAAATTACCAGCCAGGTAGCAACCATACACTACCAGTAGCATCCCTATACTACCAGTTAACAGCATCATGTAGTGGTGCCATGCTCCAGCAGCTGCATGGTACATTACATCATGTGACATACTCAGCAGACTGAATAATAGACAATTCACATGCAAAGCCCACAGTGTACACACGTTAGCACAAATACACATACCATTGTGTCCCACAGGCAGAAGCAGTACATATGCAGTTCTGGCAGTATAAATGCAGAGCTCACACTGATCAAACTGGCGCATTGTAAAATGGGTCATTTCATCTAGTATCTGAGCACCTAAAACAAAAATGTTGTGGCTTTGCAGAATCTAGTAGAGTGGAGACCATGACAAGCTGCACTTGATTAGAGTATGGTTGGCAGATTCCAAGTCCATGCAACAGCAAAGCCATTGGCAGAGGTATCTTATAATCATGACTTTACCTTGGCCAATCAGGATGCTGACAAATGCATGGTTATATGCACTCTCAGAGCAAAACAGCTGATCTAAAAGTGCATTGTCATTGCCATGTAATACAGATGCAGGCCCACCTGTGTCCAACATGTACACAACACAAACACCATAAAAGCTTTTTTACAAGCACTGGGCAAATTTATATCTGGGCAGTAACTCATATCTGTTTTCATTATGCTTAGCAGTTAAAAGAAGGATATACAGTGTCCCAGAAATAGCAATACTTTATATGAAGCTTTATTGTATTACCCATGTTGGTGCTAGGGTTGCCACCTTCCCTTGAAAAAAATACTGGCCTTTCTATATATTTATCTTGTTTTCCTATTAATAACATTGGGATCTACCATCAAAAATACTGGCCAGGTCGGTAAAATACCGACCAGGTGGAAACCCTAGTTGGTGCTAAATACATTTGCTAGTTACTTTAATTGTTTATGGGTTTATTCTATAGCTCTTAGCCTCTTAGAGAGAGAGCTGTGCTACACAGTCCAAAGCTTATGCATATTTAATGTCTGTGCATTCCCATCCTGCCTCAACCTCATATTGTTTTCTTATTTACAGTAAAAGGTTCTTTTTTTGCTGGTAAGTCCCTTGGGCACAGTGCTTTGTTTCATACAGATGTGAGGTTCATTCACAAACGTTTTCATCTTTTGGGGGTTTTTGTATCCTGCACAACTAAAGATAAAAACCCAAAATAATTGCAAAGAATTATTACATCTAAAAACAATCAATAAATAACAGCATTACCATTGAATTACAAGGTAATGCTGTCATTCTACTCAGGAAGGCAAATACTTATACAAAAACACAGCCTGTTATCTTTGTACTAATAAACTACAGCTTCCAGCATCCAATACAGAAATATTCTGCTGTGAGCTAAGCAGATGGTGTAGCATTAACTACAGTCTGCCCTACTTTATCCAGTAGAATGGGAGTGAAAAAAATAATTTGCTAATTGTATATAAAGCATATTGGAGTTTGTATAGAATTAGAAGTTCATGTTGGTTATTAAATTATACCTACCTTTTGGAGTACTAGAATATTAACTAATATGTACTCAGAACTTAAGGCAAATGCCCAAACTTTTGTGCACTCCCTATTTATATCTGTAAACTATCCACCCACTTTGCCAAATACATTTCTAGTTCATAGAGACTAGAAAAGCAGCATCCACATAAACAGGCATCCACTTTAATTGCAAGCTCTACTTGGTATGGACCTTTCTCTTACTGTGTAACTTACAACACTCAGTCTCTGCATATTTATAATAATTTATTATAATGTTTGCCCACCCTATGTGTACTTTTTTTATTTTGTAAAATTGTACAATTTAAATAAAGTCCTACATACGTATTACACACTGGAATGTCCACATCATTTTCATTGAAGGCCCAAAGTTATTCAGAACTGTATTTTACATATTTTCTTGGCCTTTCCTTATCTTTCATGCCTATAGATGATATTTGAGTGAGAACAGCTTTCTTCTCGTTCACAGCAAACTAGGCAAAATATGAATATCTGTGAAAAGCTTTCTTTTTCTTTCCACTGTGAACATTTAAAGGACCAGTAACAGCAAAAACACGAAAGTGTTTTAAAGCAAATCAAATGTAATGTACTGTTGCCCTGCACTAGTAAAAGTTATGTTTTTATAATCAAACTGCTGTGTAGCCATGGGGGCAGCCATTAAATCTAAAAAAGAGAAAGTGAAAAAAAAGAAGTGCAGGCTACTTTGCAGATAACAGGATAAAAAATTGTATTGGAATTCAATGGTATTCTGTAGCATGCATCTGTTATCTGCTATTTAACCTGTGCCTTGAATGGCTGTCCCCATGGCTACACAGTAGATCATTTATATAAATTTCAGTAGTGTTTCTAAATCAAACACACCAGTTTTACCAAAGTGGAGCAACAGAACATTATATTTACATTATTTTAAAACACGTTAATTTGTTGGTGTCGCTGTTCCTTAAAGCTGTTTGGTGACGATGATAGAAATGTATAATATTGTTAATCTGCCAAAAGAATAAGGACTGAACATTCCTACTTGAAAGATAATTAGCATGATGTTCAAAATACACAACATTTTTAGATCCAATCCATTAATCAAAAAAGTGTTTAGGTCTCCCCATATGCAGAAAAATTAATTAAACTTGCCTACACCACAATATACATTATTTAATTTTTTAGAACAACTGGGTCAGTCTAGCCTCTTCTATAATGTTGTCATTCTGTAATTCTATATAGCTTTTTTTAATGGCTAAAGATTTTTTTATGTGTTGAAGGTACAGTCAGGAATTCCTTCTAATATAGATTTTTATAGGATAAGTAAGTCTTGAAAATAAGTGAATGTAGAATTGATGAGAGTGCTATTCTAAGAACTTTTTAAAATAATTCCAATATATTAAAGGATACATGTACTGTTAACATGAATGCATTCTGTAATCGCAGCACCACCCGCTGGTCACTTTCCGATCAGCCTGCGCACCAACTAATCAAGGAAGTTGTCAGGAGAAAGAAAGAGGCCTTGACTGATGTTTTTCTGGTTAGGAAACAAATTAGAAACATTTCTCAAATCTTTCCTACCCAGAAGAACATCAGAGCACTTCTCTTGCTTTCTCCTGACAACTTCCTTGACTACTTGGTGGTCAGACTGGTCAGAAAATGACCAGCAGGTGGCGTTGTTGTACTTGGTATTTGGTGCCGGAATGTTTTCATGTTTTCATATGCCATTCATGCACCCAAATCAGTTATCCTGCTAGACTATTTTGGGTCTGTTGAAACTATGTCAGATTGTTATGGTTGGTCCAATAAGTTGCAGCATGTCATTGCTTTATTAAATCTCTCTGATCAAATGGCTTGAAGAAAAAAATCAAAGTCAGTGCAAATCATTGTTCTAAAAGGACCATATGATTTGCATCTAACAGCAGTATTAAAGTCAATAATGTGAAAGTGGCTTGGTCAAATACTGTTATATTGAAATGTATATTATAAGTCCATTTTTGAGGTCAGAATCACTGTTAAACGGATGGTTCACCTTGACTTTTAGGGGCCGATGTACTAAATTCATGGGAATAGATCGAAGTTCGATCGAATTCGATCAAATTTCGATCGTATGATCTATTCTATTGTTTGAATATACAAATTTTGGCATATTCGATCATCGAATAGCGAATGGTCGAATGATCGAATACATTCGAATAGATTCGAATGAACAAATATTCAATCATTCGATCAGCGAAGGATTTAAATTTTAAATTTCGATTGCCTACTTCGCCAGATTGGACCTACTGAATTGCAATAGAAGCCTATGGAACACTCCCTCCCAAGTCCTGATCGAATAGGATTCGAACGATCGAAGTCTTCGATCAAATAAATTATTCGACTGATCAAATAAATTTGTATTTGATCGTCGAATGATTGAATATCGAATAAAAGGTAGCCTAAAACTATTCGATTAGCATTAGACGATCGAATGCTAATCGAATATCAAATTTGGTCGAGCAAATTTTCGGGAATAATAGTAAATTTGCCCCTATGTATGTTATAGAATGGCTAATTCTAAGCATCTATTCAATTGGCCTTAATTTTCTATTTATTTTTATTTAATTATTTGCCTTTTTCTTCTGATTCGTTCGAGCTTTCAAATGGGGGTCACTGACCCCATCTAAAAACAAATGCCCTGTAAGGCTACACATTTACTGTTACTGCTACTTTTTATTGCTCACCTTTCTGTTCAGGACTTCTACTATTCATATTCCAGTCTCTTATTCAAGTCAATGAATGTTTGCTAGGGTCTTTTGGACCTTAGCAACCAGTCAGCTGAAATTGCAAACTGGAGAGCTGCTGAATAAAAAGCTAAAGAATTCATAAACCATACATAATAAAAAAATGAAAACCAATTGCAAATCATTTAAGAATATCACTCGCCACTTCATACTAAAAGTTAACTCAAAGGTCAACAACCCTTTTTTAAAATTAAATTTGGGCATTATGAAGAATAATATTCTGAGGTGATTTGCAGCTAAAAATGTTTGTTGGTGTAGTCAACCAAAAAAAAATGACTGTGAAGTTTAATTATTTTTTATTGCTAATCTTATATTTAACTGCTAGTCTTTTTTTATCCGCTCCTATTGATCTTCTATAGTGATGGGCGAATTTATTCGGCAGGCGCAAAGACGTGACGAAATTCTGCAAATTTGCATTAAAAAAAAAACGAGATGCGCGTCCAAAAAAAAGCAACGCGTGTAGAAAATAATGTGATGCACGCCGAAAAAGACGCAACGCGACAAAAATTATGAGACGCGTTTTGCAAATTTTTCACCAATTTTTTTGCGAAACGGCATAGATTCCCCCATCACTAATCTTCTACTTTGACTACCTGGTTGCTTGGATCAATAAGCCCTAGCAACTAGATTGATTTTACCTTTAAAGGGGTTGTTCACCTTGAAAGTAACTTTTGGCAAGATGTAGAAGGTGATATTTTATAGTAATTTGCAACTGTTATTCATTTTTTATTACTTTTTTTTTGTAGGTTTTTGTTCAGCAGCTTTCAAGTTTAGAATTTCAGCAGCTAACCTGTTGCTAGATATCATTTAACCATAGCAACCAGCCATTGATTGGAATGAGAAGCTGGCTTGAATATGACTAGGAGAGGGCCTGTATAAAAAGATTAGTAATTAAAAGTGACAATGGTAAACAGAACATTTGTTTTTTAGATATTGGGGGCATTGGCCCCATTTGAAGGCTAGAAAGTGTCAGAGGTAAAAATCAAATAATTTAAAAAAAATATAAAAAGGAAAAAATAAAGCCCAATTAAAAAGTTGCTTACAATAAGTCTTTCTGTAACATACTGAAAATTAACTTTAAGGTGAACCACCCCTTTAAGAAATTGTCAATACTTACTGAAGCAGATATGATGCCCAGGCCAACAGACCTGCACCTGGCCTGGACTAACATTGGGAGCAGATGTCTATGAAGATTTTCATTCATCCAGGTCATGGTATTCATCTGAGCAGCTTCTTCAATTCAACTGACTGGTATGAGAAGTTCTTGGCATATAAACTCTTCCACTAATCCAATCCATTATGCCGAGAACGTCCCATACCAGTCAGTTGAACTGAAGAAGCTGCCAGTATGACTAGTGAAACGTCTTCAAGGATTACTCAGCAAATCCAGTTGTTCTAGAATTACTCATATTAGATATTGGGAGCAAATACATAACAAAATGTGGACACCCCAAAAGAAAAAACAAAGAAGATAAAATTACCATAATAACCACCACATCTCTGTAGGATGCTTCTGTCAAAAGTTATACCCAATGTAATATCGCTGGTCGGCCTCTTGTTCTGTTGGACCCTGAATGATGCACAGGTAGCCACAATAAAATGCGTGCACTCCCTACCTTGGTGCACGTGGGGGTTCCTTAATCCTGTTGTGTTACTGTGGATAGGTGTCATTCATCTAGGGCGGTGGTACCCAACCAGTAACTTGTGAGCACCATATTGCTCTCCAACCCCTTGGATGTTGCTCCCAGTGGACTTAAAGCAGGTGCTTATTTTTGAATTCCAGGCTTGGAGGCAAGTTTTGGTTGTATATAAACCAGGTGCACTGCCAAACACATCCTCAATGTAGGTTGACAATCAACATAGGGGCTACCAAATGGCCATTCACAGCACTTATTTGGCACCCCAAGAACTTGTTTCATGCTCGTGTTGCTCCCCAACTCCTTTTACTTATACTTTATTGTTCACTGGTTGAAAAAGTTGGGGATCCCTGATCTAGGGGGACTGGAAACTTGTCCAGTAGTGTGTACAGTTAAGAAGGAAGTGAATTTCTACAATTGCCTAGAAAAACTGCTGAGATTATAGCCCTGTCTGAACATACAGGACAACCAGCATTAATTACATGGGATAAGAATGATGGATACTAAACTATATTACAAATAACCACACGGACACTTCTGAACCTGGAGGTTTTAAAGGCCGCAGCTTTTTATTTGTTAATCATTCAGTACATTTTTTGTCTATATAAATGACATCCTTTTAGATAACATAACCCAAATAATAATAATGTGCTCTCAGCACTTGTTCCCGCCTTAACTGCCAGGATCCATTGTTTCTTTGATTATGTTTACCTTTACTCAAATAATCAATTTCCTCCAAGCTGCGACAAATGCATTTTTTGGGGGGGTGGGTGGGAGGGTTGATTCCTCTCCCCCGCTGCTTCTTTTACAGCTCTCTCCATTCTGCTCCTGGATGCCTCAAAGCCAGTTTTCAGGTAAGTATCTCACCTGCAGGCCTGGATTTGTGGAAAGGCCACCTAGGCCCAGGCATAGGGTGACAAGATTTTAGGGGGCGTTATGCTGCCCAGCCACACCCACATTGGTTCACTGGGGATAGGCAGGAGGTACTATAGTTTTTTCATTTTCCCATACGCCAATCCCCATTGCTCCGGTCCTGATGATTTGCAAAAAAAGGGGAGAGTAGGGGGCGACGAATGGCAGTGGGCCTAGGAGTGCCCACTATGTAAATCCAGCCCTTCTATTTATAGCCCACCTTTGCCTGTGACTCATACTGGAGCAAAATCCCACCAATCGCCTTATTAGCAACTATCCCCTATTGCTTACACTAACTACCTGATACCTGTTAAAGTGGACCCGTCACCCCAAAAAAATATTCAAAATCATATTTTATCACATTAGTCAAGCAAAATGAACATTAATTACACTATATAAATTATTTTAATCTTTTTTTCTTCAGTCTGGGAATTCATAATTATAGCAAGCAGGCAGGAGCCATTTTGTGGACACTGTTATTAAGACAAGCCTTGCATCATCTCAGAATCTTGTTTGTGCACAGAATGGGGGACCCAATGTCTATCCCCATGTCCTGGCTACACAATTAAATGGTTAAGAGAACTGGGGGAATGTGTGGGGAGCAGTGGCATCTAGGAAGTGCTGAATGGAAAGTGAAAGTAATTATCTGCCCCACCTCTATGTGGCGGACAATATTTGATTGACAGCTGAGAATTTTAAATGAGCTTAAAACAGCTATGAATGGTTTGATAAAAATTTTAAATTGGATTTCATGTTTAATTTGAAAAGGACTTTTATTATACAGATTTTTGTGTCTGCATGGGTGACGGGTCCACTTTAAACCCTTACGATCTTCTATCCCATGTATTGCTCCGGGCCAATTCCCTGCCCATTCACTTCAATGAAAATCAACACATGAAGACAAATGATCAACATCCAGTGGAAATCAGGACTGCAGGAGAAACTCTATATATAAGAAAGGGTCACATTCTTCTGTAACTATAGCTGTTATAAATGTGTTATATGAGCTGCTGTGTGTATATGTGTCACTAATTTATTTGTACCATTTGAAACAATGTGACTGGGCAGGGTCTGCATTTTATAAACATACAGACCATACTTTATCATTATCTTGTTACCTAATTTATGCCTTAGAAAAACACAAAATACTGACCTGTGAATATAAGCAATCTTAAAGGGATACTGTCATGGGAATTTTTTTTTTTTTCCAAAATGTATCAGTTACTAGTGCTACTCCTAATTCTGAATTCAATTCTTTCTCAAAAAAGCAAAAAGCTGCCCCAGTGATGTGACATATGCTCTGATAAACTTCAGTCACTCTACTGCAAGTTGTAGAGAAATCACCCCCTACCTTTCCCCCCAGCAGCCTAACAACATAACAATGGGAAGGTAACCAGATATACCAACTCCCTAACACAAAATAACAGCTGCCTGGTAGATCTAAGAACAGCGCTCAGTGGTATAATCCAGGTCCCACTGTGACACCTTCAGTTACATTGAGTAGGAGAAGTAACAGCCTGCCAGAAAGTAGTTCCCTCCTAAAGTGCTGGCTCTTTCTGAAAGCACATGTCCAGGTCAAATTACCTGAGATGACTGCCTACACAACAATATTACAACTAAAAAAATACACTTATTGGATTAGGGATGCAATTTTATCTTGTAGAGTGAATTATTTGCAGTGTATTTAGAAATAAAAACATCATAAATATCATGACAGAATACCCTTAACAAGAACAACACTGTGTAATAAACGATAGCACAAACAGGCAATGACAAGTGAAAAATTTTTTATATGTTTTGGTCAACATTCATATCAATTCGTTATTGCTTCACAGCAGAGGTGCAGTGCTGAACTCTATACAGTAGGGGGCTTACTAGCTACTACAAGCATTCTTAAGGGCTGGGACAGACAGGGAGATTCTGTCACCTGGCGATTAATCGCAGGCGACAGAATCTCCCCGAATCTCCCTGTCTGTCCCAGCCCTAAACTGCATTTCTTCTACGACATTAGTTTGTAAAGTAAACAAAGATGCAACCAGGTCTGGACTGGGATTCATAATAGGCCCTGGCATGTCAAGTACAGAGAGGTCCAAACAGACCAATAGTGACTGTTGCAGCCCCTCTGACATTTGCCTGAATTCACAGAATCCATAATAATTAGATTTAACAGAAAACAGATTCATTCCCAAGAGATTCAATACCAAAAAATGTTGAACCCCGATTTGTATATTCAAAGTTGGGCCAAAATAGAAATAATAATATTCTCTGAAAACAAATATATTACCTTCAATCTTGAATGTGAAATATCTATAATCAAATGCATTCCTTGCCAGTCATCACTGTAATGCAAGGGCCAGACGGGGAGATTCGGTCAGACGGGGAGATTCTGTCGCCTGGCGACTTCTCGCCGTGACGAATCTCCCCTGAATCTCCCCGAATAGCTAGTCAGTGCCGCGCACTCGGCGTAAAGTCGTCTGCGCTTGTTCACACGCAGCGTTGCGATTTTAAAAGTCGCTCAAAATTGCCTCGCCAGGCGACAGATCTCCCCCGAATCTCCCTGTCTGGCCCTGCCCTAAAAGAGCATGCACACTGGCTATTAAAGGGATCCTTCACCCCAAAACCTGTTTGCATAATGAAAATGTAATTTTAAGCAATCTACAGGTATGAGACCTGTTATCCAGAATGCTCTGGACCTGGGGTTTTCCAAATAATGGGCCTTTCTGTAATTTGGGTCTCCTTAAGTCTACTAAAAATAATTTAAAAATGGATTAAATACAACAGGATTGTTTTGCCTCCGATAAGAATTAATTATATCTTAGTTGGGGCCAAGTACGAGGTACTGTTTTATTATAACAGAGAAAAAGGAAATCATTTTTTAAAATGTATTAATTATTTGATTAAAATGGAGTCTATGGAAGATGGCTTTCCCATAATTTGGAGCGTTCTGGATAACTGGTTTCCGGATAATTTATCCCATACCTGTACTGCAAGGTTATTTTTTTTTTTTTTTCAAATAGTTTTAAAGTTATTTGTAAATGTAAATACTATTGAAAGTAGCACACATGTATCCCTTTCTGTTCCCTGACTCTAATACCTGAAACAATGTAGCAGAAACCAGTTCTCTTACAGATCTGTTAAAGGAGAACTAAACCCTAAACATGAATATGGTTGAAAATGCTTTGTTTTTTACACTGTCAATAGCATCTCAGTGGACCCTGAGCAGCTGTTCAGAAGCTAATCTTAGGGGTTGTCGCAAATTAAAGAGATATTGTCACCTGAAATTAAACTCTTTTTTACATCTATTATAATATTGGCTTTGTAAGCTACTTCTAACTTTGCCATAAGTAGTGATGGGCGAATCTACCCTGTTTCGCTTAGCCGCGGCACGTTTTTCACGCGCGTCAACTTCAACGCGTCAACGTCTTGTCGTTTCCGTTATGTCGTTTTCATCGCACGCCACGTCGTTTTCGTCACGCGTCGCGTCATTTTCGTCGCGCGTCACGTCATTTTCGTCGCGCGTCACGTCATTTTCGTCGCGCGTCACGTCGTTTTTCAGTGAATTTTTGCCAGGCGAATTTTCACTGCCGTTTCGCAAATTTATTCGCCGGCGGCGAATCACGGGAATTCGCCGCGAATTTGCCCCTGGTGAATAAATTCGCCCATCACTAGCCATAAGGTATTTGCATGATGCTTTTACATTACCTGTCTGATCCCCCCATGTTCCTGTATGAGGGGGCTGCCATATTTGTGCAGCAGGAGTCTGTTAGCATTAGAAACTGTAACTAACAGACTGAGATTGGACAGTCAGGTTGGCAAAGTCAGAGAGTCAGGCTTAGGAACTTCAACTAACAATTATATATAAAAACAAACCTCTCAGCAAAAAATGATCAACATGACCTATAGGTAACATTTAATGTACATTCATATGTTTAAAAAGTTGTTTTTTAGTGTCAGTATCACTTTAACAAGTAGAAAATTAGTTTGGCCTGTAATATAAGCTGATGCTACAGGGCTGATTATTGAATTCTGATTCTAATTGCACTGAATTCTGTGTATCCTGAAGAAGGGAGGTATTACCCCTCGAAACGTTGATGTTATGGTGGCATGAATAAAAGGGGCATTCTCCCCGACTGCTAAAAATTGTGTGTGCGGACCGTCTTTACAGTTGTCTGGATTCTGTGCTGCCATGTAGTAATTATCTGCTTTAATGACTAATCAGCCTTATATTGTGACATTTCTATTATATGTGTACTGTATATTATGAGTCAGTCCATAAGCTCAGTAAGTGACAGCAGCACGGAGCATGTGAATCAGTGAATCAGCAGAACATGTTGGGGAGCTACTGGGGCATCTTTGGAGACATACCCCCATATGTAATAAAAGGCACTTTGCCCAGGAGCAGTAACCCATTAAAACCAATAAAATGTTTGCTTTTATACAGGTGACCAGTAAATGCTGCCTGCTTATTGGTTTCTATGAGTTACTGCCCCTGGGCAAACTTAATGCCTTTTATTACATAACCCCTGATTTTTACTGCTAAAGGGCAGTGGTTGCATTGGACTGGTACAGAATCCCAAAACATAATGTACAACATTTCTAGCCTACTTCTTTGTCCTTTAAAGGAGATTTCAACCCCCTAGATGCAAAAATCCCCCCCCCCCGAGTAGCCCCCCGCCTACCTCCCCCACCCCCCAGCAAATGCACCAAATTGTTACTTACCCCTCTTTCCAGGTCCTGTCCAGCTGAATTCACAGGCACACCCAGGACCTGGAGGGGTAGGTACCAAGTTAAGGGCATTTGCCTGGGCGGGAGGCAAAGGGGCTTACTCGGTGGAGGGATTTTTGGGCCTAGGGTGTTGAATTCTACTTTAAAAGGGTTGTTCACCTTTCAAACACTTTTTTTTCATTTGAGTTGTTTTCAGATTGGTCGCCAAAAATAAAGACTTTTTCAATTGCTTTCCATGATGTCTCTTAGATGTCTTACTGTTTTCCCAAAATTGATGTTTAAAGTTTAACATTCCTATCTCTGGTGTCCGAGTCTGTGCAACTTCTGAACTGTTACAATTTGCTACATTAGTTGACACATTTCTCAGCAGCATCTCAGTAACTATTGTATCAATTCTGCCTGTAATACAACTCAGATGCAGTGCAGCAAGGACAATGATAAGAAGTATCAACTAAATGTTGATGTTTTTATTTGTTAATTACACTGTTTACACTGCAAATAATTCACTCTACAATATAAAATGTCATTCCTGAACCAGCAAGTGTATTTTTTTTTTTAAGTTGTAATATTGCTGTGTAGGCATCCATCTCAGGTAATTTTGCCTGGTCATGTGCTTTCAGAAAGAGCCAGCACTTTAGGAGG
>CM044437.1:88906491-88973840 GCA_024363595.1 Xenopus borealis
CCATCCATCCATCCATCCATCCATCTATCTATCTATCTATCTATCTATCTATCTATCTGTTCCCTTATTCCTTCACATACATACACACACTAAAATAATACACAAGAGAAATGAAAAACTTGGAAAACATATATTTTAACGTAGAGTAACTAATGATCGTTAACAGTAGGCGTTAATGTAATTTAGGTCAAATTACTGAATCTTCTGTACTATAAAAAATAATGCCCCTTACAAAATGCAAGGATAATAGATGTCTCCTCCTCGTTCTATCAGCTATATGAAAGCACTTGGCCTTTGGCCTCCTCTCCAGCCTTATATGGTCTGTGATATATTTAAAGAGAGCTCCCGTATAATTTTGATATAATACACAGCACTCACATACATTGTATTGCTCGGATGCAGTTGATACACAGCCCCTGTACTTTCATATAAACTTGTTACACTCTCATTGTATATTTACACTCACTCTATATATACTGTACACACTATACCATATACTTACTAATTACTATACGACCTGCTGCAGCTACTGTATACTCACACCATTCAAATGCTCTAACTTGCCTCTATTCACCTACTAATTATATATTACTATATTACTATAGACACACAGGGTCAGTCCTGAGGAATGTATCCATGATGATAACAAAACAGGTATCCCAAAATCAACCGTATCCATCTTCCCATGGTAAATATTCCTATGAGGCGGCGGCCCACCATCCAGCTCTTGCTCTCATTGCCCCGGGGCAGGTGTCAGTCTCTGGCTGGATCCAGTCTCAGCAGTAGTCATAGAACCGTTAGTTTTTTATTTTCCACTCTCTTCCTGTCGAAATATATTTGAAATTTCCGCGCCCACTGTGAGTATCCCGCCTTGTCTGGGGTGTAAAACTCCGCGCTGTTTGTGCCGTCGGGTCTCTGCTGAGTCCGAGGAGACGGATGAGGGATTCCTCTGCTCTCCTGTCTCTTTCTGTCTCCCCTCTCGCAGCCATTCTCTGTCTCTTTCCATGCCTCTGGCCTCTCTCCATCAGTCACATCACTTCCTGCTCTGCTGCAGCCGCAAGTTATTCTGGCTGGTGCTTGATATCGCTGCCCGCTTGGTGCTGTGCCTGCGGTTTTCCTTTACTGGGCAGCAGAGCTGACACTCCTCGTCGCGGAGCAGCGAATAGACGACCAATTATCGAGAAAAAGTGTCAGAGTTCTAATGGCTGCAGCAGCCCTCATTTTAGTGAAACAGCGGCCAGGTCTGTAATATTCAGTAGAAATCGACTGAATACAAACTCCTGTCCCAGTTCTTCTCATTTCTATTATATCGCAACTGAAATGCAGTTTTGCTGTTTTTGGTCTTTAAGCCCTTTCCTGTAGGACTCTCCAATTATTTTGCTTGCCTTCATAGTGGTGTAAAAACAAACTGCTGGGAGACACCGCAAAAACATTCCACATCGTGTTCCATTCCCCAGACAGAACTAGTTTTTGTGAGCACTCAGCAACCCCTACACTTATACATACAAATGCTTATACTTACACATTCAAAGTACAATGGATAGAGGTTTCAGTGACATAGGGGCAAGATAAGAGAGTATTGTTTCGTTTTCAGAAAAAAAATAACCTTTTAGTCCTTTATAACCAATTTTAATTAACCCCATCAAGGACTTTTCAGTGTGTAGTGGAGTAAACAATCTGTGTCTGGAGGATTCACAGGCTTAAAAGGCAACAGCAGTTCAATCCAGAAAGCATGAAGATACAGCCACAGTGGAACAGGTAATAATGCATTTAGCCATGCCAGCACATAGGTCAATCCCATTTGTTTCCAACACTCTGTGTTACTATAAATGTCATATTATTTACACGCATATTTTCATAATAATAATTAAACTACTACCCTCCAGCTGGTGTACATAACCTAACAACAAGCAGCAGCAGAAGTGTCACATAAAAATCTCATTTCAGCCTGGCTGTGCTGGATCTTTTTAGGCCTAGGCCATTGGCGAGGAACACATTTTTATCTCAGTTTTCAACAAGCCTCATTTATGTTCTTCATCACCATAAACTGGAAAATGAAGGTGCAGCTGTACAACAGATCTCAATGCTCTGTGAGTGTTTGCATGTTCCCTAGATCATACCTGCATGACACCCATATATACAGTAGTGTAGTGCTTGTACCAAAAATAATGGCCTAGATTAACTGAGCACTATTATAAACATGTTTGCCTTTGAAAATTGTTGTTATTTCTGCAATAATAACTCTGAACTCACTGAAGCATTTTGCTTTTTTTTATAGTTTGAATAGAGAACAACTGCAATAAGAAACAATGGCCATACAATTGTAAAATCTTTCCAAAATACATTCGTAAAATATTTTTTTATTTCAAAGTTTTATGTGCTATTAAAAAGTTGTATTTGTGTGACGACATAGTGTAGCAAATGCCAGCTGGAAGTGAATTGACCTAAGTCAGAATCAGAGAACAGAAAATGCTGCTTTCAGTTACTTATAGTTACCTTTTTGTTCATTATGTGAAAAAACATTTTTGGGTGGAAAACCCCTTTAAAAATTGGCTTTGGACTGACATTAAAAGCAAAATAGTGTTCTTTTTGTTTTTATTGTATATAATTACACAGACGCACACATAGATAGATAGAGAGAGAGAGAGAGAGAGAGAGATAGATAGAGAGATAGAGAGAGAGAGAGAGAGAGATAGATGCCTCTGTATATAATGGGAGGTTTTGGTGATTTTTTATTAAATAATTTTATGATTTTCGTCCCAATTAATAATGCATTGCGGGTGCCTGTCATTAGTAATAATAATTATAATATTACAAATGTATTGTTAGCAAAGGAAATATGGGCCTATTTTGCATGATACAGTGCTGAATATTTCCTAATTTTTAGGAACCATTAAAAGAATACCTTGATTAGAAAATATAAACCTTTATATTTAGCTTTCTCTCTTGCTGATTTCTCTGTTTTCAGTGATTCTTTGGATTTCAGGCCCACTTCTCCTGACCTTTCAATATCTAATATGCAGATTTTTTATCCATCGCTCAGATAGAATCAGGTGCTTTTTGCAGGGAGATTTCTCTGGCTGTGAAATGATGTACTTGCTACTAATTGCACCTGCCAAATAATTCAACATTTTATAGTGTGTGAGTCACATATCATGTGCCTGGTTGCTAAATACTGCAGAGCCTCAACAGCCTTTCTTCCACAACGATGTTCCTCAATCTCCAGTTTGTATGCATTTGTACATTTAAAGTAAGATTACCCAAGTTTCATTTACTCTAAAATGTTTTTCAGGGTACATTTCACACTAATTTTATTTTCATTAGCCATGAAGGTTTGATGGGACAGTTTGTGTGTATCCATGTCTGATATTGAAGTTACATTTTCACCTTCTCATGTCTTTCTAGAACAGCATTGGTGGGGGGTCATCTACGCTGTAAACTGTTCTAATTTGTAACATACATTGAATATTTTCAGCCCCAAAGAGAATTATCCCCACATTTTATTGAAGGTAGCATTTATAATTGATACAATAGTTACTAACAATCTACTTTCCATGCATCTGAGCAGTGTATCAAGTGATGTAGCAAATGGTTTCAGTTCTACACCTGGTTACTGAGCTGTCAGACTAAAATACCAAAGAGAGGAACATTAAAGGAGATATAAAATATGTGGAAAACCCGTAATCTAGACAAAAATGAATAAAATATGGTGCTGATTTTACTTTGGACTTAATATTTTATTTGAAAAACAGCCCCATTATTTGGAGCTCCCTATATACAGTATCTGCTATAGTCGATTTCTGTATTTCAGATGAGCAGTGGGTGTGTCCTAACAGTCCCTGCCAGAAGCATTCAAGGAGAGGGTTAGCCAATCGTAGGCCTGCATTCACACAATCAAGACAAGACAAGCTTCAGTTCACTATCAGGTCAGTCTAGCTGGTTCTATACTACAGAGCAGTATGCTGAGTGCCACCAGCTCACCTGCACAGCCTGGGAAAGGAGGCAGCACGGAGTGGAACAGATGTTCGGAATATTTTCTTTTGCTGAAATATTCAATAAATCAGCCTGAAACTTTTACTTGTCCTTTAGTTCAGTTGAATTCTCTCTGAAATAAATTTTTATTTTTGTCATGTTCTTCCATGCTGCCATGTTGGGGCACGTATTACGAACACGTGATCCAACTCAGTCGTTATGTGCATGTGTGTGACATAAACTGGGGGGTGCATCCTCCACTTCTACATAACACACAGCATGGACTGAGCCAGCAGGACACCGGGAGACCTGGTGGGCCCCAGCCCTCATTGGCTCCCTAGTTCAGAGCTGCAGCTTGCCCTGTAGTGAGACTAGATCTGAGCAGCCACAGGTAGGGTAGGCAGCAGCAAGCAAGAAGAGTACATGCTGTGGCTCTGAGGTATGTGTTGGGAAGGGGGAAGTGGTGGGAGGATTTGTGCCTGTGTGGGGGTCTTTGTGGCTGGGGTGTTGGGCCCTTGAGGTGGCAGCCCCGGTGGGCCGGAACATCCCAGTGTGACACTGATAACACCCATGCCCATAATTGTGTGTCAGCTCCCTCCCAGTGTGAACAGCATAACACTAGAAAGGAGCATTTTATAGTTTCCCCCAACCAGAGTATGGGATCCGTTATTAAACGCCTCCAGTGGGGGCAGTGGGACCTTTTAAAGTTTCAATATTAGAAAAACAGTCAAAATAAAAAATAGAAACGTATAGGGGTTGTTTACCTTCCAAACATTTTTTTTCAGTTCATTTGTTTTCCCCAAAAATATAGACTTTTTTCAATTACTTTCCATTTTTATATCTACCATTTTTTCAAAATCTAAGTTTGAAGTTTAATGTTCCTGTCTCTGGCGTTTGAGTCGGGCAGCTCAGTAATTTAGGTGCAGACTGTTACAATTTTGCCACATTAGTTGATGCATTTTTCAGCAGCATCTCTGGACTGTTAGCAACTATTGTATCAATCCTAACATTTGCCTTTAACGAAACTCAGGGATTCTTCTCAGCAGGGACAAAGATAAGAAATGTATCCATTTAGAACAGTCAGTTGCTGTAGCCGTATATTAGATATTGGGTCCTGGTAATGATACCGCAGATTAGTAAAAATGCAACCCAAGGTCCCCCTTTTTTATGCATTGCCATTGTTCCTCTAAGCTGGTACAATTCCCAGTTTCTGCCTTTAAAAAATATTATAAATGAGAGTAATTGCATCCCAGAAAAGTCACTACCTGTGTCTGATACAATCAGAGAAACTTGCTTCTGAGTGTTTAAAGCAGGGACTTGGTTTGAGGTGCTGATCACCTTTGGCCCACATTCTGTGCACATTCAAGGGTTGAGTTCCCTTTCCTATTGTTCACATTAACATGGGTACATAACATATCCATAACATATATATATATATATATATATATATATATATATATATATATATATATATATATATATATATATATATATATATATATATATATATATATATATATATACAGATTACTAGAGGTTCTGATTTCAAATTCACACATTTACATGTTTCTTTCTTTTTTTCTATCAGGTTTAATATGTAAACAGTATGTGCACACAATATAGGTACAATACCTATACATGAGTGAGTGCAATAAATAGGGTTTGTGCTGAACATACTTTTGCCTATTGTTTGTTAGATTACCAGTGCACAACTAATCCCCTTGCATAATGGACTCCTTCTAACAAAACAATAAAACACGGGGTCTCACAAGGACCAAACATGGAATACCTTATTTTTTTCTGTTTGCCCTGATTTGCTCAAGAAATTAAAACACAGTTTTTTTTGTGATTACATAGAGGCAAAAAAGTTATGTTTCTAATGGTCTGTGTACTCCATTATTGATCAACTGACAGGAAAGCTCTAAAGTTGGCCATAGACCTAAAACTTTTTTAAAACATCCTGTCATTATTATGAGACTGCGATTATCTCAAAACAATCGTACGATCTAAAAACTAAAAAGACCATAGCAGGCGATATAGACAGCAAAACTGAAGGGTAGCTTCCTGCTGGCCCTGCAAACATAGACACATTGCACTGGTAGCGATAAAGATTTTTTAACCTGGCCGATCAATTGTCTGACAGATGTCGGATGAAAAATCGTATGATGTACGATCGTTCAAATCCCACTAACCGCACGATAATTTGATGGATTGGTCGGACTACCCTGAAATCATTGCGTCTATGGGAACCTAAGGCTAAGGCCAGACGGGGAGATTCGGGGGCATTTTGTCGCCTGGCGACTTCTCGCCGCGACTTGTAGCCCCCGAACCTCCCCGAATAGCGAAGTACCCAAGCGCACCGGCGTTGCTTGAAAACGCCGGCGCGTATTCACACGGAGCGGCGCGATTTTTGAAATCGCTTCAAATTGCCTGGCGAGGACAAATGGAAAAAAGTGCAGAAAAAAAAAAAAAAAAACTTCTAAAAATTAGCTTTTTTTAATCATTACTAGCAAAAAAAAACTGTGTTCTGATGTCAGGCCAATAGGATCCACACAGCTGCCGTTGGCTTCTATGGGACCTCAACTGCTCTTACTTGGAGATGTTTTGTGATATAGGCTTTTGTGGTTTTTATACCATTAATCCAAATGTTAGTAAATAGTAACCTCCTTTGAGCCTTTTATTTTCAACCTATTAGGTTCTTTAACAAATTTATGATGTGCTAAATTTATTTAAATTATATATATATATATATATATTATTAAATTATAATTTTATATATAATTTAATTATAATTTTTATATCCTGCATTGAAATTTTCAAAAGAGCAAGCAGATTTTTTTATATTTAATTTTGAAATTTGATATAAACCTAAACATATTGTTAATTTCCACAGTTTTCTCAGCCATGTGACTTCTGCTTTGATAAAATAAAGTCATTCTTTACTACTGCACAGCAAGTTGGGGTGATATCACCCCCTCCCTTTCCCCTCTAGCAGCCAGCCAGCATCACAATGGGAAGGTAAAAAGAAAACATCTGCATTGCAAAAAATGCTCATATGCCCCACCTAGTGGTAGATTAAAGAACAAAACTCAATAGTAAAATTCCAAGTCACGATTCCTTACATTGGGTAGGTGAAACAATAGTTTATGTGAAAGCAGTTCCATTGTGAAGTTCTGGTTCTTTCTGAAAGCACATGATTAGGTACAGTGACTGAGATGGTCGCCTACACACCACAACAACAACAGCAACAAGAATACACTTCAAGAATAGAATATATTGCTTGCAATGTAGACAGTGTAAGTTAATAATAGTAACAATACCATAACAATCATGACAAAATCCATTTAAATATCACCAAGTGGCAAGGGGGAGTTAATGCATTTTAGTCCTTACAAATATTCACACACAGGACACTTCATGGATCTGATGCTGGATTCCCTATATGTTTAAATGGGTCATTTACTTAAAACAGATGCAATCATCATTTATTTTTACTAACAATGAAGCATTTCCCCCACATGATTTCCGCATAATTGCAATTTCCACGGGGAGATGCCCCTGACATTGTTGTTTCTGATGTTTCATACAGCTAACATGAATTTGACACAATTGTGCTGAAAATTTTGTAGGTCCAGTAGATAGACCTAGATGCACCAAATGCAGTTCCCCCTTGCAGCCATAATTATGCTGGAATTATGGGGAAAATGCAGGATTATGGGAAAACCACTTGTACCCAAAATTTCAGTTTGCATAATGCATTTGAACTCATAAATGCGCTGTATAATATTTCATGTACAGTATGAATAAAGATAATATAGCTACAACAGCCTTTACATTTTAAGTCCTTTTCTCACCTCCTCGCTCTCTCTCTCTCCTGCTTTAACTTGCTGCAGGCGACATTCCTCCAAATCCTGATCCCTGCCAAATACCTATCTGCTATTGCCCACGCAATGCTTCTCATCTGTACAAACCCTCACACACTGCTAAGCTATCTAAGTCAGATTCCCACCCTCTCCTCTTCCAATTTCCCTTTCTTTTGTGCTGTTTTTCTGCTCTGTAACTAACAGAAAAACTTTTCTGCTCTAAAGTCTGACTTCTCTTTATGTCCAATGTTCTGACACTCCTGCAATTCTCTTGGCTGATTTCAATTATCATATTGATGGCCCCTCCCATTCCTGGCCATCTTGATTTATCCATCTAACCTCCTCCTTTGATCTCCAGCAGCAGACAAATACAGCAAACCATAAGGACGGTCACTTCCTTGACCTGGTCTTTATTAAAAATACAAACCTTTCAGCATTTACTAGTGATCCTTTTCCTTTTTCAGATCATCATTTTATCTCTTTTTCTATTTCATACACTCCCACATCTGCTAAACCTCAGCCAGGAACTCTCAGTTCTAGCCTCTCCTTCTTCAGTGCTTCCCTGAATTCACTTGTAAACAGGGCCAGATTTCAAGAGGCTGTGCACCTAGGCTCACCACTGCTTGCACCTAACCCCCCCTCACAGTCCTAACACCAACCCATCTCTTCTACTGGGTACGGGGTGGACAGGAGAGTCAAGCCACTGTCGAAATTTCCCGTCCAGACCCAGTGGTGATGCAGCCAGCTGTTGGCACACCGCCCCCCAATTTGCTGCATCCTATTCATTCTGGTTTCTGACCTGCACACTCCATTGAGACAGCTTTTTGTAAAATTGCAAACTCCAGACTACCAAAGGGCATTAATCTATTGCCATTCTCCTGGACATAGCCTCTGCTTTTGATACTGTTGCTGAGGTTGCTGCATATCACATTATAAAATTAAAATGATGTAATGTTGTAAATGATTATTTTCTGGATTCCTAGCACTGAACACTGTAGGTTTATATGAATTTATAGTTCCTGGACATTTTATAAACCAGGTTGAATTTGAAGCCAGGATTCCATAAATTAGTTATTAGACTAGGATAGCACATACTTTAGAACTGCAAAATGAATTGGCAAACCAATGACATTTTTACAACTTTACTGGCATGTTATAGAACCTGCAGCAATCAGTTCAAAAATATATACATAGCTGAATTCTGTTAGTTGTGATATAATTTATTGGAAACTTATTTTTGCATGATTTATTTTGAAAAGTCAAATCATTTTTCAATAATTACTGTGCAATTAGTGTCTTAATTTCCCAGAAATATACATATTTTTTCCACTGTGATTTGGGTATGCTCATCTTAGGGAATAGTAAGCTTTGCATAATTTTGCTATTTTATTGAAAACAAAATATATTTTTACTTAGTTATTTCAAAGCATAAGCATCTTTCCAAATTCTTAACTACCGCTAGCCAAAACACAACTTTTTTCCCCCTTCTAGCACATCGAGTTAGGCAAAGCTACTATTTGGATTTTTAGACCACACACATGTATTAGCTCCTTCCGCCTGCACTCTTACTATGCATAAATAAAATTTCAAGAACTTTTTTTTCCTAATCTTTTTTTAACCTGAACGTAACCAAATGTATTCTGACCACCTATGGCAGTTATTCAGCGTTCATTCCCCCCTCTGGACTGAATGGGACAGGACCCTCCCCTAAACAGTAAATAATCTTCCTTGCTCTCAAGGTTAGCCTTTTTGTTTTGTGCTCTCTCTAGGATGCAGTAAATATCTTTCTTTTAAGATTCTCCATTTTTCACTCTTGGATAGATTTACTGTATTCAGCTTTTTTAACTATTTATAACAAAAGCCCCCCCTTTTGGAACAGGGGATAGGTATTACAGATATGTGACTATGTCAATTTACCTGCAATTTAACAGCGCCACACAGATTTAATCTGTGCCCTGAACTGGTCACCTACAGTAACAGCCCCGTTACCCACTGTTAAACCTCCCAACAGAAAGATATACATAATGTTACAGATGTTTTACTCCACTTTGTGTAGATGACCATTTTAGAGAAACGCAACATTCCATCACTGGAATTTCATCCCACAAAGTTCACTGAAGAATCCAAAATTGCTGCAGTACACTGATCCAAAATTGTTATTGTAAAAAAATGCATTAATGACTCAAAAGTAGACATTCATTCTGGCAGTGTTTCTACTTTTGAGTCAATAAAGAACTTTTTACTACAGCAATTTTGGATTTTTTGACAATTGATTTAGCCCTGGGCAGGTGGGCCTATGGACTGTATAGCACCCAACACCTGAAAAGATATTGAATGAACAGGTAGAGCACTCCGACACTGTATACAAGGTAGATATAGTGGCCCCCATCATTTCATGACCAATTGTGTCCCGAATCATTCCATGACACACTATGAATTTTATGACAGCCACATCGAGTCCCCCAGCATTTCCCGAAAGACTTGTTTTGTCACAGGTTCACCAGGCCATAATTTAAACAATAAAGTTAAGTAAATCTTAATTAATAGATACATTTTTGGTCAAATTCAGAGCAGAGGCTTTGGTTGCTTGTGGCATCTCCACTTTTGGCAACCAGGTAAAACAAAGCAGGGTAACCTATGGTGAAAATGAAAGCATGGGCATCAAAACAATTACACTGTGGAGTATTAGTGGGGCTTTGTCATTTACTATGTGCAGGGCAAAAGTGCTGCTATTTGCCATGTTATTTGCACTTTGGGGTGGGGTGCACATAGGAGTCCCCCACTCCTGTCCCCAACTTCAGCATCATTCTGGTCCAGGCAATTTTTGATTCTCTGATAAACCAAGTCACTGGTAAATGATGTGCTTCTACATAGTAATGCAAATGTGTCAAGGTAGTTTTAAATTTCTGTGTGGGATGTAAAAACAGAAAAAAAACAATGCAATTAGATACCTTGCATGGCTGGTTATTATATGCCTTTAATTTCTGCTCAAACTTGATTCCACAAGAGATTTCTTTGCTCTGCAATTTTATCTTTACTATTGGTTGTTTGTCCTACGGCTTATAAATTATATATGTCTTATATCCTTTCATATTACTGTATTCCTGACTGTTGTCTTGATATGATTTTAGGGACCCTTTTAATGAACAGAATTCCTGCTTATGCCTTGTTGTGGATCTAAATTCAAGCAATAGGGATCATTTACTACCTGTAGGGCAGGGCGGAAAGTGCGAAATACTGTATGGTTGCAATCTGCATGTTTATCAGAACTGTACTTTGCCCCTGCCAACATATACTCAGATGGAATAGTATATAAAAATAATTAGAATAATAAGAATTATTACTACTATTACAGGTATCCCATTGCTGTATATTGTTTGTAAACAGGACCCAATGTGAAATACTGGATGGGCCATAATTATGAATTGAAGTTCTTTCTGGTTTTTCAAAAGTTCAGCTTGTCCACAAGAACGTGTATTTACTGATCCTGTTTCAAACTACATTATAGTCATTCTATTCAAGCCTGAATTCCTTTAGATGCCGGCAAAAACGTTATAGTGGTGTTTTGTTCTTGCTTTACTGCCTGAGCAGAAGAGTGACCTGCTTGGAGCATCTAAAAAATGAAAGTAAAAAACACAACCTGTTCTTTGGTCAAAGAATTATTTTTTTCTTGAAGTGTTTAGGAACTAGCATAGAGTATCCAGTATTAGGCTATATGGTCCCTTTAAGCTAGCCAGACAGGCAAAGATGTATTTTGCCCAATTTGCTAATTTTGACTTACACCCAGGGTCCAACAATCAGCCTGTGCATACCTGCTGGGAGAGGACCCGATCTACTGGCTAGGGATGCACCGAAACCACTATTTTGGATTCGGCCAAAGCTCCGACTCCTTCAAGAAAGTTTTGGATGAATACCGAACTGAATCCGAACCCTAATTTGCATATGCAAATTAGGGGTGGAAAGGGGAAAACATTTTTTACTTCATTGTTTTGTGACAAAAAGTCATGAAATTTCCCTACCCACCCCTAATTTGCTTGTGCAAATTAGGGGTCGGATTCGGTTCGGCTGGGCAGAAGGATTCGTCCAAATACTAATCCTGCTGAAAAAGGCCGAATCCTGAACCAAATCCTAGATTCAGTGCATCCCTACAATTGGCCAATGAGGTCATTGTCCATCTGTCAAATCAATATCTGGCCATGGATCAAGTGGGAAGGTTCTATGTCTGGACCCATACATAGTTGAATAATCTTAGATCAGGGGTCCCCAACCGTTTTTTAACCGTGAACCACATTCAAATGTGCAAAGATTTGGAGAGTAACACATTCATGAAAAAGTTCCTTGGGGTGCCAAATAAGGGCTGTGATTGGTTATTTGGTAGCCCCTGTGTGGACTGGCAGCACACAAAAGGCTCTACTTGGCACTATATTTAGTTTTCATGCAATTAAAAATTGCTTTCAAGCTTGGAATTCAAAAATAAGCACCTGCTTTGAGGACCCTAAGAGCAACATCCAAGGGGTTGGAGAGCAACATGTTGTTCATGAGCTACTGGTTGGGGATCACTGATCTTTGATTTAAAGGGCTGATTTTGCAACTTAAAGGGGTTGTTCACCTTTGAGTTAACTTTTAGTATAATGTAGAGAGTGATATTCTGAGACAATTTGCATTTGGTTTTCATTTTTTATTGTTTTTGAGTTATTTAGCTTTTTATTCAGCAGTTGTCCAGTTTGCAGTGTCAGCAATTTGGTTTCTAGGGTACAAATTACCCTAGCAACCCTGCATTGATTTGAATAATAATAAACGAGGTGTGTGTCCTGAAGTTCTGTGTTTTCTGCAAATGCCTCTGCTTCTTGGTTGCGCCTCCGCTTTGGGTGCCAAATAGGCTCAATATGAATATCAAAACAAGAATAGGCACTATAAAGCAGTGTAACTGCAATGTGCTTTTATTTGCCACACAACATGTTTCGAGCTTGTGAGGCTCTTTGTCAAGTGACAAAGAGCCTCACAAGCTCGAAACATGTTGTCTGGCAAATAAAAGCACATTGCAGTTACACTGCTTTATAGTGCCTATTCTTGTTTTGATATTCATATTGATTTGAATAAGAGACTGGAATATGAATAGGAGATGGACTGAATAGAATGATAAGTAATAAAAAGTGGCAATAACAGTACATTTGTAGCCTTACAGAGCATTTGTTTTTAGATGGTGTCAGTGACCCCCATTTGAAAGCTGCAAAGAAACAGAAGAAAATTGCAAATCATTAAAAAACTATGAAAAATAAATAATGAAGACCAATTGAAAAGTTTCTTAGAATTGGCTCTTCTACAATATACTAAAAGTTAACTTGAAGGTGAACCACCCCTGTAAAACTACACAGTTTACAAACAGCTTTATAGCAATTTTCCCTGTCATAAAATCAATGCTGCTACATAAAACTGTTTTTTATTATCTTTTGGGGCACCAAATAGATTGACCTTAAGTGCCAATCCCTCTCAGTGGCAGACACCCAGTGGTAGTTTACAAAGGTATTAATCTAGGAAAAATCTGGTTTTTCCACTATAGATCACTTTGCTCAAGTGAGCAGCTTTGCATCAGCATTTGACCCCTAACATGTTTATTGCATCTACTGCCATATTGGAGCAATCCTGCAGTTCATGTTTTAGTCCGCTACTAAAAGATGAAGTCGTTCTTTTTATGATGGATGAATGCATTTTAGTAATATCTGAAGTGATATCCTGCAATTATATTTTCCCCGCTCTTCAGTTTTAGTGTTTTACCAATAATTAATTAATTTCTGTATAGTCAGAAAAGAGTTAGAATGCCTTTTGGTATTCACAGTAAAATAGGTTTGTTGAAAAAAAAAAGGACACAAAGATGGCAAATGACAAATAGTAGAGGAACCCTTTGCTAGGCTACCTTACATAAGGGCTGACATCTTAACCTAAGCAGCCACACACCACAGGAAGGTTATTACTGGAATCAGTGATCCATTTTTTTATAAGAATGTTGTCAGAAAGGTAAAGTAAAACTGGGTGAGGTGGTAAAAGTAAATCATACAAAAAAATTTCTCACTGAAAAAATGCTTTAAATGAGTTATAAATAATACAGGAAATAACTTAAAGGAACAGTAACATCAAAAAATGGGGGCAGCCATTCAAACACACAACACATAGCGGATAACAGATAAGCTATGTAGAATCCCATACTACAGTGTTTATCTGTTATCTGCCGTGTACCCTGTGTTCTCCTTTTTCAGCCTTGAATGGCTGCCCCTACAGCAACCCAGAAACTTGTTGATATAAACTAAAGTATAGTTTCTGAAGCAAACACACTAGTTTTACCAGTGCAGAGCAACAGTATATCATATTTGTTTAATTACTTTGAAACACTTACATTTTTTGGTGTTACTGTTCCTTTAATTGAGCTGGCTAACAAAATGGAGCCTCTAGATAGTACAGGAATTGGACCTGTTATTCGGAATGCTGGGGTTTTCTGAATAATGGACCCCATAACTGTACAATATTTGGCCAGTGTCAGCGGACGATGAATTGCCAGTTAATGGCAGTCCTGATGTGACATTTGCCCATTTTAAAAGGAACTAAATTATATTTATGAAATCATCATCATTTATTTATACATTGCCAACAAGTTACACAGTGCTTTAAATTAGATAACGAACAGGGAACAAACAAGGGTTTACAGAGTACAATAGGGCCCTAACCGAAAGAGTTTACAAACTAAACGATTAGGTTGCAATTGAGACATAGGGATTTTAGAAACACGTTTATGATTTATAATATGACTGATTAATTAAGATACATGGAATAAGGTTTCTTTAAACAGGTGGGTCTTCAGGGAGCATTTGAATGTTTAACTGTTTCACTGCACGGACATCTCTCAGGGTCTGACACAATTCGTTCAGGGTCTGTTAAAATCTTCATATCCATTATTAGTCAGAGATTACAGCTGTGAAGCTAAATATATTAAGAAGATAATTATGAAACATTGAACACCTGATAAGATCTGACCCATTAATGGAGATATGGAAACCACACTTTACATATAGGAAAAATAGAGAGATTACGGGTTATATTTATCCAAGTATACTTCCAGATACTGTAGAAAGCAAACAAATTCTTCTAGTTGGTTGAGGCAATATGGTACATATAAATGTGGAGCGAGGATCTGTAAAGCGTGTGATTTTATGTATCCAAAAAATTTAAACACCCAGCAACAGGTAAAGAATATGAATGTGGGTCATATGTAAATTGTCGAACTACTAATGAAATCCATCTAGCCACCTGCAGATGTGGGTGTCAATATGTAGGGAGATCTCTGCGTAGAATGAAGGATGGGAATGTGAAGGATGGGAAGAAATGATGGATCATCTGCAATAGCAGAACACTTAATAAATGTACATAATGGTAATGAGAAATATATATAGTTCCAGGGTATCGAACAGGTCAGTCTAGGAAAAAGGAAAGGAGATATAGAGAAGCTGATAAACAAAAGAGAGGTGTGGTGGATGTTCACCCTAGAAATAGAGAGACCAGTGGGTCTGAATGAGGATTGGGAAATAAAGTATTATCTGGAAAAGTAGAGGCAGAGATATAAATTAAGGAGATATTTGGACAATAAGATATGGAATAATGTGTATACATATATATATATATATATATAATATATATATATATATATATATAAATGTTGAATAATTGAAGAGAATATCTCTTTATAGGATAAAAACTGTTGCACTAATTTTAAATGTGATTATGCTAGTATTGTTCTTAAAATATTAATACAGAAATAAGGTGAATATGGTTAAGGGCAACATGTACTAACTTGGAGGGTGGTTGTAGCACCCCCACACCCGTCCATTTAAATGGTGTAACAATGCCTTTGGAAATGGGTGTTGGTCTGGGAAGTCTCTCTCTCTTAAAAGCGGGGGAGGATTCATCTCATGGAACCATAGCTGGGGTCTAGGTTATCTCTCCCCCGTGAAAGTGAATCCTATGGATGAAACCAATGCTCAGGTCGGAAGACCTTTATTTCAGGTAATGCTTTTATGCTAGGAGGCTTTAGGGCCCTTACACACAGGCGTTTTTACCTGCGCTCCCCTGCGTTCCGTTTTTCTGCGTTCAGCCGCAGGGGAGCGCAGGTATAGACGCACTCAATTATTTTCAATGGGGCTGTACTCACTCGAACGCATGTAGGCACCAAACGCAGGAAAAATGCAGCATGTTGCGTCTGAACCTGAGTCTCGTGGGTACAACCTCATTGAAAAGAATGAGATGTGTCTAGACCTGCGCTCCCCTGCGGCTGAGCGCAGGTCCAAAACGGCCGTGTGTAAGGGCCCTTAGCATTTGATATTATGACCGGAGGTAAATTCTTAGGGACCACAATATGGGTTTTACATTGACATGGTGTGGTGGCTTATCAATCTTATGATCATAATTTTATAACTAAAAAACCCCTGTGTTTGTACACATGCATTTGCATAAATTACTTATATTACAGGGGACCAGGGAATGTGCATTGAGCAATCTCTCCTCTATTTCCCTATGTCTATAGTTAATTTGGCCAGATCAGTAGCACTTCCATTGTATTTTAGTACATTTTTATTAAGCTATGGAGTGCTCCCACAACTTTTCATTTTTACCTTTAAACTAATCCCTTTAAATATCCCTTTAAGGTGTTGTTAGGATGTAGGGGTGTCTATAAAGTTAAGTGTTGTCAAGGCCATATTATACTCCGAGGAAGTGCCTGTTGGAGGGGCACGAAATGCGTCAGTAGATTGTTGGGACACTGTGCCAATGCTGACAACTTGTATTCATTTGACTAATAAAGGATAAGAAGATTTTAACAGCTCCTGAATGAATTGTGTCCTTGAGCGATGTCCATACAGTGAAACAGTTAATGAATCCTGAGCCAGGAGGTGGGACTAGAGGACACGTGAGTAGTCTGGACAAATGGGGAGCTCCACACTCGCAACAGGGAAGCTTGTAAGCATTTGAACTGACAGCTCGAAACAGAGAGTTCCAGAGAAAAACAGAAGCCAGAAAGAAGTCTGGTAGAGGAGAATAAGATAAAATGATAGTAGGATAAGAGGGGCTCAAGGTCAGAAGCAGAATGAAGGTCACATGAAGGAGAGTATTTTGAGACCTTGGGCCTTGAATGTGAATGTTAATAGTTTGAATTTGATTCTAAATGGTATTGGGGGACAAAGGGGAGTAGCTGATGTTGAGCGCTGAGATGAATGAGTCTAGAAGCAGCATTTAGAACAGATTGGAGCTGTGAAAGGCAATTTGTTGGAATACTAGCAAGGTGTAGGTTGCAGAAGTCAAAGCAGGAGATTATAAGAGATTGGATAAGTGTTTTGGTTGTTTCTGAACTGAGATTGCCAGTTTGTCAATATCCTGTTGCAAGGATGCCACATCATGGATGGAATTAATTGGGCTGGATAGTTTTGTGTCATCTGCAAACACTGATACATTACTTACACCACCCTCCCCTAAGTCATTAATGAACAAGTTAAATAAAAGTGGACCAAATGCCCTGAGGGACCCCACTAAGAACCTTACTCCAAGTAGAGAATGTACCATTAATAACCACCAGTATCCAGTAGCCAGTTTCCTATCCATGTGCAAACGACTTCATTAAGCCCAACAGACCATAGTTTAGAAAGCAGTCCCCCCCACAGTCCAACATCTTACTTACCTCTGACATGACCTATCCTTCTTAAAGCCATGCTGATTGCTGCTCATAATGCCATTCACTAGGACAAACTTTTGAATGTGATCCCTTAACAAGCCTTCAAATAATTTGCCTACCCCAGATGTCAAACTTACTGTCTTATAATTGCCAGGCTGAGATTGTAATCTCTTTTTAAATATTGGAATGACATCAGCTTTTCTCCAATCAATAGGCACCATACCAGATGAAAGCGAATCTGAAAAAAAAATCAGAAATAGGGGCTCTTAGAACCCAGGGGGTGTATGCCATCAGGCCCTGGAGCCTTGTTTACATTAATTTTTATTAAAGCTTTTTGACAACATGTTGCTCATTAACCTCTTGGATGTTGCTCCCAACGGTCTCAAAGCAGGTGTTCAAATTTGAATTCTTGGCTTGGAGGCAAATTTTAGAGGCATAAAGACCATGTGTACTGCCAAAAAGACCCCCCTGCGGGCTGCCAGTCCACATAGGGGGTACCAAATAATCAATTACAGCCCTTATTGTGCACCCCTCAAATCTCTTTTCATGTTTGTGTGGCTCCCCAACTTTTTTATATTTAAATGTTGCTCATTAGTAAAATAGGTTGGGGGCCCCTGACCTATGAAGTGAGCCTGGGAACTCAGACTCCTCTATTGTATACATTGAAGAAAAGAACTGATTTAGCACATTTGCCATTTCTGTCTCTGTTACAACCATACTGGTACCATAATTTAATGGATTAGTTGTCGCCTCCACCCAATTAAATCTTCATTTACCTTCTTTGCTGATTTACAACATTTCTGGATTGCTGATTTACAACAATTATAATAGTGTTTATATTCATTAAAAGCAGCTTCTGTCCCAACAGACATTTAGTTTTTAAATGCCTTTCTCTTCTTTACTATTAACTTCTGTATCAAGCCACATAGGATGATTCTTAGAGCTTCTACATTTACTCCTATAGGGAAAAAAATTGAGAACAGTAATGATTTAATATAATTTTAAATGACAACCATTTCTGTTCTGTGTTTTTAGCTGCACAACTAATGCCCCAATCAATACTCTGAAGGGCAGCCCTCAAGGCACTAAAATTAGCTTTTCCAAAATTCATGGTTTTGTTTGCCCCAGTATATATTTGTTTTTTGCACCAGAAATTAAATTATATAACATTAGGGTCACTCAGGGGTTCAATGATTTGCACATTTGCTATAAGTTCTGCGTCATTTGAGATCACTAAATCTAGAATAGCATTTTTTCTGGTAGACTCCTCAACAATCTTGTTCCAATTAAAGGGGTTGTTCACCTTTGAGTTAACTTTTAGTATAATGTAGAGAGTAATATTCTGAGACAAGTTGCAATTGGTTTTCATTTTTTATTGTTTTTGGATTTATAGCTTTTTATTCAGCAGCTCTCTATTTTGCAGTGTCAGCAATTTGGTTTCTAGGGTACAAATTACCCTAGCAACCCTGCATTGATTTGAATAAGAGACTGGAATATGAATAGGAGATGGACTGAATAGAATGATAAGTAATAAAAAGTGGCAATAACAATACATTTGTAGCCTTACAGAGCATTTGTTTTTAGATGGTGTCAGTGACCCCCATTTGAAAGCTGCAAAAAAATATAAGAAAATTGCAAATCATTAAAAAACTATGAAAAATAAATAATGAAGACCAATTGAAAAGTTTCTTAGAATTGGCCCTTCTACAATATACCAAAAGTTAACTTGAAGGTGAACCACCCCTTTAACTGATCTGGCAGTACTGTTGCTCCAGTCTATATGTGGGTAATTAAAATCCCCATTATCATTACTTTACTCAAACTAGCAGCCTTTTCTATTTGCATCAGGAGCTTAGCCTCCTCCTCCTCACTTACATTAGGGGGTCAATAGCATACCCCTATGATTAATTTGCTGGACTCTTTACAAACAAAGGTCAACTGAGACTGAGCCATAGCAGGCAGGGAGTAACTTTGTTCTTAACTTGGGCAAGAGGAAAACGGAGTCCTGGAGGACTGGGTGTATAATGTCTCGGTTGCGGCAGTGCGAGTGGTAGAGTTGGGGGATTTATGCAGGCTCTGGAAGCTGCCTGTTTTACATTTACTGTATGTGCAGACAATGAAGGTCTGTGAGTGCTGCCTGCAGGAGAAAACATAACACAAACCCAGAGTAGCTAATGGTTTTTTGCACAGATGAGTGAGATGCTAAGCTGGATCAGTGATTATCACCATCATCCATTAACATCTTCTCATAGCAGGTTGCGTTTGTTTGAAGCACTGCTTGGATGGCCTAACAAACCGGGATTCAGAAACCCCAGAAAGGAATTCTTTCTGGAAAAAACAAATACAATGAAGACAGCAGCTGATACATTCCATGCAGGTTACTAAGGAAAAAAAGGTTTATTTTCCCTGACGGGTTTTCCATCGCTAGTTCTCCAAGAAAAAGTTATTTGCAAGATAAGGTAACAGAGTAACAGTGACATTACAATAAGTGAATCTGATATGGACAATTTTGAAGAGTGTATGTGATCCAAATTTTAAAATAGGCCCAACATGACATAGAGAGTATGGTAGTACCTCATCAATTGATAAGTAGGGGACTTCTGAGGAGAGTTTGTTTGATTTATTTAAAGGGATACAAAAATGAGAAATTTGATCACTATGCACACGGACCATCAAAGCTGAGTGAACTACTTTTGAGTAGTGGAAACAGAGGATCTGGCTTTTCATTGGATGCTATGATGATAGCATCAGATCTTGGACTTGCCCCAAAAGTTTGTACATTATAATATTCAGAGTGTTCTGTTTGATTTGAATAAAGTTGCCCTGAACAGACAAAATGTCATCAAAATGCAAAATACAACAATGTAACTCTCCAAAAGGCAGTGTAGGAGATTTAAACCCAAAAGAATCCATGAACCAAGGAGATGACAAAAGCAAGGACGTAATATTGAGCTGCCCTTACTTTCGAAATGAAATGGGTGCAGAGGCAGAAAAGAAGGTCAGCTTGACAAAATCAAATTCTGATTTCTGGATGTGAAAATGTTTCTTTTGAATCTACGATGAGTTCACATTGTGCAAATGCTGGTTTGGCTGTGGTGGAGGTTCCCGAGGAAAAACCTAGTACTACACATTGCCAGATAAAACTTTATTTAGCTGAGGACATTTCTTCTGGCTGCAGAGCTGCCTTTACCAAGATATAGTGGCATCAACAGTTAAAGGGGTTGTTCACCTTTGAGTTAACTTTTAGTATAATGTAGAGAGTGATATTCTGAGACAATTTGCAATTGGTTTTCATTATTTATTGTTTGTGGTTTTATAGTTATTTAGCTTTTTATTCATCAGCTCTCTAATTGTGTCAGCAATTTGGTTTCTAGAGTACAAATTACCCTAGCAACCGTGCATTGATTTGAATAAGAGACTGGAAAATGAATAGGAGATGGATCCAAATAGAATGATAAGTAATAAAAAGTGACAATAGCAATACATTTGTAGCCTTACAGAGCATTTGTTTTTAGATGGTGTCAGTGACCCCCATTTGAAAGCTGTAAAGAAACAGAAGAAAATTGCAAATCATTAAAAAACTATGAAAAATAAATAATGAAGACCAATTGAAAAGTTTCTTAGAATTGGCCCTTCTACAATATACTAAAAGTTAACTTGAAGGTGAACCACCCCTTTAAACCTACAATCAGGGCATTGTGAGCTCTAAGACTGATGAAATAATAATATCAATATGGAAAATATGCCTTAAACCTGTCACCTTAAGAAATAATTCCAAATCCTATTTTACAATGTTAGTCAAGGGAAGTAAACGTAAATAAAGTAGCTTTATTTACATCTTTTTTTTAGCCTTGGAATTCACAATCACAGGTGCTATTTTGTAGATGCTCTTTTTAAAAGAGAACCCCCTCCCTGCACCCCCCACATCTAGCTGTTACCCCTCATAAACACCCCTAACTCTTTACTTACCCCTTAGTGCAGATTCAGGGCATGGGAGTTAGGGGTAACAGCTAGGATGGGGGGTGAGGGGGGTCTATGTAGGGTAGGGTTTTTTTGATTAAGGATTGAATTCTCCTTTAAGGCAAGCTTTGCATCATGCCAAAGTTTTCTTTATGTGCCAGAATGGGGGACCCTATAACCCTGCCCATGTACTGGCAATTATGTCATGTCAATTATGCCATGTACAATTATGTGGTGAAGAGGGAGGGAGTGTAGTCAGATCTAGGAGCAAAATGGAAAGTAAAAGTAGCTGCCTGCTCTGCCTCTGTGCCTAAGGCCTAAGGCGTAGGCAATAAATTTTAAATCAGTTTATATCAGGTATGGATGTTTTAATAACAAAAAAATTGAGTTTCAAGTTTAATTTGACAAGGCCTTTTTTTTTTGGTGACAGGTCCCGATTAAAACATTCATTCCTTGAACCCCCACAGGTAAAACATTTTGTTTTGCATTAAACAAATTTTCCAGCGGTGAAGGATAATGGCTCAAGAATGAATGAATGAATGAATGAAACCATCATTTGGGGGTTATTTACTAAAACTCACATGAATCTCGTTTTTGTTATTAAAAAAATAAATCAAACTAACTAATTTATCAAATAATCAGCTCAAAAAAGTTGGTGCAGGAAAAGTCTTGATAAAATCATTGAAAATTTGAATAGCACAAATTTTTCGAGTTTGATGCCTGAATCGCTTACCCAGTGCAGATCACAATCTTCAGGGACATCTGCCATTGACTTCTACATGACCTCAACAGGTTTTAGCTGGAGTATTTTTTGGATTAGCAGCTTTGGGTTGTAAAACATTTCTAAAAATTTTAGGATTTTTTTTCATTTAAAAATTCGTTTTTTTTTTTTTTAAATAGCCACCTTGGTCTTTAACAGAATGTTTCAACATTTGAATAAATCTACTTTAGCACCATAATATAATAGGTTCCTGCAATGCTGTTTTCTTATATATATACTGTATATATATATTTATAACTGTTTCTTTTTTGCAATTCAGCCCTGTTTAGAATCCCCTGATCCTGCCAAACAACCTCAGGGAATAACTGTGCTGCCTTTTCTGATATAAATACCACTGGACACACCCTACTATGCTCCATCCAAAAACTTTACGTTGGCTTAATAGAGAGAAGTCATGGGTAGAGCACTCTGGCCTATAGCCAGCAGTCATGACCAGTTGCTACTTTTAAGTAGGTAAGACTGAAACTTTAAAGGTGTACTCAAATATCAGACCTAAAATGCAATAGCTTATTTTCAGTTTATTAACTTGTACTAAGTTATTTTAAAGCAGACTCAAAAATAATACACAATGAAAGAAAATCCAATTCTAAACAGCTTCCAAATATACATTGATTAAAATCTTTCATTGGTTTTAAATGTGTTTGTAAATATAGTTACAACTAAAAGCAGTATTTGTTTATTGCTTTCTGGTTCTGACTAGTAAAGAAATGTAGTAAAGGTCCCCTTCTACCCTATACTTCTCACCTAATTATCATTGTTTATATTGGCTATTTACCCTATAGTATCTTCCCATGTTTTACTCAACCCTGTTAGAAATTAATATAAGGCAAGTAATAAAATTCTACAAGAATAGTTGCAGCAGAATTTTTCCTAATATTGAACAATGTCCTCTTTACCTCTTGCATCAGCTTCTGGCTATATTTTTGTATGTAATCTATATGATTGTTATATGTGCCCTTCTGTTGTACATTGCTGCAGAATATGCAGAGACGTTATGAATATGCAATAAAATATGTTATAATAATCATAATCATTATCATGTATCATTTTCTCTTTCACTGTTCTGACATAGATTGGCACCCATCTCCTGAAGCTGACCTGTGTCGGCTTCAGTAAGTGTCACTTTTAGGGCTCCTACACACGGGCGTTTTTACCTGCGCTCCCCTGCGTTGCGTTTTGCTGCGTTCAAACGCAGGGGAGCGCAGGTATAGACGCACTCAATTATTTTCAATGGGGCTGTACTCACACGAACGCATGTGAACGCCAAACGCAGGAAAAATGCAGCATGTTGCGTCTGAATCTGCGTTCGGCGCTTACACGCGTCTCGTGGGTACAACCTCATTGAACAAAATGAGGTGCGTCTAGACCTGCGCTCCCCTGCGGCTGAAAGCAGCCAAACGCAACGCAGGGGAGCGCAGGTCAAAAACGCCCGTGTGTAGGAGCCCTTAGTATTTAAAGCTATGAGCTCTGAATTTATGAGAAGCTTGGTGTAACAAAAATTCTACTGTTTTTCCATATCATATGCTTTCCAAAGAAAAGCCATTGTTACTTGTATATGTTGTGTAGTGCCCAGAGAAGCACGTTTTTTTATTTGAGTTGTGAATATAAATATATATATATATATGTATAGATCTAATTACACTGTCACATTTGCATGTCCAGCTCTGTGCCTACAGCTATGTGGTTATTTTTATAGTGGGGGGCTTCCCATAAATATAGCTTAGTTTCCTATCCCCCTATTACTTAGCATAAAGTGTCTGTCAATCAGGGCCGCCAATAGAAATCACAGGGCCCCCCACAACAAAATTTTTGGGGACCCCTGGGCCCCACCCTAGCACCCAAGCCCTGCCCCTAATCCCTGCCCACTCCACATCAAAGTTAAAAGACCACACAGACATCAGTGCTAAAAACGTAACCCCCCCAAGGATCCCTTATACGTTAAAAAAAAATTTGGCCCTCCATAAAAAAGCATTGGTGCCAGGGCCCCTCATACAAGTTTTAAAAAATTGGGGTCCCAAAAAATATATATTTTTTAAAAAACATTGGTGCCAGTGCCCCCCATAAAAGGTTTTTAAAAAATTAGTGGTCAGGGCCCCCCCGACAAGTTGAAAAAAAAATTGGGGCCCCATAAAATATTTTTTTTAAAAAATTGGTGGTCAAGGCCCCCTGACAAGTTAAAAAAAATTGGGGCCCCATAAAAATTTTTTTAAAAAAAAATTGGTGCAGGGGTCTATAGAGTATTAAAATAAAAAATTGGTGGCCAGAGGATAAAAAAAAAAAAAAAACCACATTGGTGTCAGTAGAATTGAACTCGTGGCTTCAGGACTTCAATTATAGATGTTTTAGTGACTTCGGGTATTTTCGCCACTTCAGGACTTCAGTGTCGGCTCATTTCGTGACTTCGGGTCTTTCCGCCTCTTCAGGACTTCGGAAACGTTCGGCACTTCTGCATTCTGCCTCAGGACTTCAGAGCAGCGAGTGCTCGCTTTTACGATCCTAAGGGGCTCTTTGAAGATTGCCCTTCAGCCCCGGGCCCGGGACACTTGTCCCCCCTGTCCCCCCCTGATGGCGGGCCTGCTGTCAATGATTCAGCATAAACCTGCATTCTACTACTGCCATTTCCCTTAACTATTTCCCTCAAGTTGAGAGATGACTAGGGTGTGGAGGTAAAATCTTGCTCTACCTGAATGCAGCAATACAAAGCTATTCTCATACCTTTTGTTCATAGAGATCCACACTGTCTGTAAATATATGCCTTTGTAATGGTTTTGAATTAATTTATTTAGGAACGTAAAGTTTTCTCATTGAAATTAGGGAAACAATTGCCCCTTAGGTGAGACTTACATTACATTTGCAAAGCAGGCCTTCAAACTGTCATCCAGTGGTGCAAGAGAGCATTTGAACGATGCAGCTGCACACAACCGTAATTGTACTTAATTCAATTAATTTTTGGACTCAATAAGTTATACCCAAGTTATACACTGTGTATACACTATACAACCAAAGTGTATACAACCTTTACACTATACAACCAAAAAAAAGAGTCCTCTCACTCAGCACCATTTAAAAATATTTTAGGCAAAGGCTACATGAACACCCAAATCCTTCATATTGGGAAGATGCAGGGAGTCAATACCAGTGTCGGACTGGGACACTAGGGGCCCACCCAAAAACCTTAGACCAGGGGCCCATTCTCAGTACTAATTTTCTTCATCTCCTCAATCAACCTCTATTCTCCTAGTTTGTTTTCTTTACATACTATAATCAATTATTCCATCTATTTAGCCTCTTTGTTCTCATAGAAATAGGGAATGGCCATGAAATAGGCCAAAGGTTTAGCAACATGAGGGCCCACTGACACCTTGGCCCACCGGGAGTTTTCCTAGTATTCTGGTGGGCCAGTCCGACACTGGTCCATACAGAGGTCCATTATCTGAGGTCCATTTAGGAGGGTGATCATTCCTAACACATGCTGCAAGTGAATAATAAAACTATGCATTTAACAGGGTAACTCCTCTTGTTCCAATTGGACTGATTTTTGTTTCTACTCAGTTAACATGGACTGCCGCCAGGGGGCTCTGAATGGCAATATTAAATAATACAGCCCCCCCCCATTGCAGAGGCCCTTCTAATTTAGTACTAGGCACCATGATCTCTGATGGAAGCTTGCCTGACCATGCAAATGCAGGTACCGTATGTGGGCCGAATGTTCATAAACCTATCTCCAGCAATACACTTTTTACTCTATTCCCATGGAAACACACACTTTTTTTATCCTGTCTACAACAAGGCAGAACTAATATATAACAGGACAATGCATAAACACCAAATAGCAGTTGAACACACTGTACTGTGAGCAGTCATTTAAGCCAGATCAGAGAAAAGTTACAAGATATTATTGATAAATTGCTCTTAGCAAACCAGCTCTAATTTGTATCCCAAAGTGGAATGCAGAATGAGTTCTGGACTGTTTAAGCTGAATAAAATGACACTTTTAAAACTCATTGGGGGGTAATATATTAAAATTCCACAGGGTCTTCCTGGTCATTGCAGGACTTGATAATGTCAGTGATGTCAGCATGATGTCAATTCTACACAAACTCTTGGCAAACAGGTTCTCACTGAACAGACAACAGTTCATTTGTGCAAATCACCAATTCAGTTTTCTGACCTCTATCAAATAACTTGAATTGATCCATCAGGAATGTTAAATAAAAAATAATATCTGCTTTGGTAATAACATGATGTAAATTTTCCCAAAATCACTAACCTGTAACAAACTAACTTTGATCCATTTACTACATTTGTAAATCTAAAAGCAAATCTCTGAATGGTTGCTTCTGGGTAACTGCACTGTTTCAAACAGGCACCATAATAATATATTCTTATCCTAATATTAGATAAGTAAATGTCTCTTCTTTAGTGAGATGCAGTAAAAGGTATAAAGTAAGCTTTATAAAGAAAGGTCTATACAAATACACAAGTAAACCCTCAAAGTAATGCTGCTCTGAGTCCTCTGTCAAAAGAAACACAGCATTTCTTTCCTTCTATTGTGTACACATGGGCTTCTGTATCAGACTTCCTGTTTCCAGGGCTTGGGCTTGAGCATGCTCATTTTGCTCTTCTCCTCCTCCCTCCTTCCCTCCCTGCTATAATCTGAGCTCAGAGCTATGAGAGAGCAGGGAGAGACGCAGTCAGGAAGTGATGTCACAGCAAGCTAATATGGCAGCTGCTATTCCAAACAAACAGAGACATCGTCTAGAGCTGCTTACTCAGGTATTCAAAAACATTATAAAGAACAAAAATGACATTCTAGCTTTCATCATTGTGGCTAATCTATTGCCAATAAACTGCCTTGGGAGCTTTCCTTCTTCAGAATGATGTAAGAAATATATGGGGGACATAAAGGGCAACATTTGCTTTTAGGTCTAGCAGAGTGGTCACTATAGGTCACTAGAACTGTTATTTTATTATCAATAATGTGTACTCAAAATGGTAATCAAGTCCCAAATGCATGAAATCCTTTTTCTGTCCTTAACTGTAACTCCTGAAAGTGAATACCTAGTGCATTCAGCCCATAATGCTAAATAAGCTTAAATTGCTTCATATTGAGGCATATATATTAAAGAGTAAGGATAAGAGGATATTTATCTTGTGCAGCACAGAATGCAAAGTGTAAAAACATGCACAATCCACCATGTTTTCTGCACAGTGCACTGCCCAATAGCACTTAGACCTGTGTTCACCACAATGAATACAGTGATGCCTGCATTCTGCATTGCAGTATTCATGAGGGGTAGATGGTGGAAGGCATATACGCATCCTCACTCCATAAGTATCCCCTACTTTTGGCTAAGATCAAGTGTAGTACTTGGCCTTTTGGCTAAGATCAAGTGGCTGGGCACCCCTTCTTATCATCCTATGTGAAGATGGAGACACACATAATCCTCTGGTCTAGGCCAGGAATCAGAAGCATGATGAAAATGGAGACGCTGTGCTCCTGGGAGTGGTGCTTGGTTCACTTTTTTGGGTCTTGCACAATGCACATGCACTTCTTGCTTAATCTTGCTTCACTTCCCTAACCCTGGCCACTCGGCAGGGGTGAAGCCTTTTTTTGTTTCCGGCCGCCAGCTGGAGTCTTACCAAGGCAGTCAATGACATTGCACGGTACACTACAGGACCTTTTTTGTGTTTCGTTTGAGCACCCTGGATGGGTGTCATAGTCCCTTTGGCTGGACCCAATGCCATGACTTATGCCTGGGGGAAACTTCGGCAAAACCCATGGTAGACAGGACTCCCCCTAGCTTTGGTGAAGGTGAGTCCAAATGGCTCTAAACCCCTTCAGGGTGCAGGGATGGTGGGGCTCACCATAGCTTCGGCTGTTCCTTCGGGGACACTTGGGCATCGGAGCCCATGCCTTCAGATAGGATTCATGAAGCATGATTTAATATCATACCCGAGCTTGTACATTATTCAGTTAAGGAGTGCAGATTTTTATCTGGTGCAAGGTGCAGGGCTCTAGAGCCGGAGAGCAGTAGAATTTCCGTCTGGTGAACAACAGAAAGCTTTAGTTTCTTTTTGGTAAATATGCCTTATTATTGCACAAGATAGCCAGCAACATATGGCAAGTAAGGTGGAACTGGGATATACTGAGTTATAGTCCCTCTGCTCTAAAACGAATAGTGCTCTAATTCTAATATCAGTATCTGCTTGGGGATTTTGTTTATTTTATATCAATAATAATCATAACATAATCAGATAAAACTGATTTTTACAGTACATATGTTAGTGGATAGCAACTCTTGGGTACTGTATTTGTGAGCTGTGAATTCCCCATCCTTCAATAATAAATGTTCATTGTATGTTTCGGCTAAATGCTGATGAGTTATCAAGACAATCAACCAAATATCACTGTTAATTTTAGAATCATGACTCATCATAATGAACACATCTGCTGCACATTTCTAAAAGGTCGAACAGGCAGTTTGCACACCAGAAGCAAGCTCAGCAACAACATTCATTTGCTTAGGATTTTTAAAATTCTCTCAGTCATACAGTGATGAACTGGTGTGTCACCCTCTCTGGTCTTTGTTAAAACATGAATAAAATTACATTTTTTTTTTTTTCATTTTCTCAGTTTCTTTCCAGTTCTGGTTGGCATGCTGCATCTCTTTTCCCCCTGGTGATCTGTGGAGGGTGCTGCTACATTGTGCTCAAATTCTACATGGAAAAAAAAGCTTGCATTTTTGAGATTTATGATACCCCGAAGCTGCTAAAAGTCTGAATCCGAATCTCAAACTTGCCGAGGTCACATAGAAGTCAATGGCAGATGTCCCTTTCACAAGGGATATTGTGGTCTGAGCTGGGTTCCGTTCTAATCCCAACAATTCTGGGTTTTTGGATGATAACCCAAAAAAATCTAGTGATTTGGGAGTAAAATCCCTAAAAAATTTACAATATTAGTTTTTGCTCAATTTAATCGAGTCTTTTCCATCACTGAATTGTTTTAGTTATTTAATTGATAAATAAGTTAAAAGTGTGGATACAAGTATGGTCGAGCTTGGTTTGATAAAATGAAGAGATAAATTTGTGTTTTAGTAATTAACCCTCTTATTGTTACTGAATGTAGTTTTTTTTTCTAGTTTAATTTCCCCCTGCACAATGTTTTTTTAAATTATGAGATGAACAGCATTTGTCATACAAGACCTTTGCATGGACAGAAAAAATGCCCAATAGAATATCTTTTTGATATGTTTAATTGTTCAGGTTATGGTTGAAAGGCCGTTTTCTGTGTCCTGATGCACTAAGTAGTTAAATTGTAGCAGCCTCAGTTCCTACTGAAATAGTCTTATTGTGTTTACTCCAAGTATCGTAGCTTGTATGCAGATCCTTCATTTAAGCTTGCCCACACTGCATTATCTTGCATCTCATTGGTTCAAAAGTAACCACCAGTTCTTTTTGGCCATCACCCCTTCAAATCAGACGGAGGCAAATGGGACTCCCTCAAGCAAGCAGCATGTAATTAAAGTGCATTATACAGCTCTGTACTTCATGTCAGAGCACAGGAGGAACTGCAGGGCAGCCGTCTTGGGCTAATAGCTAGATCTGACCTCAGCATTTATGTAAATTCTGCTTATTAAAGGAATTCTACAAAAACTTTCTTCTATTTTTGTTTCTCATACGAATGTATTTTATGTTTACTGTCATAACTGACCCAGGACTATGTCAGTATTAATGTATGTTTTGTCTGTTTATCATGCTGTGTAAAAAGTGGAGTGAAGCATACCCAGTGATGCTGCCCACAGCAACCAATCAGCAAATTGATTTCAACATTTAGAAAAGAAAAGCAAATATCTGATTGGTTTCTATGAGCAACATCACAAATGTCCTTCTCCACTAACAGCCTCTATTTCTACGTGGGTAAATGGCACTATAACAACCTGATAATGTAAAACTGCAAACTGTCGAGATGCAGGTTAAAGGGCAACTCTTTTTGCTATAAAGATGCACCTACAGTCAGAGGATGTTAAATATAGCACATATAGGTTTAATGATATTTTAAAATTATTTTGATTCATATAAATATATAATTAATTTTTTTATTTATAGTTAACTAACGCAGACCGATATAATGTTTACCTGCTGCGGACAAACCATTCCTCAAGTGTATTGCAAATTGCTGACCAGGGAAATATAACTCATGTCATCGATGAGTTGTCTGCAATGTTCGATTGAAGAACACACAAACATGACGCTAAGGGCTCTATTTATAAAGCGCTAGTAGTAATTTTACACTTTCACAGCACATCGGTGGTTTCCTTTGACCTTGTTATTTCCTATTTACAAACATTGAAAAAGTTTCCATTAAAGTCAGCGAGAGGTGAACTAGACTAGTTGCTAATACTGATAGTGAATAGATGTCAGTGTAAATGCAAATGTCACTTGGTAAAATGCCATTTTAACGCTATAACGGATGATCACTGAATACTCCAGTGCTGACTTCTTCTGTCACTTTGTATAGCAGTTTTTCATCCTCTTATAGGAAATAATAGAATTTCACCAAGTCTGAGCTTGCAAGTTATCTCTTAAATTGTAAATATTACTGACTGTGATTGCTACTTTATAAATCGACCCTACTGCCTAAGAAACAGCAAAGACATTATTAAAGATTATAAGAAACAAATAAAAACCACAAGGAGGCCAATAACAGATGATCTAAGAATACCATTACCTGATGAGTTTCATGGACAGGGGCCAAATTAATGCTTACCCCTATATGAATTAAAATGTAGTTTGCCCAAGTGCAGTAACCCATAGCAACCAATAAGATTTTTTTTCTTGTGGAGCAGGATAAGGAAGAAAAACCCTAATTTTTGTAAAGGGGAGGGTTAGTTGGTTTCTCTTTTTATGGTTTTCAGATTATTACCCTTCCTGTTCTGCCTATTCTGGCCTGAAAATACCTCTGGCCTCTAAATACTATCTGGCTGTTAGATTCACTGGTCCAGGCAAGCAAACACCAGAATAATGTGAAGATTTAACTGTATTCTTATTTTTATATTGCTTTTATTTCTATTCAGACACTCTAGTATTCATTTTCCATTCTGACAGCAAATGTAAACAGTCTAATTATGACAACAACACAACAACAAAAATATATATCCTGAAATTTTTTTTATATTGTTTTCAAAGCATCCTCGTACCACCCAAAGCTTTTTCCAAACCACAAACCGGAATTTCACACAATTCATATGCAACAGCGTATTTAGGTTTGTTGTCTTTGAACGCATGCACGTAATTTCACTTCTTCCACAATGCTACAGGGACCCCCACCTCTTCTTCTTCTCATTAAAATAAATGAAGCAATGTGATTTTCACTTGTGATCGACTTTTTTTACACATCACATTTAATCTATTTAAACCCCAACAAAGAATGCGACTGTGTAAATAAAACTTTCTAAGAAGTTTTTAGTGATTTTTTTGCACAATTTGAAAAAAAAATTCATTAATTGGGCTCTGAGTGGCAAAATGACTACTAACACTAAGGGGCAGATTTATCATTGGTCGAATTTTGAATTAAAATTTTTTTTTTATATGAATCAAATTCGAAGGATTTTACCGCAATTCAATCTATCGAATGATCGAATAAAAAAATTTAGATCGATCGATTAAATTATTCGATCAAAACTAATGATTCCCAATTTGGTAGCTTGGTTCTGGCGAAGTAGGTGGTCGAATAAAAATTTAAAGGGGAAATTATTCGACCATCGAATAGTCGAATATTCGAATAAAATTTTGTTCGAATATTCGATGGTCAAATTTGCCTAATTTGCATATTCGAACATTCGAATTCGATCGAACTTCGAATTATTCACGTGAATTTAGTAAATCTGCCCCTTAATGATAGAGTGGCCCAGAGGTCCTCCTGTTAGAGACTTCATGTAAAAGTAATGGTACAATAGTTGATTGCATCTCCAATGGTGGGACCACTCCCCATCAATGTCTGTTCAGTGCACACAACATATTTTGGTGCAAAGACATTTGTGTGAAAACACATAATTTTGATCAATCCGATGCTTCTGCTGCTCCACATACACACAGTTTTTAGAAGCCCACAAAAAGTCAAAAAGCATGCTCCTGACATCTGCAATGACACTGGAAAATGGGGGGAATGCTGTTTTGTGAGTTTAAAAACATGATGATTGTGTCATTAGGACTGCACACTGTGCTGTGATAGGTCAATGACACTCTTGTAAACAGCTGGCTTTTTTAATTTTTGCTTTTAAAAAACTCTGTTGCATATTTACAGGGGCCCCTATAAGGTCTTTCAAACATCTCTACTGTTATGAGTTCTGTTGATAACCTATAATATAAGAATATGGTGCAGGAGCAGAGTTCTTTCCAAGAATGCAATGTCTCTACCATCAAAATCCAACATCAAATTTATTTCTAGCTGTTTGCAATGACGTGCTCCATTACAACTGGTAATTTCAGTATTATGCAGGGCTAGCACAGAGCACTATATCAGCATGATAGAAAAACTAGTTTTAGTAGATTAATTTCCAAGTATATCAGGCATAAGTTAGCTCATGGTAGTAAGAACTCAAGGTAGTGGGAACCCAGTTATGGCTGTTGTGTTTGGTAACCGAGGATGAGGAGGGTATGAGGAGGGTAGAACAGTGCTTTATTAGCAGGTCATGCAGCCATTACACAACAGCAGTAAGTCTTACTTTCACTTTCAAGTTGTACAGAAAGTCCTGTGTATGCACAGTGCCACCTGCAGGCCATTTGTATAAACACCACATATTTTTACACTGTTTTTCTGTGTATTTTGCTTTACACAGCATAAGAAATATGTCCCTTAGTTGCTCACTGCTGACACAGACCCTGCAGACTAGAGCTAGTCAAGAATCCACTTCAGCTGCACATGCGCCTCAGGGTTAATGTCTCTGAAGACACCCGAAGAGTATCCGAATGGACAGAAGATGTTCCTGGTAACTCTGCTGCGCTGCTTTGTGTTTTTAGCTAAGGTTTTCAAACAGGGGCACTTTTTTATGTTATAGACTGTGCGTGAAAGAGAGATGAGTAAGGCAAATGGAGGACAGTTGAGGGGGGCATTTGTACCTGGTGGGGGTTTAGTTCTCCTTTAAGGTATGGAGATCCAAGGTATAGAAAGATCCATTATCCACCAGGTCCCAAGCATTCTGTATAACAGGTCCCATACCTGTATAGTCAAGCAAAGTGGAAGAGGGTAATATTATATAAATATGGAATCAAGTACCCCCTATTGTACAATATGAGGCTATTATAACTCACAGAGGAATTCCAAGATCATCATAAAAAAAACATCACACCGTATTTGGCTGAAAATCTGCACAATTGCAAGATGTGAAATAAATCATACCATGATTCTGCAGTAATATCCCTTTTTTTTTTTACATTTACTTATCTGCTAATTTAATTTTAATTTATTGCTGCTCCATCCTGTTCCAGTCATGCATACCTTTCTCAGAACACTCCGTGTCGTGACTATTTCTATTTCTAATAGCAGGGCTCATTTATAGTTTTTTAGTGGTATATTTTAGCTTCCCATGTGATATTTTGCAGGCTGTTACATCATTGGCTGCTTTGTTTGAGACACTGCACATGCGCTAGAAAATGAATGTATTTCATTACCAGCTAAGCCTAGAGTTCCAGTCGTAAACAAACCCAACACAATGTTCTCAATAATATTCACAGTGTTTGAACTCTGTACAAATTGCCCCAGAGGAACATTTTACAAATCATTTGTAGAGTCATGGTTTCTGCATTGCACGAACGCAGTCACTACATATCTAGAGGTTCTTTCTTTTTTTACAGATGACCCTAAGAAAAAAGAAATTTAATGAGCTTTTATTCCTGCATTTTCTTTTATTTATTGATAATCTGAGCAATCTGGAACATGATGCATAAGATGTAGAAAGGAAAGCAGTGCTACAATTAGTGCTGTGTGCTGTCAAGTTTCTGCCACAAGGCCATACTTTTTGTTACACAAATATAATTACAGTTTCCTTTTAAAGGAAAGCTACAGAGGCATTTTAGTGCCAATAGATTAGCTGCAATAGTGCAAACTAGAATGTTATATTTATTCTGTAGAATGTTTTACCATCCCTGAGTAAAAAGCTCTTGAAGCTCTCTGTTTGTTTAGGATAGCAGCTGCCGTATTAGCTTGGTGTTACACCACTTCCTGCCTATAGGTCTGTGCTAAGATTACAGCAGAAGAGGGGGGGTGGAGAAGAGGAGAAAACTGAGCATGCTCACGCCCAGGGCAAGGAAGTTTAAGCTGAAGGCAGGAAGTCCAGAAGATACAGAAGCCCATGTGTACACAATAGAAGGAAAGAAATGCTGTGTTTCTTTTGACAGAGGACTCAGAGCAGCATTACCTTGAGGGTTTACTGGTATATTTAGGTGGACCTTTCTGATTAGGCTTACTTGGTTTTAACCTTCCCTTCTCCTTTAAAGAAGAAAAGATATTTCATGAATATGCATATTTTGTTTTTTAGGAAAATGCTTGTATGTAATTTATTTTCCATTTCCCCTTACATTTTTACGGGTAAAATTAAAATGATATATATATATATATATAAAACAAAAAAGTTGCAGCACTCACAGGATTTTCTTAGAAATTAAAAAAATATAATTATATATTATTGGAACTCAACGTTTCGATCCCACACAGGGATCTTCGTCAGGAGTGACAAAACAAAATATTTTGGTCTTCCTTGAGACCTTTGTCAAGGTAACAACAGAGTGAGAAACCTTTTACCCCTGCCCTTGAAAATGGTGCCAAATTTGTTTAGTTGCTAAGAAACCATGGGTAGATCAATGATCAGTTTACTGGTGTTAGCATAGATAAACACTGTGGACATGGTGTTGTGAAAGCATTGATATTTGTTATAGAAGAATATTACTTAGGGGTAGATTTACTAAGGGTCAAAGAGAATTTTTTAATCAAATTAAAATTTTAAAATTCGAATTTTGAAGTAATGTTGGGCTACTTCGACTATTGAATAACCCAAAATTCAATTTGAATTGAAAAACATCGAAAATTTTAATTTTTCGTAGTACTGTCTCTTAAAAATCCTTCAATTTGCCACTTCGCCACCTTAAAGCTGCCGAATTGCCATTTTAGCCTATGGGGGACCTCCTAGAACCTGTCCTGAAAGTTCTAGGAATTCAAAAGATTTTGGTTAAAATTGTTCCAATCAAACGATGTATTTGAATGATTCGAACGATTCCAATTCGATCGAAAACCAACCTATTTTCGATCAAAAATAGCCCCCCCAAAAAAATTTGATGGTCGAATTTCAAAGTTTTTTAACATCAAAATTCGACCCTTAGGGGCAGATTTAGTGGCTGAATTATGAATTGAAAAAACTTTCGATATTCCATAAAAAATTTACCTATTTTGATCAAATTGATCAGCTTTTAAACAAATAAAAACCGCTCAAATCGTTTCAATGCATTGTTCGATTTGAATGATTTTTTAAAAAAAGCTTCGATTTTCCAGGAACATTTTTTAGTAAAGCTTCCAGGAGGTCCCCCATAGGCTACAATGGCAATTCGGTGTCAGCGGGGGCCTCCGGCTCCCACGAGGGGGGGTGAAGTCAGGATCAAGGAGGAAGTCCCTTTCCAGCGAGTCCAGGCAAGGTACAGTTCAGGGGAATCCAAAAGCAAGGTCAGGTCCAGGCAAAGGTTCAAGAAGGCAGACAGCAAGGTTTCAGAGTCAGGAACAGGCAAAGGATCAGCAACAGGAATCACAGACAAGGCAGAGAGACCCAGGAACACAATAGTATATTGAGCTATACTCGGGCATTGAATCTGGGTCTCCGGCGTCCTTTTAAGTTTGAATTTGGCGCTACTGCACGTGACATCACCGCGCCGGCGCTCCGGTGCCGACGTCCTTGCGCCCACGTGTAGTCCTGGGCGCCGCCATCTTGGATCCGCCGCGCCGGGGGGAAGGTAAGGAGCGCCGAGCGCGCATCGTGACATTCAGCAGCTTTAAGGTGGGTAATAGTCTAATACAGTGATCCCCAACCAGTAGCTCGCGAGCAACATGGATGTTGCTCCCAGTGGCCTCAAAGCAGGTGCTGATTTTTGAATTACTGGCTTAGAGGCAAGTTTTGGTTGTATGAAAACCAAGTGTACTGCCAAAAATTCTCTCCTGTTGGCTGCCAGTTCATACAGGGGTTACCAAAAAGCCAATCAGAGCTCTAGTCTAATATGAAGGATTTTAAAGAGACAGTACTTCGAAAATTCGAATTTTCTATTCGAATCGAATTTTAGGCAATTCGATAATCGAGCCAAAAATTACTGTGAAATTCGAATTTTTAAAATTTTAATTATATTCGAATTTTCGCTTCGACCCTTAGGGGCAGATTTACTAAGGGTCGAAGTGAATATTCGAATAAAATTAGAATTTAAAAAATTATAATTTCGAAGTAATTTTGGGCTACTTCTTTTATCAAATTGGCACTATTTTCAAGGGCAGGGGTATAAGGTTTCTCACTCTGTTGTTACCTTGATAAAGGTCTCAAGGAAGATCAAAATATTGGAATAATAAACTTTATTCCTTTTCACCATATTTCAAATTCCTGTGAGTGCCTTGCTTTATATGATATTTTATATATATATATAGGGGTGCACCGAATCCACTATTTTGGATTCAGGCGAACCCCCAAATCCTTTGAGAAAGATTTGGCCGAATACCGAGCAAATTAGGGGTTGGATGGGAAATTTTTTTTTACTTCCTTGTTTTGTGACAAAAAGCCATGCAATTTCCCTCCCATTCAGCTGGGTAGAATCTTGCTGAAAAAGGCAGAATCCTGGCCGAATCCAGAACCGAATCCTGGATTCGGTGCATCCCTAATATATATATGTGTGTGTGGGAGGAAATCAGAGTAACCTGAGGAAACTGACACCGGAGAGGGAAGAGCATTTAGTGGCCTTAGCCACTAAAGTGTGACTGGCAGATAGATGCTGAATAACCTGGACTTTAATTGTAAATAGCAGATCTGACACTGTAAGCCATGGTAAGGTAAGGGTTCATAAACAAGCTTACGGTGCAAGACTGAAACAAAAACGTTTATACAAACCAGTGACTGTGGCAAACAGCAGGCTGAAGCAGACTCTAGTAACAGGCCAGAAGTCAGGACAGGCAGCAGGCACGTGGAGTCCAAGAACAGACCAGAGGTAAAATCCAGGAAAATTATAGGAGCAGAGCAAGGAGGGGTAATGGATCACAGGAATCAGGCAAGACCTCAGGAACAGGGAACACAAAGAGCAAAGAGACAAGAGCTCATGGAAGCATAATGGAAGCATAATGACCAAGCAACAAACAATTTATATAGGCCCTTAATTAAAAATGAGTAGCACATGGAGCTAACAAGGTAGGCTGAGAAAAGGAAGCAGAAGGGAGGAATTAGGGTAACCAATCAGCATCACCACTTAAAGCCTCTGGTAGCTCAGTAGGTTATAGCAAGTCCAAGTAATACACAGACCAGTGTACAACGCCCAACAAGTCTTGACATAAACTCCTTGCACCGTGGCTGCATCTGAACCTAGGATACCAGCTCTACTTTGAAGCAGTGCTCAAAGGTCAGAAATATTTGGCCTCACTACCAGCTGAAGGGCTAATCGATTCAACAACATATTAGGCGGTTGCTCGCCTTTAAATCAACATTTAGTATGATGTACAGAGTAGATATTCTGGGATAATTTGCAGCTGGTTTTCATTTTTCATTATATGTGTTTTTATATATATAGAGCTTTTTATGCAGCAGCTCTCCAGTTTGAATTTTTAGAAAATTACCAATTTAACATACTAAAAGTTAACTTAAATTTGAACGTCCCCTCTCTCCTAGCAACCAGATACTCAAAATTGCATTCAGGAGGGAATGAGTTAGTGCTAGGGCTGCAGTTAATTAACTTCAAATATCTTCCCAAACCTCGCCTGGAATCAAAGTAGTGGCCAGCCAATGCACACATAGCTTCCTTCAGTTACTTCCCCTGTCATCACATGACACTATTTATAAACTGTGTATTTCCATCCAATTCACAATGTCTCCAGTCTGCTAGAATATAAAGAAGAGGTGGATGACAAACTTCCAAAAACAACTGAAGCCCAGTTTCTTTCCAGACTGCAGCAAGACAAATCTCACCAAGACAACAATGCAACAGTACCTTTTCATTTTGGATTGGCCTAATCTTGGCACACACACAGTTTCCACATTCTCTTAATTACATGTTTGTATTGTATAAATAATTAATTAAGCAGAGTCAAAAGAATACATTAAAAATGATCTAAATGAAGTCAGATTACAGATTATATAGTGTGAAAGGAAGTATTCACTTAAATATTAATCACTTGGCAAATGACAAAGTTACTTAGGAGGGGAAAATAGGGTGCAAAATAATATAAAAGCTATATTTCTTTCAGCTACTGAGGATGAACTGTCATCAGCACTTAAAGGGGGTTGTTTCACCTTTACATTATCTTTTAGTATGTTATAGAGTGACTAATTTTAAGCAACTTTTCAATTGGCCTTCATTTTTTCTTTTTTTTGTATAGTTTTTGAATTATTTGCCTTCTTCTGATGCTTCCCAATGGGGATCACAAATGTTCTGTAAGGCTACACATTTCTTGTTATTGCTACTTTTTAGTACTCGTCTTTCTGTTCAGGCCTCTCCTATTAATATTCCGGTCTCGTATTCATGTAATTGCATGGTTGCTAGGGTAATTTGGACCCTAGCAACAATATAGCTGATATTGCAAACTAGAGAGCTGCTGCATGCAAAGCTAAATAATTTAAAAACCACAAATAATACAAATTTAAAACTAATTACCAACTGTCCCAGCATAGCACTCTCTACATCATACTAAAAGTTAATTTAAAAGTGAACACACCCTATTACTAAAGATATTAATATCAGATCCTTGTCTAATAAAAAGCTAAACAGGCCTAGTACAATGAACTGTGCAACTAATGGAGGCTAGGCAAAGAACACAGTATGATAGGAACACAACGATAATATATGATCTACAATAATTTTAAGGAAGCCCTGTAATATTCAAGAATGCTACAAATTAACTGGAGGTGTTCTATTCATTTGCATTATATGCCGGAGAATAAAAGTTACATAGCTCCTTGCACGAATCCTGATGTAAACACTGTTTTTCTCAAATACAATTCCTCATCAAAGAGAACATATGAAGTGCCAGTGTAGATTGCGGTTCACTAGCTCAAAGTGGGATCTTTAAAACCAGTGGCATAACTATAGAGGAAGCAGATCCCACAATCACAGGGGGTCCTGGTGAAAAGGGGGGGGGCTGGACTGCATGGTCTGCTTAATCTATAGTCAACAGGAACCCTCTTCCCCAGCCATTCTTTTACCTGCTGAATGGAAGCAGAGAGCATTGGCACAGGGCGGATAGTGGCTGGAGTCTGGGCAGTGGTGGAAAGTAGGTGGGAGGATGGGGATCACAGTGCGCTGGGCCCCTCTGAAGATTTTTTTGCAGGGGGGCCCGGGGCATTCTAGTTTCACCACTGTTCAAAACTACTCTGGTTGGACCTATGATAGGGCTTTCATTGAGCCGCTCTGAAATTAGGCAGATCTCTGCAAGTGCCAATGTTTACCTATGCCATTTGGAGCTCCAGGCTTTGTGCAGGGACTTACAGAGATTCAACTGTGAGACACAACAGAGGACCAGGAAAGCAGAAGACCAGGCTGCCAGACACAATGCAGGATGCACAGTCATTATCCAGGCCAGAGTTCAGGGAAGGCAGCAATTGTCTGTATCCAGGGCAAGAGTCTGAGCAAGCAGCAAATCAGTAGAAACAAGGTCAAAAACTAGGCAGACATCAGGATAACCAATACATCAAGAAGGGGCTCTATAAGTTTTTGTCAGCACACTAGATGCCAGGTTGGGCAATGTTCATGGAGGAGAGCAGCTTTAAATAGGAGATTTAATGTCAAATTACTGAGGCACGCAGACATGTAGGTATTAGAAAGCAAACAAAGCTGAAACCCTGCACTGACCTCTGCCTCATTTCATAGGTTTTTATGAGTGAAAGATCAGAGGGTGAGTCAGAGTTTCATTTATGTGTGGGTAGAAACCATCTGTCAGAGGCTTTCTAACAGCCAAATAAACAACACTTTGCAGGCTGCCTGGTCATATAGCAATGTTGATCTCATCTCACTGAACAATCACCTTAACTTTAATCTACAGTAGCATTACTCAACCCACAAAAATGGAATCATGATTTGAGCAAATCATCTGTCTAATAGGAACTTTATTCATGAGCACAGCGACCTAAAAACTCAAACAAATGTGTGTTTAATTGTCTCCAAGTGGCAAAAATATCTTTTACTATTGTTAGGATTTTTTTTTTTTTAAGGTTTCGTGTATAATAATTTGATCCCTGTGATAAAGTGCCTGCCAGAGGTACTGTATGGCCAACTGACTGAGTCAAAAGTCTTTGTTATAACTAGCGAGGCAACCCATGAGATTGTTTTTGAATGGCTAGTTAAATGTGTGTGAACAAGCCTCTCAGATAATGGACATAGTTTTATGAGGCATAAATCTGGTCTGGTCCGGATGAACTAGGGATGTAATAACCTTAATTAACCTATTCGCCAATAGTTTAACAAGTATCTTAGTGTCAGTATTGTTCAGTGATATAGGTCTATAGGATTCACATGAATACTGGTCTTTCCCATCCTTAAGTATCAGAGTAACTATCGTGTTGTAACATGAGGAGGGGAGTTCTGCCTTCAGGGATGTGTGAGTGAATGTGTCTAGAAGTTTGGGGGATATTTGATTGGCCGTATTTTATACCAGGCTGCTGATAAGCCATCTGGGCCCGAAATCTTATTAGTTGCGAGGCCTGTAATGACTAAATCAATTTTAGCTTTTGTGAGTGGGTCCTCTAGGAATTGGGCTTCCATGGGTGACAATTGAGGGAGATTTGTGTCTGCCTGAAATTGTTCTAGGTTAGTGCTGTTGAGTTGAGGTGAGTATATCCCTTTGTAATATTCTGCAAACATGTTGGCCATAGTAAAGGGACCTGTCACAGGTCCCCCAAGTTGTTCCACAATCACTGTGACTTGGTCTGTCAGTTTTGCCATATATGCCAAAGTTTTGTTGTTTGTAGTTTTGTCTGCTATATAGGCACATCTTCCTAGCATTATTGATAGTAAGAGCTCTCTTTAGGCCCTAGATAGTGTGTCATGGTTGTCTTTGGATTTGTATGACAGTATACTGTACCTGCCTTGAATAGAGGTTTTTCTGTAGATTTGATGATTCTTCAGAAATTTCTTCTTAAATCTGTGTACTTCAAGGGGGCAGAGCTTCACATCTGCCATAACCTCTGTTTTGTAATATAACTGTGTAGGTGCAATACAAATTAAAAACAAGCTTCAGTATGACGCAGACACAATTGTTACAAATTTCTTCTTCCTTAGTAGATGGTGGTAAATCACTAAATTATGTTGGTATATCACTCTACACTGTCATTTCCAAATTCTGTGAAAACTAGAAAAAGCCTATAAACAGTCTAATTTGGCAATGGAACTAAATTGTTTCCAAACCTAAATTCAAAATTCTTGGCAACAATATAAATGAAACAAGGCCTTTTGATCTACAAACACTCATCAAATGCGCAGTAGCCTATGATACGATAGAGCATCACCTATAGAAACCCCTGCTAAACTGTATAGTACGAGACCTTCCATTCCTCTTCCACACGCTCTGCATTCTAAGGTCGCAAGGGCAAAACTCTAACTTGTGGCCTGGTCTAAACAAGGCTAGTATCCATAAATTACATCTCACGAGACACACACACAACATTAAACTTACAATGATGCACACAAAGCAGACTTTATTCTTAACTCCATATATTTACAACATTTTAATAAAAGGACATTGTGGCGGGTCTTGCTAGAGGACAGAATATGATTAAGCTGGAACATCTAATAATTGTGTGATTGTTACGTGCCAAAGCAAGAGAGGGATAAATCACACATAGAATGGTATGTGAAACAAACTAGTTATTTTTCTTGAGTGTAAGCTATCACAACAAGATAAATCACACCACATTATAAATATGAATATATATATATATATATATTTCAATGCTAGTGGTAATTTATTTTAAAGACCACAGTCTGTAAAATGCAAATATCACAATCTCAGATCTGCCATTTTCCTTGTGGTGGTTCCTGCAAATTGCTGTAGGTCTCTGCGCTCTCTTTCAGTCAAACATGCTGTGTTTGTGAAAGGTGGAAGCATGAGGCATGTAGGTGTACCCACACTCACCCTCTAACTTGCACAAATTAAGGATCAGCAGAGGCCACAAAATGCAACAGGACCCTGTATTTAATGGAAGGTGGTAAGGACAGGCAATGTAGTTTTTGGTGCTTGAGGCACCCCATCTATCCGCACTTACAACTTTAGCATCAGAGTTGGTGGGGGGTATTGCTGAGGACAGGCTTGATCTACTCCCCCTTAACATTCTAAAACTTGCACTTTAAAACCCTTAACATTCTAGAACTTGCATCCAGGGCATCTGTAGTTTATCCCTTTTGTTTTCATTTAAAACCACATTTCTGATCACAAAGAGAGAAATATCTAAAATATTATGTATTACAGTTGTACCTGTGTATGTAGTTTCATCATTAGCGGCAGACAAAGGTCTAGCTGGCTGTATGCCTTAAGCAACCCTGCTAAGGGGACAACAAGATCTGTTAGCATCTTTAAAAAAGTAAATAAAAGGTGTCATGGACAGAAAACAGCAACTATTATATTATATTATATTGCCCACTGTCAACCGATCACAGTAGTGTCAAATAAATAGTGCTTGCACCTAGTCTAATAATCCACTGCAAATAATGTTTTGTTTTAAACATTTGCCTAGTAAATTTCTATGGGTTGCTTAACCTCATGCAAATTTTATCTTATTTATTTTTAATCTTATTACATAACCCTCTTTTGCCATGCCTTAAAAACTTTGGCAGTCATTGTACACTTTGCTGTGATTGATAAGAATAGCATAGTTCTGTGTAGTTCTGTTATAATATAACAGCATGATGATTGAATTAGTTCACCAGCCACAGATTCACAGCAAATTTTCAAATTTCTCAATGTGCAATTTTTCTCAAATCTGCAGCTAAAATACGTCGCAAAAAAAACGCCCATACGAAAAAATCACCCCTTGACTTTAATGCATTGAAGAAGAAAAAAGTCACCATAACAAAAAACAACTAAATAACTTTAATGCATCTGGAGAAAAAAGTCACCATAAGAAAAAAACGCCCATTGACTTTAATGCATTAGGACAAAAAAGTCTCCATAAGAAAAAACACCCATTGACTTTAATGCATTAAGACAAAAAAGTTGCCATAAGAAAAAACACCCAGTGACTTTAATAGGCATAAAAGTGGCCAACTCAATGTGTTTTGTGAAATTTTGCCGTTTTGTGAATTTTTCCGCAAATTGCTGAATTTTTTATTGAAGTGAAATGGAACAAATTCACTCATCACTACGATATAGCTGCAGGATAAGAGATTTTGAATATTGGCAGCTCTCATGTCTTATTATGTTTATGACAGTGTTAGGGGCAGATTTATCAAGGTTTGAAGTGAAGATTCGTCATTAAAAAATTTGAATTTCAAAAGTAAATTAAAAATTTATCAGGCACTGTTTCTTTAAAAACTTCTTGCCTTCTTAAACCTGCCGAATTTCTGTTTTAGCCTACGGGGGATCTCCTATAACCTATAAATATGGAGTCTTTTGGTAAACTTTGAGAAGTCAAAGTTTTTTGGGGCAAATCCTTCAAATCAAATTTGATCGAATGTGCTAATCGATCGTTTCGAATGATTCTAATTCGATCGATAACGGACCATTCGGTTGCTCGAATTTTGCAGTTTTTTCACTTCGAAATTCAAGGCTTGATAAATATTCCCCTTAGTGTTGCGCCATGTGCTTGTTTTACAAGTTACAAATTCAGTGTCTGCAAAAATGTCTTAATGTACTTATACTCATATTCAAGACAGAAGTCTCCCTTTACAAAACAGCAAGCCTCCATACAGTATATCTGACATTCCATTGTATAACCCAGGATATCCATTTCTAAAGCCTTGCCTCCTCTAGCAGAAAAAGTGCAGAAACTAAAACTGCAGAGAAATGATACAACCAGAGCTATGAATGTTTCTCAGGTGTCTCCTTTAAGTGATAGGGAGTTTTTCCAGAGTATTTCTCTGAAACTAACCTTGAAGATTGTGCATAAAAGATTGGTAGAAAGCAGAAAGAGTGCCTGGCAAATATTTGTCTTTTATGAAATCTAGACCTTTGTGTAGGCAACACTTGAATACAGATGGTGGGTCTAGGGCAGCAGAAGCTCACCATATTTCTGCCACTTCAACCTCCAGCTAAGATTTAGCTTTAGTTAATTGTAAATAATAACCAATGCTCAGGCATTTTTCTCCCATGTACAATATACTACTAGTGATTCATGGTACACTCTAGACTTGCTCAAGGCAAATGTTCTCCAGGCAGAAATGAGCATCTCATTGTTTAGCTACATCATTTTTGCAACAAATACTTTAGTGCTGTAGCTGTATGAATCTATCTTAAAGTATGTTTTTATTTTAAAGTTTCCATGTCATTATAACAGAGCTGTTTTATGCCAACCTAGGGTTTCCACCTCGCAGGCGAAAAGGCAAAGCTACCTGCTGATTGGTTACTATAGCTTACTACATCTTCTTCAAAGTTTGCACTTTTATGCCATTGCTCTAAACATTTGAAAGTGATATATAACTGAGGGTTTATCTCAGCGTATTCCTCTATTCATAGTCATGTGTTTGAAACAGTAACTGTTGCTTGAAACACACTGCCACACGCAGGAAAGCTTAAGCAATTAAAGGAACAGTAATACCAAAAAATGAAAAAAAAGTAATTAAAATAAGTATTGTTGCCCTGTACTAGTAACAGTTGCATGTTTGCTTCAGAAACAACAGAAACAAGCTTTTGTATAGCCATGGGGGCACCTATTCTAATTGAAATAGAGCTAAATAGCATCGGTTACATTGCAGCTAACAGATAAACTCTGTAGAATACAATAGTATTTTAAGAAGTTTACCTTTATTTCTTTTCCAGATTTAGGGGCAGATTTACGACATTTGTGTGAAGGATTAAAATATTTGCTTGAATATTTTCGATTGTGCGACTATTTCAATATGCAAATTAAGTATTTTCAACCATCGAATATGAAATATTCAGTCGCATCGAATAGATCGAATAGATTGCATCGATATATTCGATCACTCGACTATTTGCACATCGAAGTAATTGCCCTTTAAATTTTTATTCTCCTGCTTCACCAGATTGAACCTACCGAATTGCATTAGAAGCCTATGGGAAGCCCCCATAGGTTTTTTTCTAAGTTTTCTTATCGAATATTATTCGTACGATCGAACACTGCGAACACTGATCGTACAATTTTGGCGAATATTCGAAAAGCGCTTGACAATTGAACCCTTAGTAAATCTGCCCCTTAATGTCTGTCCCCATGGCTACACAGCAGCTTTTTTATATAAACTGTAGTAGTCTTTCTGAGCTTTTACCAGTGCAGGGCAACACAACATTATAATTTACTTGCTCTGATACACTTTAAACTTTTGAAATTACTATAGATAAAGCAGATATAGCAACCTCTAACCAGCTTCTGCTTTTATTGATTTATGAGATATTATCACATATTTTCAGCAGTACACCGATGGAAGACGGAAGGGCAGATCAAAAGGAAGCAGATCGTATAATAATGACAAATGCTGGAGTTTGGGAGTTTGAGAGTTCTTTACCTGGACATCTTCAATGACAGGCATGGGATTCATTTTCTGGAATCCCGTTATCCAGAAAGCTCCTTATTACTGGAAGGCCGTCTCCCATAGACTCCATCAGTGTATATCCAAAAAATAATAATATCCAGCTTTGGGGTATGTCGGCGCTATATAAATACATGTTAATAATTTGAATAATAATGATAAATCTATAAAAATTTATTAACATTTTTTGATTTTATCCATAAAACCTTCATCAGAAAAAATTGGGGTTTAATAAATAGTTCAATATAATAATTATAAGTTCCATATACACAGATATAATGCATATATCTTTATATAGTGAATAAAGTGACCCTTAAATTATAAGGATATTATAAGTTACTGAGGAGTTTCATGACCATATAAAACACGAGGCTGAAGGCCGAGTGTTTTTATACAGGATATGGAACTCTGAGGCCCAAAATTTGATTCAAATTGAAAAAATTTGAAAATTCGTAAATTTTAATTTCAAAGTCCTGTCTCTATAAAGAACTTTGACTTCAACACTTTGCCACCTTAAAGCTGCCGAATTGCCATTGTAGCCTATGGGGGATCTCCTAAAGCCTGTCCTGAAAATTTTTCCAAGTCCTAGGAATTTGAAGGATTTTGCACAAAATCGTTCGATTTGAACTATGTGATCGAACGATTTTTATTCAATCGAATACAGCAATGGCCATATTCGATCGAAAATTACCACGAAAAATAAATTAAATGGTCGAATTTCGAAATATTTTCACTTCGAAATTTGACCATTAGTAAATTCTTTTTTTAATTTCTCTAAAACGCTAAGATTTCAGATTTATTAAGGGTCAAATTGGAAATTAAAATTTTCCATTTTTTTTGGTCAAAACTTTCAAATTTGAATTGTGAATTAGCCAAACTTGATTCGAATTTGAATTCAAATTTTGAGATTTATCAAACCCATACCTTGGGAAAAATTCTAATTCAGCTATTCGCCACCTTCGCCACCTGAGTTCATGTATAAGTCAACTGAAGAGGTCCAGCGACCAATTTGAAGATGTTATTAGCCTTCCTGACATTCAAGTTTTTTTCTGAGAAAAAGCTCAATTTGAGTTGAATTCGATTCAATTTAAGTTTTTGGGTTGGTAAAATTAGTTTGAGTTTTAGCTATTTGATTTTTTTATTAAATTCCCTCCCAATAGAATTTCGAGTAAATTCAAATGTTAAAGAGTTAAAGAAAAACTCTCATGAACTCTATTACAAAACTTTGCCATATAAAAGCCATCAGTGTCCCATAGTAATTTATACCAAAAGACAAATCAATTTGGATTTTAGGATTATCCCAGAAGGGCTTTTATTTAAAATGGCATCACAAAAAAAGTTTTGCGATTGTGAAATTTAACTTGATACACCGTGATGTTCACAAAAGCCATTTGGCTGCAAACTTTGTAATGAAGTTGTTGAGATCTGTAAGCAATCAAGAATGACTTAAAGGTGGTCACTAAGGTTCACATGTGTTTTTGAGCAGGTTTTTTTGCACTAGCAAACATATTACATTCACCAATTAAAGGCTAAAGCTGCAGTACATGTGTTTCTTTGTTGTCTATCCTATTTTTGTTGTTTTACTGTATCTTCTAGATGCTTTTATGTGGTGGCATGGCCTATGTCAATATGTATATAGATATCCATCACCTGACATGACTACATTATTCTTACATTAATTGGCTTCTTTACGTATGTTCTTACTACAAATGTTTTGTTACTACAGGGTAGGAAAAGTGAATGCCTTCAGTAAATGAGCCCTGTCGTGTCTATAAAGAGAACACCTTAAAGGAACAGTTCAGTGTAAAAATAAAAACTGGGTAAATAGATAGGCTGTGCAAAATAAAAAATGTTTCTAATATAGTTAGTCAAAAATGTAATGTATAAAGGCTGGAGTGACTGGATGTCTAATATAATAGCCAGAACTCTACTTCCTGCTTTTCAGCTCCCTAAATCTGAGTTAGTCAGCAACTTGAAGGGGGGGGGGGCACATGGGACAGAACCAGGGCCGCCATCAGGGGGGGACTGGGGGGACAAGTGTCCCGGGCCCGGGGCTGAAGGGGGGCCCGGCAGTGCTGCATTTTCTGAAGAGCCGGGCCCCCCTTACCAGGGCCGAGCCGATTGCTTTAGTGCCGATGCGGAAGTGCCGAACAGACGCGAAGGAGCCGACACTTAAAGTCCCGAAGTCACGGAAATACCCGATGTCACGAGGAGCCAGCACTAAAGAAAGTACCTGAAGTCAAGCAAGTATACTGAAGTCCTGCAGCCATGAGTTCAATTCCACCAACACCTATGTGGGGTTTTTTTTTTTTTATCCCCTGGCCTCAAATGTTTTACTTTTTTATAGGCCCCTGTCACCAATTTTTTTAAAAAAATTTTTTTATGGGGCTCTAATATTTTTTTTTAACTTGTTAACTGGGGCCCTGCCACCAAAAAATTTTGGGGCCCCAATTTTTTTTATCTTGCAAGGGGGGCCCTGTCGCCAATGTTTTATTAAAAAAAATTTTTTGGGGCCCCAATTTTTTTTAAACTTGTTAGCGGGGGCCCTGCCACCAATGTTTTTAAAAAAAATTATTTTTGGGGCCCCAATTTTTTTAAACTTGTATGAGGGGCTTTTATGGGGGGGCTTGCACCAATTTTTTTTCAACTTATAAGTGAGCCCTGGGGGGGTTTACTTTTTTAGCGCTGATGTCAGTTTGGTCTTTTTAACTTTGATGTGGATTCGGTGGGGATTGGGGCGGGGCTTAGATGCCTGGGTGGGCGGAGCCCAGGGGCCCCCGACAATTTTGTTGTGCGGGGCCCCGTGATTTCTAATGGTGGCCCTGGAGAGAGCTGTTCAGTGAGTTTGCAATTGATCCTCAGCATTCAGCTCAGCTTCAAAAGCAACAGTTATGATCCATGTGGCCCTCCCTCAATTCACTGATTGGTTACTGCCTGGTAACCAGGGTAACCAATCAGTGTAAACAAAAGAGAGCTGAAAAGCAAGAAGTAGTGTTCTGTTCTGTTATGTTAGACTTACAGTCACCCCAGCCTTTATACATTACATTTTTGCCTAACTAACTATATTGAAAACATTTTTTATTTTGCACAGCCTATCTATTTACCCAGTTTTTACTTTTATACTGAACAATTCCTTTAAATAGCAATTACAATGCAATGCATGATGTCTCCATAGGCATTTGCAATACAGAATGTTGAAGAATTACAGACGGATTTCAATAGTTCACCACCAGGTGATCCAGCATAGAACATTGCACACATTTTCTTTTTTCACTGTTTTCATTGAATGGAGCCTTTAATATTGAGACCCACCAGAAATAATTTTTTCTAGGAGTCCCCATTTATAATATGTCCATTATAAGAACATTATACATACACGTTAGGGTTTCATAGAACAGCACTTTTAATATCTGTAAAGTAAAAAACAGATTTATTTCCTTTGTGATTCATTTTTGTCACACTCTCTAACCACCAAAGCAGTTTCTTTTTGAGTAAAGGTATTTGTAAGGGAATTTCCAGTACCAGTATTTTGCAGGTAACCACAGACTTTAGTGTGCCTTTAGTATTAACAGTGCATAATATAGAAGCTGTATAATTTATCACAGGGATTTTTTGTATTGATTAGGACTCATTTATGAAAGTAGCCATACGTGCAGTAGTGCTAAAATGTCTGCTAATGTTGTACTTACTAACACAATTTATTAAAGCTACTTGCATTCAAATTCGGTTCCCAGGGGTTGCTTTTTTGCTGCCCTTGGTAATTTGTGGGGCAGTTTCAAGATTTATTATAAAGGTAATGGATCCATTATCCAGAAAGTTCTGAATTATGGAAAGGCCATCTCCCATAGACTCCATTATAATGATATACTCCAAAATTTTAAAAATGACTTCCTTTTTCTCTGTAACAATAAAACAGTAGCTTGTACTTGATCCCAACTAAGATATAATTAATCCTTATTGGAAGTAAAACCAGCCCATTGAGTTTATTTAATGTTTACATGTTTTCTAGTAATCTTAAGGTGTGGAGATCCAAATTATGGAAAGATCCGTTATCCGGAAAGCCCCAGGTCCTGATGATTCTGGATAATATGTTCTCTGAGAATAGTTGTGGCTCTCGCATACCCTCTGTATCAGGCTGATTAGAGATGCCTGGTGCTCAATGGTGGAGATCCGGCAACCTCCCACAAGTCTGCATCCAAAGAAATCCAATGGCACACAGGACTTATCAAACACAAAAGTGTTTATTGCAATTAGCGGTGCTACGTTTCGGGGTTACCCCCTTTGTCAAGCATACGGTAACATAATGTGATTACATATAAATACCTTAAACAATGAACAAGTCATTAACCAATTACCCCACCCCTTGTGACGGCCTCCAATCCCCTCAGGATCTCCACCAGCAGGCGTGTCTCCATTAGAACACTCTAGTGAAAACATAATTTGTTAACCCTCTAATGTTATACATTTGGGTCTTAGTGAAAAAAATGTCCACAATGCAGTATAAAACGTGTCATTCCTCAAATCAACTTCTGTTACAATGTAAAGGTTCTAAAAAATAAATAATTGTGTTATAAAACTGTGATTGCTTTATACAAAGGTGTAAAATTCACTAAGTCAATATTATTAAAAAATCTTACCCCAAAAAATCTGAATACTAGACCCATCTGATGTGTTTCCCTATTTTAAAAGCGAATTCACTGCTTATCTGAAACACAAATATATATTAAAACCAATAAATATCTTTTACAAAAAACATGACAGTTTGTACTCTTCATTTAACCCTTTAGGGTACTTAGTGCCTAACAGCCAGATCCAATAACATTCACGTTGATTTAGTAACCTCCTGATATCCTGTCCTTGTTTACTCACTACTTTTTCAAGAATCTGCCAACGAAGCTGTGATACCTGGTGACCTTGGGCGTGGAAATGTCTTGCTAACCAATTTTCTCTTTTAATTTTATTTTCCTTACTGTTCCCATGACTCTTTATGTTGCCTCCTATCTGTGATTTTTCCTCCTCCACTTTAAAATTCCTGATCACTGATTTATGTTCGTTCAATCGTGTTTTAATTGGGCGTGTGGTTTGCCCAATATAGGCTTTACCACAAGGGCATTTAATGTAGTAATAGATTACATTAAAGCTATCACAAGTAAAGAAGCCTCTTAACTCGTGTTTGGTACCCAAATTTGGATGTAAAGCAACATTTCCTGGTATAATACCATTACAGTGTCCACACTGTCCTCAAGGAAAAGTACCCTTCATGTTTGTATGGCTGTGCAAATCTTTACTCATACCTAATTTTGGTTTAATTAAGTCTCCAATACTTCTGCCTCTCCTGTATGCAAACGTGGGCGGTTGCTGAAATAGATGTCCAGTTTTAGGATCTGCTTTCAATATGTCCCAATGTTTTAAAATTATATTTTTGCATGTTTTAGAGTTGGAGTCGTAAGTGGAAATAAAGGGTATCCGTGTATTCATTTTTTTACCTTTTTCCCGTCTAACCAGTGTATCACTCCGGGGAATTTTATTAACCTCCTCCTTAATTACCTGCATCTCTTTTTCGTTGTACCCCTTTTCCACAGATTTATCTATTACTTTCCTAGATTCCAATTCGTATTGTCCTTCACTAGAATCTAGGAAAGTAATAGATAAATTTGTGGAAAAGGGGTACAACGAAAAAGAGATGCAGGTAATTTTTGTGTTTGATAAGTCCTGTGTGCCATTGGATTTCTTTGGATCTGGATAATATGTCCCATGCCTGTACCTTGAATCCTGAATAGCGTAAATCTGAAAATACTCTAGCTAAAACATGTCAAGGTCATGTAGGAGTCAATGGCAGAGCTTACTTGAACCATGTTAATAGCCTTCATGATGTTTGGGGGGTTTTTCAGTGGGTTTCCTCCAAAGGTTTTAGGGTTTTAATCACTTTGAGTTGTGAGTTCATTTGAGTTATAAAAAACCTCACAAATCTCTAAAACTCGACTTCTGTGAAAGAACCCCATTAGGGGATTGCAAAGGTTGAGTATTATATACCTTGAAGGCTTGAATGAACTCACAAATGGTTTCTAATTTACAAAAAAGTTTGAATGGGGAAAACTTGAATTGGTGCGTTTGGGGTTAACAACCTGAAAACTCAAATTACTCAAATTGGTAAGAGTTTTCAGGCAAAACTTTTGGGAAATAGCATGAACGTTATGAAGGCTATTAAAATCTTTAAATCGTTCAAGGGACCTCTGCCATTGACTTCTACATGACGTCATCAGGTTTTAGATGGTGCATTTTCAGATTTGAACTAATTCCACAATTGGGGTATAATAAATCTAGTCTCTAATATTTCCAGTTTGTCTTTTAACCCGAAAATGTGAATTTTGAAAAAGAGTCAACTCTAAAACTCAAATCTTCGTGGAAAACACAACCCGATCCTTAAAAAATCTGTCTTTTAGTGTTCCTTCCATAAATGAACCCCTTTATTTTAAAATATCATTATTAAAAGGTTTACAAATCATATACATTTCATTTAAACATTTGTGATGGAAGAATTCCAAGGCATAAAATAATAAGGGGTGGGTTAATGTTTTTGCAAGCGTTCTTTCTAAACCTCAGTAAAATACAATATATAGACCACTCTTCTATGTCAGTGGAATTTGGCAAAATATTTCCAGCTCAAAGTGTTATATGAATTTTCTTGATTTATATACTAGTTGTAGGATTTTGATATTAAAGTGACTTAGAAACCAACTGAAGTCAATATACAGTTCTGAATATGCAGTTAATGATTAGAGGTATGTCAGGTAAATTTACTGTCCAGATATCTGGCTTCTAGCTGACCTATATCAAGTAGGGACGGGCACATTTTTTCGGCTTGTTTCACCGTTAAAATGATGCCCATAGACTTGAATGGTGTTGAGCATCAAAAAAAATTCACTACGCGGCGACTTTTTTGCCAAGCAGAACAGTTCAAATTCGCCCATCCCTAATACCAAGCAATCATTTAAAAAACCTTATTAAAGGTTTGTTTAGGGACAGTCAAATTCAAAGTTTTTAAGGCCTATGGCACATTTAGACTATTGATTTGTATATAATACAGTTTAGTATCCACGAGTAATTAAAGAGATTCTGTCATGAGAGAACATTTTTTTACTAAATGTATCAGTTAATTGCACTATTCCAGCAGAATCCTGCATTGAAATCTGTTTTTGAAAAGAACAATGGGGCTAGACATGTTGTTAGTTTCCCAGGTGCCCTAAGTCAAGTGACTTGAGCTTTAATAAACCTCAGTCAATCATTACTGATGCACTGCAAGTTGGACTGATATCACCCCCCCTCCCTTTCCTCCATTAGCAGAACAATGGGCAGGTAACCAGATAACAGGGAGCTGTATCTCCATTGCTAAAATTGCTTTCATGAGTATTTGATACAAGAATGGCTCTCAATAGAAAAAATCTAATCGGGGAATGTAATATGCTTCGCTAGAGCAAAAAACTTTCACAAAGACCTTGCAAATGTTAGCAACCATGCTTGTGCCCTTTTTGACTGATTACAGAGCTCAACAACTTCCTTGCAAAGTTTGCGAACATTCAAAGTATATGTAATCAAAAAAAAAAAAGCGTATTTTGCGACAAAATATTTAAAGAAACTCCAGAGCAGGTGTTAATACTATCCTTTGCTTAGCGATATAATATCACCAGTGAATGATCTTACATTGTGAGCAGTGCTAAACATTCGAAAAAAAATTGGCAAAAATGCCATTTTCAATCTACATCCCGGGTCTTGGAACACTAAGGTGACCTCTAATATCCTTATACCCCATTTTGCAATAGCAATTACATTAGTACAGTTTTGCTATTTACCTATGGCCCAAACTGTAAATTATTTCCTTAGATATCAAAAAGATCAAATGTCTGCAGGCACTGTTTATTAGTCACACATCCCATTCTACATGTATCTCTCCAGAAATCACCAAAGCACACCTGCAACCCCCCATTCACTCCCCAACTATCATAACTTCTCATATCCTTATCATTTACAGTAGGGGGTACATTAGTAACTCTTTATTTCCTGATAGATATGTTCCTTTCTTTTTAATTTTTAACTTGATGGTTTATTATGCAAAGTCATTTATTTATACAGATAATACAATCTAATGACTTTGTAAATAAAACAAAAATTAGATGTATTGATTAAAAAATGTGTTGTCTACTGATATGGATTATTGATAGTTTGTAGAGAAATCAAGGTTTTTGGCAGTCACACCACTACTATTGCGAATGTTCCTTAACCATTTATTATTATGTTAACTCTGAAATTTTAAATTCCAGTAATGCTATTTACTGCATATTTATCTGTCAATGATTTCTAAATGCTTGTTAAATGTAATGGCATGTTGTATTTCAAAGATATTCAGAGTAATGTTTTTTGTACCGTGTTAGCTGTTGAAAAGGTTATAGGGTAGAACTTTTGATATGAAGTATAACAAAAGTGGTTTGAATGTGATACCTTTATTGGCTAACTAGGGCCCACGATCGGATCAGCTCGATCTCGCCCAACTCAAGGTGGGCATATCGTGGAGAGATCCACTCATTTGGCAACATCGCCAAATGAGTTGATCTCTCTGTGTATGGCCACCTTAAAGAGATACGGACACCTGAAATTAAACTGTTTTTTTTTACATCTATTACAATATTGGCTTTGAAAGCTACTTCTAACTTTATCATAAGGTATTTGCATGATGCTTTTACATTATCTGTCTGATCCCCCATGTTCCTGTATGAGGGGGGCTGCCTTATTTGTGCAGCAGGAGTCCGTTAGCATTAGAAACTGTAACTAACAGGCTGAGATGGGACAGTCCGCTTGGCAAAGTCAGAGATTAAGTCAGAGATTAAGGAACTTCAACTAACAATTATATACAAAAACAAACCTCTCAGCAAATAATTATCAACATGACCTATAGGTAACATTTAGGGACAGATTTGCAAAATTCATGTGAATAATTCAAAGTTCCATCGGATTTAAATTGGCTTTGATAACAGATGTTTTGAAGTTGTCCAGAATGTGGTTGGGAGTATTAAAATGTTTACCAACTGGTGTGTCTAATTTTTTATTGTTTATTGTGAACCAGTGGTGATTGGTCTTTTTTCCAAGGCTTTGTCCACTTTCTCCAATGTAAATGCCTCTTGTTGGACACGTTGTGCATGTTATTGCATAAACTAAATTTCTGGATGAGCAAGTGTAGTGGCTGTGTACAGAGTATTCCTCTTTTGTGCCAGGAATTGGTATTCTGTCTGTGGAGAGAATGTGTGGGCATGTCTTACATCTCTTTCTTCCACATGGGTGGGTCCCATTGTTTGTGGGTCCTGCGAGTGAACTTCTTATGATAGATTTTTTTTTAAATTTCAATGGTCAAATTTTGTAGTATTTTAACTTTGAAATTCCACCCTTGATAAATCTGCCCCTTAAAATCGTCCACCATATTCTCGAGTAAAATACATGCTGGGATTTGTAGTCTAGTCAAATATATATACCAAAAGTTAAAGAAACAAGTAAAGGTTTATAAGGATGACCCAAATATTAAAAGCGTTAGTGTCTTGAAAAAAAAATTCCAGTATCCTTGATTATATAAAGCAATACACTGAAATGGGATTATTAAAGTCACACGTACACTAAATATATTGTAAAAAATAAAGTGGTTCTAGGGAATGGACTATTTTTAAAGTACATTTTAGGTTTCTTATCCTACAAAAGTGACAAAGTGAGGTTATGAAGCCAAGGCAGTGAGCAGCTTTATTATTAATAATACATTGCCTATATACAACATTGGCTTGTGGTGTTTGTAATTGCTTTTCTATAAAACGCAGTGCACTGTATCATGCAAGCAAATACCTCTTGTATCAGTTGTAGAGTTGTTTGACTTGTGACAAGTTTCCTGCTTGGGGCTTTCCAGCTTTCTAAGAACGTTTGTTCTTGGTTTGATTTTTTTTAATCTAGCATTCTATTTGGATAATAATTGTAGCTAGTTCGTCGACTATAATTTCAGTTATTGCTGTTCTGTGTTTAGTGGTTTCACAGGGTGGATTTCCAGAGATTGCTCATCTATAGGGAGCAATGCTTATTATTTTCCTTACTATGCATAGAGAAAGCTGCAATATTTCTAACTCTTCTAGTGATAAAATACAAAGTGGGAAAATGGCTATTCTATCAGGCACATCATAATTATTTGGAGTTTTAACTTTTTATTAAGTTATAAAAAAGAAAATGATGTATGTGTACTATTTGGGTTATTTTTTAAACATTGTAAGATAATTCTTTTCTATTTTTAATGCATCATTTATCTGCATTTTATTTGGGCAGATGCTGGCTGCTCGTGTATTAAACCCAAAGGCTAATGACACATGCAACAGTTTCCCTACCATTGTCTTTTATTTGTCAAAGAAATTGCTTATTAAGCCCTCTTCTGCCCCATGTGTGAAAATGAGATTTTAATATATGCCTCCTCATACTGAAATATTCAAATTATAATCAAATATAATTCTGTTCTACTTCTGGGTTTGCTGGTTTTTCATTTGGAGGGTTTGAACTTGATGGACCCAAATGAACTATGTAACTATGAAATAATCAAGTTTCTTCAGCATCTGCCTCTCTTCATTCTGTGTTCATGCAGTAGTCTCCAGTTTGGGTTTGACTGACAGAGCTAATACATATTTTAGAAGGGCTCCCTTTTATCGCAGCTGTATTAGGGCTAACTCAAACAAATTATAAACATTTTACAAAATAACTGACTTTGGCATAAATCCTGCATGTAGTGAGGCAGAATTTCTGGTGATTTTATTAGGGTGAGCTGTAATACATTGTTTAAAAATGCTGTATTAGATCTGTCATGCAAAAACAGATTCCTGACTCCTGCATGAGACAGAACAAAGAGAGACAGATAATGAGAGGGGGAAGAGAATGAGAGTGAAGAGAAACTTGATCATTTCAGAAATGGTTAATGAGTTTTAATTGATTATATTAGATACAGAAAAAAAAATCTTATTTCATTTTCGCGAAAGTTGCTCTTTAAAGGAACAGTTCAGTGTAAAAATAAAAACTGGGCAAAAAGATAGGCTGTGCAAAATAAAAAAAATGTTGGTCTTTTCAATTAAAAAATAAGATAAATTCGGATTTTTGTAAATAACCCCATAAATATTTAAATACTCTAATATCCATTTAATCAGGAAATGTGGCCAGGAACTGGCTCCATGACTTAAGTAGCTTTAAATTGATGGTTTCTACTAATTTTACTTGTAATGTTACTGGAAGTAATTATGGGAAAGATTCAAATGCTCTATTATTCAGAATAAAATCCTGAATCCCATCATTAAAGGAACTATCAGCCATTTATTTGTATTACTGCCATTATCATGAAAGTTAACAGTCACAAACTTGTCATTATCCCCAATGTGTTGTTCATTATTTTATTAAGCCTGCCTATAACCATTGCTCGTTGCTTGGTCATTAAGCTTTCTAGCTGAGATCTTGCTCTTGCAGTTTGTAACTTCTTGTTCCTGAGACCTCATATTATCCCTTGTTCCCGACACTGTTCCTGTACTCCAGTGCCCTTCCTTGCGTGTTCTTGTGGATCTTGACGTTTTGACTCTTGGTCTGCACTTGGACTCTACTTGTCTGCTGCCCATGCCTACTACTAGCCCTTTTACTGGTCTGTTGTGTGCTGTGAAGGTCATTGGTCTGTATCTTTGTATCATTTGTGCACCATAAGCTGTGTGGTTAACATTTCTTGTTTATTTAACTTCACATTCAGTTTGTCATGACCTTAGTTTTGGCCTTCTGGCAACAGTTCTGCCAAGTATGGTTACATTACAGCTATCCAGAGTTTAGGCTCCCAGTTTCTCACCTGCCATCCTCTCCTCAGTGGCTCTTCTTAGTCTTTACTGCTAAATCCCCTGTGTGTGATTATCACCCCAGTTTTAAACACAACCCCTTCTATCCTGCCATTTATCTCAAACCTAGCATATTAGGTACTTTGCTCCCTTCATATTGCTTTCTGTGTCTTCTATGTTTCAAGTTCTAATTCTTTACAGCCTTGAAGGTAATGTAAAAAGAACTACATACAAAATCACACCAAACCAGTTTTGAATGAGAATTTATGTGGTTTGCAATATTCCATATACTTGAAAACAATGAAGTTAAGACAGTCTACAAGAGAACATAGCGTTTGCCATTGACACATTACATAGTTAAATCTATTACTATATTCCTGGAACAGGAAGTACACAGCACAAATGCGTGAATGGGCATCATGCCCTGAAGTTTGACACAGTCTGAAGTTTGCCTGATCTGTGCTTTGGTACTTTCAGTTCCAGGACTATTTACTCTACAGAGCAGAGTGTGTACTGTGTGCACTGACACTAACAAGTATTTTAAGAGTAAGTCCTTTGCTTTGCTCCAGGTGCATATTACTTTTTTTTATTTGATTCTCAGTCCCACTATAACTTATAGAGAAACCCTGAGATCAACTAGAGGCTGCTTTATCTATTGTCTTTGGGAAGTACATATCATATTGCACACGACACACACCAAGAAAATTTTCAGGAGAAGACATGCATCAATGTTCTTTTGAAACACTACTGTCATGTACATCTCTTAGATTGGAGCCTAGTAAACTGTGCGTGCAGCACCATAGGAAGGCTCAAAGCAGTAACTGGAGTGGGCAAGGGGTTGGAGAGCAACATGTTGCTCATAAGCTACTGGTTGGGGGTCACTGCTTTAAGTAATATTTTAAAGGGGTGGTTAACTGTTAGTATGTTATAGAATGAATAATTCAAAGCAACCTTTCAGTTGGTCTTCATTTTTTCTTTGTTATTTGCCTTTATAATTTGACTCTTTCCAGATTTCAAATGGGGGTTACTGACCCATCTAAAACAAATGCTTTTTAAGGTTACAAATGTATTATTGTACAAATGTATTGCTACTTTGTATTACCCATGTTTCTATACAGGCCTCTCCTATTCATGTGCTAGTCTCTTAGTCAATGCATGTAACTTAAAAAGCACAAATAATAAAAACTTAAAACCAATAGCAACTTATCTAAAAATATCACACGTTGGACTACATAGTGCACCTTATAACTGTCTGACAGACAAAGCACTGGTTGTATTTCAAGGGCACGTATCACAGAAAATGCTTTACCCCATTGGAAGTGCTGTCTAAAAGAGCTCATATTCCAGTTAGGGAATGCTATGTTATTTTTGTGAGGAAATACTACTCATGAGGATTGTGTTGCCCACACCAGGAGGGAGCTCCCAGTGTGGGTGGCCATGTTGGGACGCATGCATAATGAGCAAGTACCCAGTGCTGATCCTAGGTCACAAACATGTACATAAGTAGGAATGCACTGAATCCCAAATCTTTCATGAAGAATTAATCCGAATCTGCACACAAAACACAGCAACAAAATCACAACTGATTTTAAGTATTCAGATTCAGGAACTTGGATTCAGCCAAATCTGAATCCTGCTGAATCCCAATCTGAACCCCGCATTTGGTGCATTCCTAATAATGAGCCAGGACACTCATTATGCCCCAATAAAGCAGCCCATACAGGGAGGTGTTAGCAGTATAGTGCTAGAGAGGGGCATTTTCTTGCAAAAATAGTGTTGTTTCCCCTAACCAAAAAGCTGACTCTATTAGATTGCACCTCAGGTGGAGGAAACAATTTTTACCTTTAAACGGGAGACAATATACACATGTATTCAACAGAGTTTATGTTCAATTTGCATGCTTTGTGTTTAATTGAAAAAAAAAATATTTTTGTTGTTATACTAGATAGAACAACTACACTGTTGCAGAATGGAGAAGCTGAATAACTCCTTCAGCAACTCTCTGTTGCAGAGCATCAAATCAAAACTATTAAATATGCACTTGGAGCAAAATACAAAACTTGGACAAAGAAAACCCCATGAAATATGCTCTTGGAGGAAAGCAAAGGGCACACTTCCAAAACACCCACTAATATCAGAGTACTTAGTACATGATATCTTCTGTGCAACTGTTGGAGGATGAGAGTGCAATTAATCATATTACTCTATCTAGTTAAGGTCCTTGCATAATGAACTATTCAGTAAACCTGAGACACATATAGCAGCTAGAGTGAGAGGGGCTTTTCATACAGAGCTAATAGTCCGGATTCTAGAAAGTACAATGATGAGGAGGTACTAAGGTGAAAACAAAACAAAGATCCATTAATATGCTGTAATAAAATAATTAAAGAAAGATGTGCATGCAATTTTCTATAAAGGCCATATGAATCTGTCTCATGTCAATAGATTAGATTAAACAATTTTAAAAAATTGTCATTCACAAATCTCACTTATTTCTAAGGATTAAATTAAATGTTCTGCCTCTGTTTTTTGCCTACATGATGATTAAGCAAACACACAAATTTATGGCCACATACTATTACAAAGAGACATATAATCTGACTATAAAAATGAAACCTAAATGGCAGGCTGTGCTGCTTCACTATCATAATGTATACTTGTATGGAGGAATCTGGTTCAAGTCCATTTGTCGAATGTGTCCTTATCACTTTTAGCCAAGCTGATATCCAGATGCTGAATGTGAGATGGTAGGATGCAGAAACCACCGTGCCAGAACATTTCTATATACAGCCCTATGTTTGTTTTAAATAATATATTAACAGAACAGCAGCGATAAGGCTGTGCCTTGCTGTGACGTGATTAGATAATTGTCTAGACAATTACATATCTCTTATGTTTGCTTCCATGATACCTCCACGTAACTCCCTGCTTGTCGCTTTGGATTGTTGTTGGTGTTTTGTTGCCAATTTTAGTTTCACCCATCAAAAAAAAAAAAAAAGTTCAATGATCACTTAGACAGTTTGGGAACTTGTCCAAACTTTCATTGCAACCTTCATAAGGCGAAAGTAGAATTTTAGTTGGCACAGCAAGGCTGCAGTATCATAATAAACCTGAGCTTTTGAAAAGCCTGCGGCAATGGAAATGCTGTGTCAAATTACTGAAGACATACAGAAAATTAGGAGCACCTTTGAGCTTCTCAAATACAGGTGTTTAAGAGTTATATAAACATCTGCACTCCAGGAAACAGGGCTGCCAAGCACATTTTGTAAGACCTGTATCATTTCATTCATTGAGGTGCAGTAGACAGACGTCATATAAAGCACAGAGCTAAGGATGGTTCATGAAGTTCTTGCACAGTACATTAAATTGCTACTGAAATCAAGGAAATGCTCTATCCACACAACATAGAGCTAGATGGCAATGCGCTCATTTATTCGTTGATAGTAGTGAAAGGAAGCAACTCTCCCAGTAACATCTCCATGAAATGTTTCTAACATTTCATATGTTTTCTTCTTGGTTCTCAGACAAAAACACTTTCTCTAACTTCTCCTACTACAGTGAATACCAGCAGACTGGTAGGACAACTCCAACTGTCAGGCCTGGATTTGTTGGCAGACCACAAAGGCCTGGATCTAGGGAGGCAGAACTCTGGGGGTGGCATGCCTCCTGCAGTTTCACTGGGGACTGGGCAGAAGACTTTGACAGACAATTAAATTTCATGCCCAGTAACCAATGAAGAAGATCACACAAGGCTGGGTTGCAACAGCAGTGTGGAGGGATGGGTAACTTGCTGCAGTGGTGCATGCAAGATTATTATTAACATGTATTGCTATAGCGCCAACTTGTTTCGTAGCGCTGTATGTAGACTAAGAATGCAACATTTTTAAATCCAGCATTGTCAGCTGTGAAAAACTAGTTACAGTATCTTGTACAAACAACTACAGCCTATTTCCATCAGGGATGGCTTAGGCCAATTTTACCTTGGGCTCAATGATGCTCTGTATCCAAAGGGGCCCTACACAGTGGAGTATGCTGCAAGTGAGCTGCTGCCTGGGGTGGGAGTCCAGGAGCACAGCAGATTCACTTGGTTCCCCAAGTTCCTTACTATACAATCGTATACAAAACAATCTCGGTCCCATTGGCACATATAACATAAACAACAGCCAATAATAAGATTCAACTTAGGAAATAAGAATTCAAATCCACAGTAAAGCCAGAGTGACTTTTTCTCTACACTTCTACTCCTATGTACGTATCACATCCAGAGTTAAAGCTGGAGTTCCACATGAATACATTCTTCATTGCATAATAGACTCTAGGTTTAATTAACTTAATCTCAGTGAAGTTTTTCAGGGCACATTCTTCAGCGGTTTAGCAACCTATATACACCTAGGTGCATTTTTTTACTATAATCAGAACAATCTCTAGTGAGACAGGTGTTGGCCAATCAGTTATAGTTGGTTTTGATGCAGCCCCAGTGTTTCTAATCCGGAAGGCCATTTATAAGCTGCAATCAACATAGTTTTTTTTTAATAAATTCAGAGAGTGATCATTCTCAGTTGAGATACACACCCCTGGCACAACACAGTGACATCTCTAATCGAAGCTGCAGTCCTGATGTAACCGGTGACAGTTTCAACTCTCCTTTGGCATAACATACATGTTTACTATATAAACACACAAAGGTACACATAATTAGATTTATGGGAACACAGTGCATTTTTGGTTTTGTTCATTTTCAGCTAGCTCTTCTTGTTCACTGTAGCACCTCTGTTGTATGCCAGGACCTACCAGCTTATGAAAAAAAAGTCCTATAAGGAAAGTGCAAGTTGAGAGCAGTGCAGGTGTGTTGTGGCTGCAGAACAGCTGTGCTATAGCAGTACAATGAGTGCCTTACATTAGAACTAACAGTAATGCTCAGGGTGACCACATCAAAGCTCCATGCTCAGCCACAGTTGCACAGCCCCTTTCAATAAAGTGTTCATGTTATCCGCTCTTTTGAAGCTCACACACCCGAAAAGTTGTAATGCCATTTTTGATACTTTACCACAGTTGACACTGGAATATTGGTGTGGCTGTGAGTTTGTGCAATGTATCAGTGTACAGAAAGTTCATATATGAAAGAAGAGAGGGATTGGGGTTTAGAGTTTTTCTGCCGGTGGATATAACATATAAAACAGTACAAATAACAATATTAACATCTTGGCAGCATTTGCCTTTATAGGATTGCACACCCACCGACTGGTGATTTTAATGTATTTCTCTGTGTTTTGCTTTCCACTCTGAACAGTTTTCAAATGTAAATAGCATGAAGAGCGACATTATGTGAAAGCACAGAATCCATTAATTGGTTCCAGCATAACGGCCAGCTGACTTAAGAGAAGGCTTTTTGGAAATATCTGTTAATCGCACAATTTTAACATGTGATATTTTGAAGTAATACTCCATGGACGAATGATGCCGGAAGCTGAAGGTGAAGTTACTGGCATAAGTTGAAGCTACTGGGCCACAAATTAAATTAAGTTAGGCTCCCCAATGCATTCCCATAGATAAAGTTGCTTTGAGAAACATATTTTGTAAATGTAATAAGTATGCTCCTGGGTCACATTAATCTCTTGCCCGACCCATCAGTCACAGGTTCTGCTTCATCTGTAATTACAATCCTGGTTGAAGTGGTTTGTACAGGGGCAACTAATGTGACTGCCCAGTGCTGCTTCCTTCACCAACCAGGTCTGGGGCCCATATTATTGTAGCAGACAGCATAGTTGCAATCTCTGAACAAGAAATCCAATTTTTCTGGTCATTTTCTCACCTTGTCAAATAATGGGAGCAGTTCTGACCAGGTCCACCATTAGAAATCACGGGACACAGTACAAAAAATTTTTTAGGGGCTCTGTCCCATCCCAGGTCCCGCCCTCCCCAAACCACAATTAAAAGACCACACAGACATCGGTGCTAAAAACAGTAAACCCCCCCACACACAAGTTATAAAAAGCCATTGATGGTCAGGGCCCACCTACAAGTTAAAAAAATTATTGGTGAACAGGGCCCCCCTATAAGTAAAAAAAACAAACATTGGTGCCGGGCCCCCCATAAAAGTTTTTTAAAAATCATTGGTGGTCAAGGCCCCCATAACATTTTTTGGACTAGAGCCCCCCTTACAAGTTAAAAAAAAACATTGGGGCCCATAGAGTATTTAAATATTACATTGGTGGCTAGGGATGTAAAAAAAATTGGTGTTCAGTAGAACTGGACTTGTGGCTTCAGGTCTTTGGAGACTTTGGGTCTTTTCACGGCTTCAGGATTTCAAGTTTGGCTCTTTTCGTGACTTTGGCTCTTTTCTTGGCTTTGGACTTCGGCTCTTTTCTTGGCTTTGAGACTTCAACTTCGACTCTTTTCATAACTTCAGCTCTTTTTGTGGCTTCAGGACTTTGGCTTTTTGGTAGTTCGGGACTTTGGAAGAGGTGGCATGGCTTCAGCACAGTCAAGGGGGGCCCAGCTATTTGGAAAACTGCAGCACAGCTGGGCCCCCTTTAGGCCCGGGCGTGGGACAGGAGTACCTCCTGATGACGACCCTGGTTCTGACTCTATGGGCCCATTTTCTATATTTCTGTTGCATTTTGTATCTGCTACGACAAAAACAGATTATTTTTTGAGTGGCGCTAAACTGCAGCCAAATGTGACTACAAACATAATTTCCTGTGGTTTTTGGAAACCGCAATAAAAGCCTGTGCTTGTATATTATCCCATAAATCATATTACGAGTGGGTGACATGTACATCCCTCAGGATACCACACTGGTTCAAAATGACTTCCTATGATTGTTGTGTATTGACTCTTTCTGCATGTTGTTTTCTGTTTTTAGGGACCATAGTGGAACGCTAATGAGCTTTCTCCATTATGTTTTACTGATTTTTTTTAGCAGACTTAAGGCATGGAGAACCAAATTACAGAAAGACCCCTTATCCAGAAAACTCCAGATTCTGAGCATTCTGGATGAAAGGTCCCATTCCTGTTATATTTTTATCTGTATGGTTTAGTTCAAGATCAACTGCAAAAATGTCTTGTCGCTGAGTCTTGTAGTACATTTAAAATAATGCAAAATAATAATTCAAACCTTCTGAAGAATATAATTTTTTTTTTTTATTAAAGAAATAGTATATAAACCAGCAATGAAAAACAACACTACCAATGCAAAAATATCTCAACTGAATCTTAATTCTTTTAATTGCTACACTGATTTTATGTTTCACTTTAAAAGAATGTTATATTGCGGTTTGATGTTTGGATCATGAAGTATCAAGTCCAAATGGAAGAACAGAATACGCACAGCAGAAGCCACAAAGAACAAAAATATGCAGTAAGTTATTTTGGTGTGGGGTACATTTGGCAAATCATACATTAACTTTTGCAGCTCCCTAATTACAGTAAAATGGCTGGCTGGATTATCTGCTTGTAGGAATAGCATAACAGATTTCTGAAGCTCAACAATGAAGCCCAACACAGAAGGATGGCATAATAAATAAAGACTTCCAGTGTCGGACTGGCCCACAAGATGTCAGTGGGCCCTCATGCTGCTAAACGTTTGGCCTATTTCATTGCCATTCCCTATTTCTATGAGAACAAAGAGGCTAAATAGATGGAATAATTGATTATAGTATGTAAAGAAAACAAACTAGGAGAATAGAGGTTGATTGAGGAAATGAAGAATGGTAGTACTGAGAGTGGGCCCCTGGCCTAAGGTTTTGGGTGGGCCCCTGGTCTAAGGTTTTTGGGTGGGCCCCTGGTGTCCCAGTCCAACACTGAAGACTTCCTGCAGGCTTCCAATGTCTAGCAACAAAAACACGAAAAGCATGAATCGGTCATGCAAAGACAGCGATGGACATGTTTCTTTTCAATGTAATGATTCCATGTGCAGGTAGTGCAGCAGAAAAGGAGTAGCAGCAGGGCATCGGTTTCTGGGCACTAAAAGCATGCAATGCCTTGTTCTACCCTTGTTTAAGATCACTTTTGCCAGAAATTCTAAGATAAATAAGACTTTCTGTGCAGAACATTATGTGCTCATATGGTTTACTAAACAGTTATAGAATAAAATATTCCTGTAATTAGATCTATACACTAAAGCACACCTTCAATGACACTTTCATTTGAACGTTGAACACTTTATTTATTACACTTTAATTTATTAATGGTCAGTCACTATTACTGAGCAGTAACATTAACAATCATTTTTGATCGAACAATTTATTTCCTACTCTGGGACCATTTGTTCCAGCAGGGAAAATAATTATCTGAATCCTTTCTCCCCCTTATGAAATTTGTATTGAGGGTTATATATATATATGCTTAGTGCTCATATAAGACTTCAGTAGTGGCCCGTCAAGTAATAACCTCTCCTTTGCCTCTCACTGGGAACTCAACACATGGGTTGAAACAGGAATGAGCCCAGGTAAAGAGAAACAGAGGTGTCAAAAAAACAACAAATTCAGAGGTACTTAACTGGGAGTCAAAGCTCCTATTGGCAAAGGCAGTGGTCCTCAAACTTGGCCCTCCAGCTGTTAAGGAACTACAAGTCCCACAATGCATTTGCCTGACTGTGGCTGTCAGACTCCATCATTGCATTGTGGGACTTGTAGTTCCTTAACAGCTGGAGGGCCAAGTTTGAGGACCATTGGGCAAAGGATTTATAATTTTCTTGGGCCAGAGTCAAATAATGAAATACGATGTTATAAAGTCTGATTGGTAGTCTGACAATTATTCTCTGTCAGGTTCTGCTGGGATTTGAGCGAGGGACCTTTGGGTTTCTGGCTTGATGCACTATCCATTAGGCCAGGAGAGCAGCCTGTAGGTCTGTTCACTATATATTTCCTGGCCTCTGCAGCCCCAGCCCAGCAGCAACCTGATTGGTTGCAGTCAGCCAATCAGGGCTGACTCAGCCTTATTTAAGGCTAGTCCTCCGTGCACACCATGCTGGAGCATTATTAGGCCTCTAGTACTGGGGCAGTGTCCCTGACTAGTTCCCTTAGCACTTGCCTTGTCCTTCCTTCCTTTCTGCCTTGCCTTGTTCTGCCTTGCCTTGTCTCTCCTGCTGTCACGAACACTCGCCATTACTTACCTTCCGTGGGCGCTCGTCGGCTTCTTCCTCCTCGGCGCGGCGCAGGATCCAAGATGGCGGCGCCCAGGACTCCACGTGGGCGCTCCGGCGCCGGCGTGGTGACGTCACGCGCTTGGTGCCAAATTCAAAAATAAAAGCACGCCGGAGACCCAGGTTC
>CM044437.1:88989383-89019165 GCA_024363595.1 Xenopus borealis
GGGGGTTACCTTTTTTAGCGCTGATGTCTGTGTGGTGTTTTAACTGTGGTGTGGAGAGGGCGGGATCTGGGGCGGGCCCAGGGGGCCAGGATAGGCGGGGCCCAGGGGGCCACGAAAATTTTGTTGTATGGGGCCCCGTGATTTCTAATGGCGGCCCTGTATGTGTGGGAGCCACGAGGCTTGTCTTTTTCCAGTTTCTTGCTATTAGGCTTCTGCTGGCAAGCATAAGTCTTACGATTTCTCTGTGTATTACTTTCTCCCTTACAATTGTATCATATCCTAATAGAGCCAATGCTGGGGAAAGAACAGTTTGGTCGCCTGTGATGCCTCTTAGAAGTAGATTCACTCCTTCCCAGAATTCCACTGCTATGGGGCATGACCACCATATGTGCAGGAAATTTCCTTCTTTTTGTGGCATCTCCAGCAGGTGTTGGGGGTGTTAGGGAATGCTTTGTGAATTTTCTCTGGTGTCATGTACCATCTATACATTATCTTAATAGTCAGTTCGTGATGATTAAGCGCTCGAGAGTACCTAGCTGTGCGTTGCATCCAAACCATTCTTAAAGTAATTTACAGTGGCCTATAGACAGATAGTGAAGATTCTTTTTTCACATAAGAAAGAACAAAGAACTAGAGGTCACCCTTTTAGACATGCAGAACTGAGTTTTTATTTGAATCACCATAAATTGTTCTTCAGGGTGACCCAATGTTTGGTCACCACAGGCCTTGAAAGCCTTTGAGTATTTAAAGAAGATTGTTGCCTCTGCTCCCATGGTGTGGGAGCTATCCGGTCCCAAATACATGAGTATGAAGGGAAATGACTCTCACCATCTGAACAGACAATATTGGCAATTTATGTTTTCCTTTACAAATCATAAAAAAACATGGAATACACACACGCCCTAAAAAGACTGAATTCTAGAGAAGCTTGATGGGACCTCTTCTTTCCGGATTTGATTTCGATATTACACACTGCCTTTTCCTTCAAAAAAATGCCTTATCCAGAACTTTTGCTTGTGATATGAATTATGTGTAAATGTTGGTCGCTCATGTAGATTAAGGGGGCCCCAACAGTTAGGGGCAGATTTACTAAGGGTTGAATTTTGAATTTTTTGACATTTTTTAAAGGCCATGTCAACCCAAAAAATTACTTTTTGCCTAATAAAAGAAACCATTATAAGCAACTTTCCAAAATTAATGTATTAAAACCTGTTGGTGCTTTAAAATTTTGTAATTGCTATTGAAAGCAGCATTTGCATAACTCCTGGTTGTTACATTTTAAACAATGTTGCAAAAGCCAGTCTCCTGCTGCAAGACAGGTCTGTTAATCGGTTGGCTTATGTTACATTGTTTCAAAAGCCAGAGCCACCAGTACAAAGAAGAGAAAGGGACAGACAAACACTGCTTTCAATAGCAATATATGTACTAATAACTTAAAAACCATAGAAAATGTGTAATGAATGTATATTGCAAAGCTGCTTAGAATCATGTTTTATTTTATTAGGTAAAAAGTTATTGTTGGGGTTGACATGTCATTTAAGAGGCATTTTCAATTAAAAATGGATCAAATAGGTCTGTTTTCGTTCGAATAAAAAATGTTCAAATCATTCAAATGCATCATTCGATTCGAACGATTTTGGAAAAAATCTGTTGATTTTCAAAAAATTCAAATTCCAAGAGGTCCCCCATAAGCTTTAAGGTGGCAGAGCGTCTAATTTGAATTTTCCTAAAGAGACAGTACTTCGAAGTTCGAAAATTCAAATTTTTTCAATTCAAATTTTGGGATATTTGATAGTCGAAGTAGCCAAAAAGTACTTCGAAATTCAAATTTTTTTATTTGATTTTTTACTTCGACCCTTAGTAAATGTGCCCCTTAGACTGCACACCTGATAGAAGTGCTACTATGAATTAAATACTCAGCATTCGCTTTATTCCTAATTTACCTCATCAGATTCTGGACATATATATAGTAAATTGTCGGATGGTCAGATTATGCCACTACTATTAACGTCATAAACACCATTAATCTAATATGCTTTTAACTCTCTATGGTCTCTGTCTGCCTTTGTTACTTTTGGTCTTGGTGTCCTGACACCAAGAATCAACAAAAACAAATTTCACTTCATTTTCTGTAGCATTTATGCTTTGAAATGTCTCTTGCAGTTAAGAACAGGTTCTGGATTTTGTGGTTCAGGTACAGTTTTGTGTAACAATATGAGGTATATAGCTCTCACTAATTTAATTGTATACAAATAATGAATAATCAACTTTTATGCATATACATATTTACATACAGTACATGATCTATGAATGCTAGTTTTAAGCTTTTCATTGTTTTTAATGCATCGTTTTTCATCATTTATTGCCACACTTATGTGTAAGCAGTTACAATGTACACAATTCATACTAAAGAACACTATTGATCATTGTATGTCCCCTTTCTGCAATTTTAGAAAAGAGTTGGGGAGAAAATATAGATAAGAATTAAGTTGCATGGAATACAGAAGCATTTGTAACTGTTTATAAAGTGGAAACAGTGGTTCTATATGTGTGGCAGTACCTTTATAGGTGCTGTCCCCTATAAAGGCAGAAGGTCTACCTAGAATCTTTGCTTGCAATGATACTTTTACATGGCATGCACAGGCATCCATTATAATGCCCACTAGAGTTCAGATCCCCCAGATACTCCCATTGACATGACTTACATTCCATTTGACCTATGTCTCTCCTTTCTTCAGCAGACTCATTGTTCCAGACAAGCAGGCCAGTCAGGGCTGCAAAGGACTCTATTGAATCACTTAGTATGGTGGCCATCTAAAAAAAAAAAAAAAGGAAACTTTATTTCCTTCTTAATGTTTGTCTCCAAAGCCACTTACTACTTTAATTGTGGCAATTATAACCATTGCTTATCCCCTTTCTTCAATGCTGATTTCCCACCTATACAGAGTAACACTGTTATATAAGTGCTAATTCATTGCTTCAGCGACATTCTACTGAATAGAGAAATGTGGTCTGAGCTTTGTAAATAACAGTACAGATATAAAGGGGTTATATTGGTCATTCCAAGGGTTTTATTCCAGCTGCTGCTGAACTAGTTTTCTAGCATTTTTTGACAACCAGCAGCTGTAGTTGGCCTGCCGATTGTTTCAGTTCACAAACAACTGGAGAGCCAGAAATGAAAAAGATAAGGAACAACCCTTTCAGGGATTAAAGCAATACAAGCAGCCACTGTTGTTCAATAGGATTAAAGGGGTTGTTCACCTTCATAGAACATTCAAAAATGATCTGATCTGATCCCTAGTCAGTGTGGTTAATTTGCATACACACTGCTCTGTAGGAGGGGGTTGGGCGAGTGTGTGAGGAGAGGAGAACTCCTCTGATAGGACTTGGTGTGGCAGCATGTATGTACACAGATATGTGTTATGTGAAGGGGCTGACTTGAAGGAGGTGAATCTTAAAGGAAAACTATACCCCGAAAATTAATTTTTGAGCAACAGATAGTTTATATCAAATCAAGTGACATATTAAAGAATCTTACCAAATTGGAAAATATATTGAAGAAAATATTACCCTTTACATCTCTTGCCTTGAACCACCATTTCGTGATGGTCTGTGTGCTGCCTCAGAGATCACCTGACCAGAAATATTTCAACTGTAACAGGAAGAAGTGTGGAAGTAAAAGACACAACTCTGTCTGTTAATTGGCTCATGTGACCTAACTTTATAGTTTGTTTGGTATGTTTGTGTGCACCGTTGGATGCTAGGATCCCAGGACGCTGTCCTTATTTTTTAAAATGGTTATTTTCTAGTTATGATTACCCAATGGCACATGCTACTAAAAAAGTGTATGCAATATCTTTTTATATTGATCTACATTGTTCGGGGGGTATAGTTTTCCTTTAAGTTTTGTGTGTGTTTTGGGAGGCTGGCATGTCATTTTCACAGGGGGGAAGAGGAGGGTGTGGGTGCACAGACTTGTGTGGTGTTGAATGAGGGAAGAGTGAAGTGTGTGATTCACAGGGAGGGAGGAGGGTTTCATTGAGTGTTTGTGTGTGAGGGAAAGTAAAGTCAGCACTGGGTGGAAGGAGGTCTGTCACTTGTGGGGGGGGGACATGTGATGAGGGACAAGTCTGTGTGTGTGTGGAGTGTGGCTGTCTTATAATGGGGTTTGTGAGGAGAAAACTGACATTTTTGTACTTTGACATTGGTTTAGAATAACCAAAGGACGCTTTTTATATTTTTGAGCTTTGGCAGTGCTAAAATGTCCTTTATATTGTGCACTTAAAATGGAAAATAAATTGGTATATTAAAGGAACAATAGCACCAAAAATGAAAGCATTTTGAAGCAATTGACATATAAAATACTGTTAGAATGCACTGGTAAAAGCTGTGTGTTTTCATACTAACATAACATATAACAGATAAAAACCAGTGAGCTTATCTGTTACATGCTGTGTATCCTGTGTTTTTCCCCTTTTTTTCCAGTGTTTACATGGCTACAGAGCAGCTTGTTTATATAAACTAGTAGTTTAAGCAAACACACTAGTTTTACCAGTGCAGAGTAACAGTACATTATATTTTAATAACCTTGATACACTTTCAGTTTTTGATGCTACTGTTCCTTTATAAACCAGAGGGGCCAGAGTTACTATAAAATAAGGAGTCGGAGTTGAAGGATAGTACCTACTCCACAGCCCTAGTTTTATTGCTGGTTCCCCAGCTGAAGGCCTGAAAACTCTGTGCATAGTCTGTAACCATGACATAAGAGACCACAGAATCCAAAGAGGCACAGGGTTTTGACCTCTTGGAAATGGCACAGGGATCTGGCCATTCCAACTACCATCAAGTGGTACGTCTTCACAACACACTCTCTCATACTCCTAATGGCCAGCATACATGCACCCACACATCCAAATTGGTAGCCATACATTCCCACATATCCATACTGACAGCCATACAAACACCACTCAGACACACACACCCTTACTGACTGCTAGGGTTGCCACCTTTTCTGGAAAAAAATACTGTCCTTCCAATATATTTATCTTTTCTCCCTATTAACAACATTGGGATCAACCAGCATTTTTACCGGTCAGGCCAGTAAAACACCGGCCAGGTGGCAACCCTACTGACTGCCCTTCTTCTAACACAGGGGTGTCCAACCTGCGGCCTGAGGGTCGCATGCGGCTCAGGTTCAATATGAATGCGGCCCTGTCAGTGTTGGACCCGTCAGCCCAGACTAGCCAGACAGCCCTGCTACTGGGAGGAGTGGCGGGGGGCCCTGGCTGCTACTGGGGGGAGCGGTGATGGGGCCCTGATGTGTCAGCCCCAGTGGGCCCTGGCCCCTCCAGTTCAACCCTGGGCCCAGCTTGAAATGATTGGTTCCTGTGGAAATGTTATGTTGCAATAGGAGTAGGCAGAATGGGGGACCAGGGTCGGACTGGGGGGCCCGGGGCCCACCGGGACTGCTGTCCAGGGCCCCCTCCCCTCTGCTGTGATGCACATGACGGCTACGATGGCATGCTTGAGCAAATGGCTCCCTGCGCATATGTGAACAGCACTGCTAGGTGTGCATGCACTGACAACACTGCGCGGCGGTGAGGAAATCATTTTTTTTTAGACAGTCGGATTATCGGGAGAGGGGATCTGGCCTGGCAGGGGGCCCACGAGGGTTGGGGCCCACCGGATTTTTTCCCATTATGCTGTCGGGCCAGTCTGACCCTGGGGGGGACTCTGCCCATTTAGTAGTAATAATAATAAGTCTTTCATATCCAGGTGTCCCATATTCCAGTGTATAGCTCTATCTGGTTATCCAACTTGTGTTGTAGTTCTCTTCTGGGTATTTTCTTTACTTTTACAAATCAAAAGTGTTTTTGTATTTCATGTGTGGTCCCAGACTATTTTTCTTTTCCAGTGTGGCCCAGGGAAGCCAAAAGGTTGGACACCCCTAGACCAATTCATATAGGGGTGTTGAAGGGGGTGGAGCCACAGCACAGCCATGAGCAAAAGGCGACAAAAAATGTAAGTTTTGATCAGATTGGGGCGGGCCAAGGGTCTTTTTTAGGGGGTATTACACATTTACCAGCAGCTACATTGCAGGCAAATTTGTAATACCGGCTATGCCGGTAAAATACCCCAGGTGGCAACCCTACACACATACCCTTATGGACAGTCATGTCATATATACATGCAACCACATAAAGCACCACAATTCCTAATCCTAGCGTGTGGGGATTAAGTGAGCCAGCATTAAAATAGTGATGATTCGCCACTACTTCCAAATAATGTAGACTGCGGATGGCCAACCTTAAAATCTTGCTGCCCTAGGCCTGTGTCTTTGTGGCCTCCAGACAAACCAGGGAAGATTCCAGATGAAAGACCAAGTCCAAAAATAGACCGGATGTCAAGGAAGGAGTTGGTCAGGGGCACAGAGAGACGCTATTTTATTTGAAATTGGGCAGCTAGGCAATATAGAAATTATCAAATAAGCTCAGCAGTGCGCATAATAAAGCCACTGCCTCCAATCAGACTGCTCTGCGTTCTCCTCGCTTTCCGGTTCCGCTGTAGTTTCAGTTCTCACACTGTGCTGTGGAAGAGTGTTCCCTGTCCGTGGCCCCGCCCATCCAGACACAAACACTGGGGGCGGAACTCTCGGCTGGCGGTGATGTCACGGTCCGTCTGTGACCGCTGCGCTTAGTGATGGCGGAGGAGGGTTTGTCGATTTGCGGAGGGGAGCGAGGGTAAAGCAGCCATTGATCTCTCTTGCGCTGTACGCAGTCAGGGTGCGGTGAACGGGCAACGTCCTGAAGGTGAGGAGGCCTGCGGGAAGGCCTTTCCAAGTGACCGGTGTCTAGCCGAAGGGGAGGCCTTAGCTAAGAAGCCCCCACAGCAGCAAGATGGGCAATTGCCTCAAGTCCCCGACTTCTGACGATATCTCCCTGTTACATGAGTCGCAGTCTGACCGTGCCAGTTATGGGGAAGGGAACGACGCGGACCAGGAGCCTCCGCCCCCCTACCAGGTAAGTCTATTCATGTGTATATGTATATATATATATGTGTGTGTGTGTGTGTGTGTCATATATATGCGTGTGTCATGCATATGTGCAGCACAGCCAGCTGGAATGTGCGTATCGCCTCAGCTTCTGCCTAGGAACAAAGTCTCAGTGTTTCAGAGCCCCGAGAGAGATTAGTTGCTCGCGTTAAGGCCACACTTGTGAGGGACAACTGCAGGATTGTTCCATTGGAGCAGCGGGGGTGTTCCAGTCGCACCTCCACTTTTCTTTGTCCCAGTATTTCACTGTAACCACCTTTTTCATAAACACGAATACACGCGTGTTACTCGCATTTAACTAAACAAATGTAAGGCTACCCCATGACTCGTGTATAATGTTACCTGCTGGGGGATTCTGGGAATGCAAACCTATCCTTAAATTCATCATGTCACAGCACTTCAGTTGTTCCTCATGTGAAATGTAATCCTATGCCAGTTCAGTTCCTTGTGAAATCCACTGAAGGACCAGGATGGAAGGTGCACCAATGGGGTGAGTTGAGCTCATGTCAGGGGGGTAGTGCCCTACAAGTTACAGTGGTTGCACAAACTCTGCTCATGCTCCTTTACAAGCTGAATTTCTGCTATTAAAACAGCACAATTGCAGTCTTTGGGCTGGTGCCGGCCCTCCTCCAGCGCAGTAAAGGTAATCACCAGGAAGGGGGGCAGCAGTGGGGTCAGGAGTGCCTTTACTATTGTATATAATGGAGACCTCGAACTGCATGAGCTGCCACCACTGTATTGTGGGCTAGTTAGAGGTAGATATGGCAACATTTAGCCAAATTGTACAAAATGAGTGTCCCAAATACGCTGTCTCATCAAGATCTACTACTTAAAGGACAATATCTGGCTTCTGCTGCAATTCAATGGCTTTCCCATTTTAATTGCTTTCAAGAGAGAGAGAGAATTATATTGCTATAGTTAAACACCACCCTTCCATCAAGTGACCACCAGGGCTTTATGTAATAAATGGTGCAACGTTTGCTCCAGGTCTAATCACTTATAGCAGCCAGTCAGCAGATTGTATTTACTAGCATAGCGTTTAAAAGGAAAGTCTTATTGGTTGTTATAAGTTACTGCACCATAGCATTATTTATTTATTTATTTAGCGATACTAAGCCACATTTTTGTAGACTAGGTGATTACTTGTTTATTGTGCTATATTTATACTTTGCAGGACAATGGATTAATATAATATATATATATTAATAACATTGTTATTAATATGTATTTCTATAGCGCCAACTTGTTTCTTAGTGCTAGCTACTATATATATATAAATATATATATATATATATAGTACACTAGGTGGTAGTGTGTACTTGGGGTATATAAAGTGGCCGTTCATTTATAGAATCCTCTTGTGTGCTGGTCTATATTTTATTTCTTACATAAACAAAGAGTGATTTGTGGTTTTCAGCCAACTGTGGTTGATGTGTTTGTGTAGTGGGAGAGTCTATGTAACGTCCCATAACAAACATTTATGCCTTACGAATGTATACATTCACCTGCCCAAAAAAGTGAGAATTACCCCAATGTTTCGGCTGAACGCCTTTCTCAAGGGTAAAGGCAATCAGCCGAAACGGGGTAATTCTCACTTTTTTGGGCAGATGTATCTGCATTCCCATCCTTGATATAGGTAATGTGTTAGTACTTTGACTGGTATATACATTTGTTTTATGCTCTGACCTGTTTAAATTTCTATATATGTGATTGAAATGGATTTGTGATATAACTGTTTTGAATCTTTTTAAAGAAATACCACTTTGGTCATTGATACTATTGGTGTGCAAGCCCTGTTTCTGTAATATTAAAACCAACCAGAAACACTGCTATAGTTCATATAAACAAGCAGTTAAGAAGGGCAAACGTATATAATAACTCTGTAGTGTTTGTCATTGATCTCAGGTCTGTTACTAAATACTTGCGTTTATATCGGTTATTAGAAATGATCGGTTTATATACAAATGCTTCCAAGGAACATGGTATTGTTAAAAATAACCTCTTCAGAGATGTTTATGTTTATACTAACAAACTAGTGTTTTGTTTCTATTGCATTTAAACATAAACACTGCTTCAAAGGTCAGACAAATCTGATCTTTTCCCCTCTCCATTGATTAAATTATGTGCAGGGCCCTAGAACTACCTGTCTCTCAAGATTTTGCACCCTTCTCAATGAAATGTTGAATGTGGTTGCCACCATTTTGGCCCCATTTGCAGGACAGTAGTACACTGCTGGCTTGTTCAAAAAATGGCAAAAGCCAAAATCTTTTTGCAACTAGGCTAGTTTTTAACATACAAATAGACCAGGCTTTCTTAATTTCTCAGGGGACCCGGATTAATGCACAAAGTCAACTTAGAAATACAAAAACTGGTTTAAAGGAGAAAAAAAGTGAAATGAAAATGGCTAGAATTGCAGTGATTTATATACTGAACTCTGTGTCCCACCCTAGAAATGTTCACTGGAGCTCACTGTCTTTTGAGTGTCGGTAAGATTCGGTTGGCCTTACACAATCAGGCAGGTACTGGATCTGGAATTCACCAAATGTTGACTAGGCTGCTGGACTGCTCGATGTGAAGCACAATTCATCACTGCAAAGAAAACATTCCACTTCTTCACAGTCCAACTCTATAGACAAACTTATTGCTGAACTTTAAAGGCTGATCTAAATTAAATAATTAAGTTTTACGTATAATTCTGTGTTTTCAGGATATAAAACAGCTGCATTTCTCTTGTTGTGAGTAAGCAGAATGAGTTGAAAAGAGAGGATTTGTCTGTAAGACATTAGTCATGTGGGAGTTGACCCTGGGGTCGGCATATCTCTTGTGTTTGGGTGTAGGCATGAAGTCCAGTGGCTGAGACTGAGAGAGGCTTCCTTTGTTATAATCAGCATGGTGATGTCACTGTCTGCTTCAACTACTTATACTCCTGTTTTTATTTGTAAAGGAACAAAGCTTAATATAAGAGTACATTTGCATCAACTGACTTGTGATTAAGGATTAAGGATACACCGTTATTTTAGGGCTGGGGCAGACAGGGAGAAGGCAGTTTGGGGAGATTGTTGCCAGCGATTAATTGCCAGGCGACAGAATCTCCCTGAATCTCCCTGTCTGCACCTAGCTTTAGGCTTCGGCCAAATCCTCTGTGAACAATTTAGCCCAGGATGGATATGCATACGGCACAGCTTGAAAACCTTGGTTCCCGAGGAAACGTCATGTCGCAAAGGATATAGGAGTAGGCAGTAGGGGGGTCTCTGCCCATTGCCCAGTTAGCAGTAATAATAATATAATAAGTCTATTTAATATCCATGTTGCCCAGGGAAGCCAAAAATTTGGACACCCCTGATTTAGCCAAATACTGAACCAAATCCAAACCCTACTTTGCATATGTAAATCAGGGAAGTGAGGGGGGGGAAGAACCATGCACATGGCGCGCAACTTTAAAAAAAATTTGAATTTCCTGATTTTTTTTTTTTTTTGGATTTGGTTCAGCCAAATCTGAAGGCACACACGTCTAAGGCTTTCCTGAGATGTTTTTTGCTTAATAAAATATTTTAACTGCATCTAATAATGGAGTGTGATCCGGTTTGTGCCAGCCCATGAATTACATATTTGCAAATCCAAATCCTGCTGAAAAAGGCGATATCCTGGATTCGGTACATCACTACTTGTGATTGCAAATCCACTGCAAAGTAAAGCTGGCCATACACGGGCTAATAAAAGCTGCCGACAGACGGTCGCCAGCCTTATTGGCACGTGTGTCGGGCCCTCTGATGCGCTTCCCCGAATGATATCTGGCTCAGAATCTATGAGCTGTCGATCGGGCAGAGCTGAAAATCCCCTTGGATAGTGGACTGCATCTGTTTGTTGATGTGGTCCCGTGATCCAATTGCTCATATTGTTTTTAATTATGATCTGATTGTTGGGCCATGTTAAATGTGTTATTGGCACTGCCATTTTCAGTACGCCATCCATGTGTCCAATAATGTTAAGACGGCAGACCCCACACAGTTGCATCTTTTCATTATATATGCAGTTGTAGCTCGAAATTAAGTTTCTCCCGTTTCTGAAAACGGGGCATTTAGTTAGAATAATAAGTAATTTCTATAGCGGTTTCTCGCTTTAAAGGCAGTGACATACTTAAATACAAAGTTCTGTGCTTTATCAGCACTTTCTTTTTTGTTACACTTGTTCAGAGGCAGACATGTTATGTTTGTGCTTGGCACACTCTGCATTTTCTCCTCCGCACTGCAAACACTGAAGCAGCCGCCCCATCGATCTATATCGGAGTGATTTATAGCACTGGTATCTGCCTGGCAGTGTGCACCTGAAGCAGAAATCTTCTCTGGGAAATTCCAAAGCAAGCAATGACGTCATCAGAACTACGATTGATTAGACAAAACACCATATGAGGTAAGCACAAGTCCCTGTACACACAGCCATCTAAAATAGTGTCTACATTGTAGTGCAGATACTGTAAATTGATTTTACTTTTCTCTGATGCTCTATTTATACCTATATTATGGCCCATTCTGCTGACCGTGGTTATTGCTGGAAATTACATGACTGTGTGCTTAGTTATATGGCACCTGCGGATGTAAATATGCCAGCAGAGAAAAGACCATCTGCTACAGGTCTTGACTGTGAATTAAAATAGGCCCTGGCATTTCAGGTACACAGAGGCCCAAACAGCCTCCACCAGCCGACTACTGACTTTCTATGGGACCTTATAGCAGCCACTCTGGCATTTGCCAGAACCCACAGATTGCCAGTCCGGGCCTGATCTGCATTTCATTCAGTGAAACCGTTGTGTGAAAGGGCTCAGCTGTGCATGATACAAGTCTGTGCATTCTGCGGCTACTAAAGAGCAATACCACTGACCACTGTGAAGCACACTAAAACCACCGGCTGTTGTACAATACGGGAGTGCTCACTAGTAGCAGTCTCACGTTGCAATTCATAATGTTAATACCCCACTTTGGCCCCAAATGAAATATTTACCAGCCACCTAGTTAGTTGGAACATATATGCTTTGATAGTGCTGCATAGAGTGTGTCATATTTATTTACTGTGATGAGCTTGAGAACCACTGTTATAAAGAATCATTAAGGGTAAGGGAACACTGCAAGTTTTGGGGGGACAATTTCCCCTAACTGCCTTCCCGTGCCATACCTCCAGCTTGGATGTCAAATCATTAGCGGTATGACACGCGCGACACTTCGTTTTCCGAAGTCGGACGAAGTTTCCTCGTGAGACCACTTCGGGCGACTTTGGAGAACGAAAGCAGCAAGTGCCATATCGCTAGCGATTTTACGTTCAAGCCGGTGGTATGGCACGGGAAGGCAGTGTCGTGCCCTTACCCAAAAGGGGGTGTTCACCTTCCAAACCATTTTTTCAGTTCAGTTGCTTCCGATAGTTCCGCAGAAATAAAGACTTTCTTCACTTGATTTCCATTATTTGTTTTTTACCGTTTTTCCAAAATCTAAGTTGTTAAATATTCGTATCTCTGGTAATTCAGGTGCAGACTCTAAACTGTTACAATTTTTTTCAACATTTAGTTGATACATTTCCCAGCAGCATCTCTGGAATATTGGCAACTATTATTACAGCCGCCTGTAATGAAATCCAGAGATTCTGCTCAGCAGGGAGAAAGATAAATTTATCCATTAAATGTATCAATTTAGAACAGTTTACAGCAGTGATCCCCAACCAGTAGCTTGCGAGCAACATGTTGCTCCCCAAACCCTTGGATGTTGCTCCCAGTGGCCTCAAAGCAGGTGCTTATGTTTGAATTCCAGACTTGGAGACAGGTTTTGGTTGCATAAAAACCAGGTGTACTGTCAAATAAGGTCTTCTGTAGGCTGCCAGTCCACATAGGGGTCATCAAATTACAGTCCTTATTTGGCACCCCATTAAGTTTTTCCATGCCTGTGTTGCTCCCCAACTCTCTTTATTTCTGAATGTGGCTCACGAGTAAAAAAAGGTTGGGGACCCCTGGTTTACAGGGTTGGTGCCCCCCACCCAAGCTGCTTTAGAAGACGAAAAATTACCCTTTACTATGCAATATTAGAGAAGCAGTCACACATAGAAAATTGTGGGAAAAAGTCTTTATTTCTGGTTGATCTATCTGAAAACAACTAATTTTTGAAGGTGAACAACCCCTTTGTCTACTATATGTAGCCACCTATAGGCACATATCTACTAGCATTCATGGTGCAGCAGTTTCTCTCTCTGCAGCATTGAGTATGCGGTAGCTGGGGGGGGGCAGGCCTATACATATACTAAAATACAAGACGTTTATCTGTTATTGAATGACAACTAAAGTGTAAAATAGAATAATGTTAGAAATGCTGTATTTTGTATACTAAACATAAACATGAACTTACTGCACCACAAGCCTAATCAAACAAATGATTTATGCTTTCAAAGTTGGCACAGCGGGCTGTCATCTTGTAACTTTGTTATACATCTTTGCAAGACCAAGACTAAGCACATGCTCAGTGAGGTCTGGGCTTCAGTTGGGAGGTTAAGATTAGGGGTCAAGACATTGCAAGTCGAATAATATCTGGCATAGAAGCCAATACAGCAAGACTGGTTAATAATCCGAATATACATCGAGGTCAGGGAAGTAAGGTGGTTGGGCTCCCCCCTGCCATTTGAGAGAATGATCATTTCCCTGCAGAGCAGTCAGGGACCGTATGAAGTTTCCTATCTGCAGCTGTCAGAGCAAGTAAAACAAAGGGGGGATTTCACTGCATACAGTCAGGGTTATTCTAAAAACTGTACACATTTTTTAATCAAAGTATATTGGAGATAGATTTCTTTTTCATTAAAGAAAATAAAAAATGGAATTTTATTTTTTGCCTTTAAAGTATATGAACAAGTGTGGTAGCAGTAAATTTGAAGTAAGCTGTAAGTGTATGTGGTATGAATAAGCTAATGATGTCACTACAATTGTACTTTTGTTTGCTCAACAATGAACACACTCTTCCTGTTTTTATATTGATGGCCGATGGCAGCCAAATCCAGACTTATCCGCTGTAATTCTGTTTTGGTTGTTGCCTACCTGTTGTGAGCAGTCTGACCCGCAGAAGACTTTTATGTGGGGAAAAAAAACCCTTTATTCGTCAATCAAAACTTTATTTATAATGCATCCCCACCGCATAAGTTAAAGGAACAGTTCAGGGTAAAAATAAAAACTGGGTAAATAGATAGGGTGTGCACAATAAAAAATGTTTCTAATATAGTTATTTAGCCAAAAATGTAATGTATAAAGGCTGGAGTGACTGGATGTCTCATATAACAGAATACAACACAACATCCTGCTTTTCAGCTCTCTAAATCTGAGTAAGTCAGCGACTTGAGGGGGGGCCACATGGGACATAACTGTTCAGTGAGTTTGCAATTGATCCTCAGCATTCAGCTCAGATTCAAAAGCAACAGTTATGTCCCATGTGGCCCTCCCTCTAGTCACTGATTGGTTACTGCCTGGTCACCAGGGAAACCAGTCAGTGTAAACAAAAGAGAGCTGAAAAGCAAGAAGTAGTGTTCTCTCTGTTAGGTTAGACTTGCAGTCACTCCAGCCTTTATACATTACATTTTTGCCTAACTAACTATATTGAAAACATGTTTTATTTTGCACAGACTATCTGTTTACCCAGTTTTTACTTTTATACTGAACAATTCCTTTAAAATACTGTACAGCTAGAATGTAAAGCACCTCTTTCTTCACACCTTGGCCTTTGGCATTCTATCTTGACAATCTCACGTATTTTTCTCAGTTGTGAAAATTCACGGGTAGCAACCCTACTTATAATGGGGGTTGCTGGAGATGCCGGCACATTGATTAAGTATGATGTTTTAGGTGGAATCATCAGGAAATCCAGACTGACTGAGTTTTACAGTTCAAGTGATGATAAGCAAATGTAGGAACCTGTTTCTGCAATAGCTTTCACTATTAAAACATGTCGTTTATGCTTCTCTGCTTTGACTAGTCGCGTGACCATGAAACATAATGTAAATAGCAATTCCAATTTCATTAATGTTTTTTTTTTTTTTTTTTTTTTAAATGTACTTTCTGACTGCAAATAGTCAGAATATTTTGTAAAAGAGGTCAGATCAGCATTGGTTCTATCCCTCGCTGGTAATCCTGCGGATAAAGATTATAGAAAGATTACAAGACTGTTTTCCGGTGGGGGGTTTGGGCTTGTAGTACACATAACTAGATCAATCACCATTTAAAAGGCAAAGAGGGAGCTTCTGTGTAAACTTAAAAAAATATATTTAAAAAAAACTGTAGAGAAGCTGTCAGGATTTATTTGGTTTTAAAGCTATAACACTTAAATATAGCCCACAGCATGCCCTAGACTTGCTGTTGAACCTTTTGTCTATAGCACAAGTTGCAGAATCCCTGAACCTGGCCTTGTATTCTGTCTCTTACTTGAATTGAAATCTCCTGACACTGAGCACGGACAGACACGTACTCTTGCTGACATTACTTTCAGATGAAAGCCATGCGCAAATGCTTCTCTGCCATCTGAAAAATGCAGGTGGTGAATACTGCTTAGGGGGTAATATTAATAAATTGTCTACCAGTCAGCAGGTACGTATTTACTAGTTAGATGTAAATGTATTTTATTACATTATACCAACAATGCTCTGGTTCTGACAAGTAGCTGAAACTTTGGGCGACTTCGGAATTCCACTCGTAAGGGTGAAGAGACATGGAGCTACTAGTAGCAGCTACTTGGTATGCATGAATATATGTCTTAAGCATGCGCATATCCTCTTGGCATAGTAGAACTCATCAAGATAGAATCCTGGCCAAGGTGCTCCTGTCCCAGGCCCTGAGCTCAGGGAGGGGGACAATCCATATACAATGTGAGAAAAGAGGCTTTAAGCTACTCTGGAGAACAACAGATCGATCAGACCAAAAAACTAGGTTTAAAAAGTAGAAACAAACATTTCTTTGAACAATCATCTCGAGCCTTACGCGTTTTGTGTCCAGAGGAATCCTAGGCTTCTAGCCTAGACACAAAAGGAGGATACTGCTCACAGTAGGGGGCTGAAAGTGGCTTGTGGATGTCAGCCCGTGTGGCCTAGTCTCAATCCTTCTGGACCATGACCATATATAAGTGTAAATGTAACTTATTTGAGCAGGGGTTGGCTTGTTTTGCGATGTGGTGGTCACCCTCACTTTGGTGCATTCTGTAAACCAAATGTTTGTTGTTGGTCTCCATGTGTGCTCTATGTGCTTTTGTTTGTACCCATTTTTCATGGAATATGTTTTGCTTCCTTAAAGGCACAGTCACACCAAAAAATGAAAATGTTTTAATGGAATTAAAAGATAAAGTACTGTTGCCTTGCACTGGTAAATGTTGTTTGTGTCAGAAAGACTAGTATAGTTAATATAAACAAGCTGCTGTTTATATGTACTATAGTAATGGTTCTCAAGAAAACACACAACTTTTACCAGTACATGGCAACAATACATTGTATTCATTACTTTGATACATTTTCCTTTTTTGGTGTCACTGTTCCTTTAATAAAAACATATTGGCGTCTTTCTGTTTTTGTTGTATGACATTTAAAATGCTGTTTTCCTTTATAAAGACTTTATGTAGACTTTCAATTTACTCCAGTGCTTGAGAGCTGTAAGGGATATAAAAGCCAAATCCTTTTTTTTTTTTTTTTTGCTGCATGTGTGTCAGCATTCTGGTGATGTGATGGGATTAGACGGCAGCAACTGCCATCCCCTTAGGAGACAGCTGGCCACCGAGGAATGTCTCCTGTCTGGCACATATACATTTGTCTCTTAATGGTGTTTGGCAGAGCTATTACTGTCCACTGCAAACCTAGCACAAGAAATGTCTGTTTATTTAGTGCCTGCTTACGTCACCCTGACAGTTACATGCATTTGCCACATACACACACAAAGGTTAATGCAATGAAGAATATGGCACCTACTCAACTGTCAACTGAAAAAACACAAATTTCAGGCACCCTTTTGACTTACCACCCTAGCCACCTGCAACTTAAAGGCATACTATTATGACTGTAATGATGCTGTAAAAAGGGTGTATAGTCAGAGTGATAGAAACAGCATGTATAGCATCACTCAGCTGCTGCCTCAGCCATTCCATTCTGACAATCCTGCAGGGGTGCACGTCATTTATAGACCTTTCTATGCAAAAGCCTTACTGCTGCCACTTTCCCCTCTGCCTCCGCAATCTTTGTGTTTTTGGTCACTTAAACCATGCCAGGTAAAGTGGTGATAATAAAAATGTTCTTCCTATGTAACTAGGCATCCCTTAGTACTTAGAGTTTGACTGTAAAATAAATACTGCTCAGATTTTATTAATGGGACAGGTTGTGGGTTTTAGGGCTCAGGGTTGGGGGGCAGTTTAAAGGAGAACTAAACCCCTTAACATAAAAAAGCCCCCCTCTGACCTTTCCCTCTATCACATAGAAAAGGGTTTCTATTTAAAAAAATATATAATTTGTGCACTAGAGTTCACAGGTGCCATCTCTGTCCCTTACAATTGTCTTTGTTATACTGAGCATGTGCAGTTGTAGCTGATCTCAGACTAGATCCAACAGCGCATGCTCCAGAAAGCTCCATGTTGGCAAAGAGACACATGAGACACAGAGCCCATTGTAAGGGACAAAAGATGGAGCCTATGAAGTCTACTGCCAGCAGCATATCCACAGTGTGCCAGGTTTCTGAGAAAAATCTTCAGAGAGCCCGGCGCAATACTTACCAATCTGCACCACTTCATGCCCCCTAACTCCCTCCCCATCCCCAGCCAAAGATAAGATAATGGCTGGAGAGGGCAGTGTTCCTTGTAACTGTAATGGAAGCAGACCCTTTGGTCTGGGCACCCTGTGACTCTGCTTCCTCTATAGTTTCATCACTGTCCACTGCACTATAATACATTTCTACAGGGGAGCACAGGTACAGGCAACAGAATCCTCTTAGAATGTCTGACCCAAGGCCACACTAGCAGCATCAAAGCCATTACAGGTATCTGATCCACTATCCGGAAACCCATTATCCAGAAAAGTTCTGAATTATGGAACGGACATTTCCCATAGACTCCATGTTGTCCAAATAATCCACATTTTTAAAAATCTATTTTTTCTGTAATAATAAAACAGTACCTTGTACATGATCCAAACTAAGATATAATTAATCCTTATTGAAATCAGAACCAGTCCATTGTGTCTATTTAATGGTTTGATGATTTTCTAGTAGACTTAAAGGAGAAGGAAAGGTTAAAACTAAGCAAGCTTTATCAGAAAAACTTAAATAAATAAACCAGTAAACCCTCAAAGTAATGCTGCTCGGAGTCCTCTGTCAAAAGAAACACTGCGTTTCTTTCCTTCTATTGTGTACACATGGGCTTCTGTATCAGACTCCTGCCTTCCGCTTAAAGGACCAGTAACATCAAAAAATGATTGGTTTATTAAAGTAATAAAAATATAATGCAGTGTTACCCCGCACTGGTAAAACTGCAGTGTTTGCTTCAGAAGCACTAATATATATTTATATAAATAAACTGTTGTGTAACCATGGAGGCAACTAGTGAAAAGAGAAAAGGCTCAAGTTACACAGCAGATAGCAGATAAGCTCTGTAGAACATACTGTTATCTGTTATCCATTACTTATCCTGTGCCATGTAGCCGTTTTTCAATTTCCGCCATTGTTACTCAGCAGCTTGTTTACATGAACTATAGTAGTGTTTCTGAAGCAAACAGATCAGTTTTAACAGCGCAGGACAACACTATATGATATTTTCTTTACTTTAAAACACTTTCATTTTTTTGGTGTTACTGTTCCATTAAACCTCTTTACCCTGGGTGTGAGCATGCTCGGTTTGCGCCTCTCCCTTCTCCTTCTTCCATCCCAACTGTAATTTGAACCCAGAGCTAAGAGTGAACAGGAAGTGGTCACACCAAGCTAATATGGCAGCTGTATCCTAAACAGAGAGAGAGAGTTTTTCAGCATTCTACTGAATTTTGTTCTAGCTTGCACTATTGTGGCTAATCTATTGGCAATAAGCCGCTTCATTAGCTTTCCTTGTTCTTTACGGTATGATCCAAATTACGGAAAGACCCATTTTCCAGAAAGCCCCAGGTCCTGAGCATTCTGGATGACAGGTCCCGAGCGTTCTGTATGACGGGTCCCGAGTGTTTGAGCATTCTGGATGATTGGACCGAGCATTCTGGATAACAGGTCCCATACCTGTACCAGGAAAGTGTGTAAAGAGGCAAATTCAAGCTTTTGGCCTTGTAGCACTTTTTTTACTCCAATCTGCGACATATGCAACTCACAGATCAGCTCTTCAGTTCTATACTTTTATGTTTTTTTCCAACTTCAAAATTGTCACAGTCTAAATTATTTGATATTAACTAATACGGATTTCAGTGTCACTACATACGATATAATTGTGTGATCTGAGTTTGCGCTTCTATGTTTTATTTGTGTTTTATAGGTTTGTTATGCACACAATTGGAAGTTTGTTTATATGAGATACATTTTGTACTTTGATTTTTCTTTGTTTCCCTTGAAAAAGTGCACAGGTGGCGACTGAAACACTTGGTTACCAGTAAAAATGTTTTCTTTTTTTTTCCCCAAGTCCTGATGAGTTCTGTATTTTTTTTTTATTTTATACTAAACTAACTGTAGATCTTAAAATCACTGTAGCCTTGGAGTAATGAGAGAGAGTCTTTTGTATTCACTGTGTAGCCTTTCCCCTGTCCCTTGCGTAGCCTTCGCGTGTCGCTGTGAGTTATTCTCTTCTCATTGGTGTGTTTCCTAATTGATTTTATTATCGGTGGCACCAATGATCCTAAACAAGAGTTAAATGCATAGATAAATCCATTTTTTCTAGATTTCTGTGCATCATGTATTCATTTAGCAAGGAACTGTCATTTCTGAAGGCATAACTTTTCTCTTTATAACCCTGTGATTTTTTTTCTTTTGCTAGGAACAAGCTCCAGTCCTAGTGTACCACCCAACCCCAAGCCAGACCCGCCTAGCAACGCAGCTTACTGAGGAGGAACAGATCAGAATAGCACAGAGGATAGGACTTATACAGCACCTGCCTAAAGGAGTTTATGATCCTGGAAGAGATGGATCTGAGAAAAAGATTAGAGAGTGAGTCCTGTAAAGCCTGAAAAGCATTTCCACACTGCACTTGCTCTACACTTCTAAACAGCACCCTATCTGGAGAATGTAATCGTGTGAAAATCCCTGTTTTTCTAGCTAGGGCTTTTAAAAGCTTGAGATGTTTAGCTAAAATTCCAATCAGAATAGTGGCATAGGTGGGGGCTTGGTTGATCCAGCATATAAAAGATAGTTAAGCACACATTCACCATGCTGGAATAACAAGGATTATCACTTGTATGTTATAAAATACAGCTTGTCAGGCCACACTAGTGGTTTCACCTGTTGGTGTTACTGGTCCTGTAAAATCTTTCTTTAAGAGAGAGACCAGTTACTATAAAGTTTTAATTCTTTTCATCATTTCAGTGGGGCTCATTTATAAACACTGGGCAAATTTGCAGCTGGTCAGTAACCCATAGCAACCAATCAGTGACTAGCTTTGTTTCAGTCTGTTGCAGTTTGAACACAAAGCAATCATCTGATTGGTTGCCCAAGAGCAAATTTGTCCAGTATTTATAAATGAGCCCCACTGAAATGATGAAAAGAATAAAAAAAAAAAATAAATAACCCATCTGTTCAAGTTCTGCCTTTGTTTCAGATCCCCTGCATCCTTTTATAAACTGATCATTTGCTACACACCGATAAGCACAGAATCAGCTTGTCAGCACACACACACACTGGATTTAAACATCAGCAAGCCTATGTTAGCATTTCTGCACCACAATCTGCTCAGTGTGTGTTTTGTAAACAACGGATGTGCAATTAGCCTTATATTGCAAGCTCAGAAGTTCATACACACATTGGCCACCTGTCCCTTTTATAAAGCCCATAAGCATTTATTGCTCGTTATGCCATGTAATTGCGCTTTTTATGCCCCCACCATTGCTGCACAAAGTTTGGAGTTTGATATTCTATTATAGGCTAGAATGTCTGATCAAGAATATTTATACATTGTTTTAAACACAATCAGTTTTTGTGGAGACCTCCCTAAAGCTCTGAAAGCATAGCTACAACAAGCAGTTGATGGTACCGACGTAGGTTTAACATCCCAGTTATTTACTTTCTGTAGGCTGTGGAATGCCAATGTTTTTACACCGCATGACTGTAAAGTGCATTGTGCTGCTTCTGTCCAAAAGGTCTGTTATTAACCACAGCACTGTGCACTAGTGAAGGGTCTCTACATCCAAACATAAAGATTGACACTGGAGCTAAGGAAGCTCCTGCTCTCCAGAGCCTACAAGCTAATTGACCTGCAAAGAGAACACAAGACTTGGGCAACATTAAGGATTTGGAATCCATTGGTGGTGGTGGCTTATGAAATAACATGAAGGCTAAGGCTAGGGACAGACAGGGAGATTCGGGGAGATTCTGTCGCCTGGCGTTTAATAGCAGGTGACAATCTCCCCGAACTTCCTTCTCCCTGTCCGTCGCTAGTTTAAATGACAAAGCGCCAGCGCTGTGCACACGCGGCGTGGCGATTTCCGGAATCACCCGAAGTTTACTCACGAAGTAACTTTGGGCGATTCCAGAAATCGCCACGCCGCGTGTGCACAGCGCTGGCGCTTTGTCATTTAAAGTAGCGACAGACAGGGAGAAGGAAGTTCGGGGAGATTGTCACCTGCTATTAAACGCCAGGCGACAGAATCTCCCCGAATCTCCCTGTCTGTCCCCAGCCTTAGAGTTGATCAAGAGCTCGAGGCGTTCCTGTTATTTGTATTCAAGTAATATGAGATTAGAAGGTTCCATGGGGTCATGATCAGAATGATGTATAATCTCTGTGAAGTGCTGCACAAAAAAACTGGAAATAATAAGAAGTAAGGCTGCAGGCTAAGTGCTTTACACATGGCCTGCACTTTGCCTGTGGAGGGTACAGGTAAGGGATCCGTTATCCAGAAACCCATTATTCAGAAAGCTCCAAATTACAGAATGGCCTTCTGTCATACTCCCCATCACAATGAAATAATTTAAAATTTGTAAAAATGATTTCCTTTTTCTCTGTACAGGTATGGGACCTGGGACAGGTATGGTATCCAGAATGCTCGGGACCTGGGGTCTTTCAGTAATTTGGATCTTCATACCTTAAGTCTGCTAGAGAATCCTGTAAACCTTAAATAACCCCAATAGGCTGGTTATGCCTCCAATAAGGATTAATTGTATCTTCGTTTGGATCAAGTACAAGCTACTGTTTTATTATTACAGATAAACAGAAAATAATTTTGAAAAATTTGGATTATTTGGATAAACTGGAGTCTATGGGAGATGGCCTTTCCGTTATTCGGAACTTTCTGGATAACTGGTTTCCGGAAAAACGGGGCCCGTACCTGTAAAATAGAACAGTAATTGTACTTGATCCAAACTAAGATAATATTAATCCTTATTGCAAGCAAAACCAGCCTATTTGATTTATTTAATGTTAGATGATCTAGTAGATTTACAGTATGAAGATCTTGTTATTCGGAAAACCCCAGGTCCTGAGCGTTCTGGATAACTGGTCCCATACCTACACATTGTTCTTTTTTTTATTTTTTAGACGACACGTATCTGAGCCTTGCATCCTCCCATTCTAAAGGTTTTTTTTTTTTGGTTATTGTATGTATATACAGCTTTACATACATTTTCTTTGCAGCATATAGTAATGTATACTCTTTCTTTTCAGATGTGTCATCTGTATGATGGACTTTGTATATGGTGATCCGATCCGATTTCTACCCTGCATGCATATTTACCACATGGACTGTATAGACGACTGGCTGATGAGATCATTTACTTGCCCTTCCTGCATGGAACCCGTGGATGCAGCATTGCTGTCTTCATATGAGACTAATTAACCCTAAAGGGCCTAGCCCACAGAACAAAGACCATTACTTAAGGGGGTCCTCTCTTCCTTGCTCTTCTGAGCCCAAAGAGCCAAAGGATAAGAATTAGAAAAATTGCACAGAGATCTATAAAATGTCTTATCAACTGGCAGTTTAAAACAAACCGTGTGTTATGTTGTAAGGACGCCTAGGGACTACTGTGTGGCAAGCTAATACCGCGGCTTACTGGATATATGGAAATCTGCACTAGAAATTAGTGTCTACCCCTTACAAGTGTCGCCCTTGAAGTCATGCCCTCGACAGTACTTCTGCCATATTCTGTTTCCCCCTTGATTCTCGTGCGCACCGCTCTTGTTCTGCTTTAAAAGTCTGTGTGTTTGTGTATAAGGGGCGGTGAGGATGTCCATCTCTGGGGAGGAAACACTACAATCTTTGCTGTGGATCCTCTTCTCTAATTGACGTAGGATCCAGAAGTGACAGTCTGTATACCTGCATTTCCAGTATATCTATAGCTTTCAGTAAGAATATTAAGGGCAGAGTTACTGCAAGAAGCACAGAACTGCAGTTCAATCCAAATGTTCCACTCACTGGAGAAATGTGATGAATATTTTAACAGACTTCATACCCAATCCTAGGGTTTCCCGGAAGCACATTTGTTTTTGGATCGAGACAGAGGATAAAGCTATTTCTAATTTCTGGAAAGAATTTGCTTTTCACATTTTAGAAAACTGGCACACTAGTAGTCTCACCACCCCTTGTTGGCTGAGCTGCCCGAAGCACACTAAGGCCTGGCCCCCCCGGACAAGGGAGAATCATTTGCACCTTTTTATTATTATTATTAATAATTATTGTAATTCCTTCCATTTGATATGGAATCCATGGCCTTGTGGCTCTGTAAATTGGAACATTGTTGTTTCTAGGCAGTCTCCATATGCAAACGCCTTTTCTGTATGAAGTATATTCAGATGGATATATGTGCGTGCAAAGCGAATCAAGCAGCATTTAACCGCCAACCATTAATAAAATGTCAACTGATACTGAACCCTGTATTAAAATTAAGACCTAGATTATGCCTATATCTCTGTATTTTAACTCCCTGCAGTAAGATGTACCCACAGCACATTGAACTGAATGCATGTCTGGCTTGTGAGTGGTTACTCATCCTTTTTATGTTTATCACTACAGTACGTGGTTCTTTTTATTTTTCCTGTATAAACTATGTTTCCATCAAGTCTATCTTTCGATGGTTCTGCTAGTTCAGCACCAGATTAAAAGGATGTATCCCTGATATATAAAAAACTATGACTTTGCTGTCCTTCTAATTGCAGACTGGTAGCCAAGAAACGTCAGAAGTGAAATAATTGTGCAGCACACTACCTCTCAATCAGTGGACTGTTCTCAATAAACACTTCAGAAAGGTGTGTATGTTCAGCCTCTTGCTCCTCTTAGTACAGCCACAGCATCTGCATTACTCTGCTCCTAAAAGCTATGGAAGAGCAGCAAGAGTAACGGTGGCCATACAATATAAAATCTGCTCGTTGGGCGAGGTCCTAAATTGAGCAGATCTTAAGCAGATATGCCCACCAAAGGTAGGGCGATATCTGGTTAATCTGATCATTGGGATATACAGCCAAATGATCAGATTCCAATGCTGAGAATAGGCTCTGATGGGACGAGGACTGCATTAACTAGGCAATGTGGTCCTTGATTGCAAAGAAAGGTGGCCATACACCTAGAGATCCGTTCGTTTGGTCAAATCTGTCCACCTTGAGGTGGGCGGACTGATCCAACCATGGGCCCTAAGGCCCAATAATCAGATCATAACAGGTGGTCACATTGCTGGACTGCGTCAATAAACAGATGCATTCCGCGATCCAAGGGGATTTTTACCTACCAATCGGGGATCAGAGGGCCCCATATACCGACCAATAAGATGCTGACTTGGTAGATTATTGGCAGCTTTTATTGGCCTATGTATTGCCAGCTTTATACCCAAACCCTGTAGATCTTGTTTTCACTGGGAAGTTCACCTTGAACTAAAATATTGTTTTAAAGATCAATTCTAAGCAGCTTTTGAAGAGGGCTTATTTATGCAGGGTGTATTATTAAAGGGCAAGGAAAGGCAAATAAAATTCTATTTTTACTTTCTTTAATGAAAAAGAAACCTCCAATATACTTTAATTAAAAAATGTGTACCAGTTTTATAAGAAACCTGACTGTATGCAGTGAAATTCTCCCTTCATTTACTTCTGTGGATGGGAATTGTCAGATGGTCCCTAATTTCTGGCAGGGAAACAGTCATACTTCTGAACAGCAGGGGAAGCCCCTGCCTTCCCAGCCATGCAGAACTCAAGCAGCTTTATTATTTTGATCATTTATGACGATCCCTAAGAAACCCAGACCACACTGAGCATATGTATATAGTCTAGTCTTGCAAAGATGTATAACAAAGTTACAAGATGACAGCCCCCTGTGGCCAACTTTGAAACATAAATCATTTGTTTGATTAGGCTTGTGGGGCAGTAAGTTCATGTTTATGTTTAGTATACAAAATACAGCATTTCTAGCCTTATTCTATTTTACACTTTCCTTGCCCTTTAATTGTGTAACATCGCTTATTCAGCCTGTGTCCAGCCTGCAAATGAAAATGCCCTCCTTGCAGTCACTGACCCAGCAATCAAAAGTCTGGGTTGAAGGTGTTGGTAACCTTCAAATGAATGTATAGTATGATGTAGAGAGTGAAATTCTCTCTTCTATCCTATTCCTTGAAGATTGCTCTGTGCTGCAACTGCTAACTACAATCCACATATATGTGAAGGAAAAAGGAAATCCAGCATATTTACTGACAAACAAACTTTTATTCCAAGTAGTGGTAAACGCTTGATAAAGGGTATTAACCACTACTGGGAATAAATAAACATTTGTTTGCAGTAAATATGCTGGATTTCCTTTTTCCTTCACATATATTTGGATTGTAGTTGCTATGGACCAAATGACCCTAGCAAACATGCACTGATTTGAATTAAGAGACTGGAATATGAATAGGAGGTGGACTGAATAGAAGTATATAAAAAGTGGCAATAACCATACATTTGTAGCCTTACAGAGCATTTTTTTTAGATGTGGTCAGTGACCCCCATTTGAAAGCTGGAAGGAGTCCGAAGGAAAAAAAAAATATAAAATGGCATTAACAGTTTCTGCCAACATTGTTTCTTCATTTTTTTGCTGTTAATAATGGAAAACCCACAAACTGCAGACTGTTCTGACCTATGTGTGTTTTGTAAATTGTAGTCCAAATGTATAAAAGTGGCTCACAAATATTGTAGTCCAAATGTATAAAAGTGGCTCACAAATATTGTAGTCCAAATGTATAAAAGTGGCTCACAAATATTGGAGTCCAAATGTATAAAAGTGGCTCACAAATTGGACTATTGGTTCCAAACACATTTACCTAAGCAAAAAGCAGTGCAAACGGTCATCCAGAAGGCATTCTTGTTAGAGGTCATGTCCAGCCAACAAATCCTTTTTTTTTTTTATTTGCACAATGAAAGAAAATGTAATCCTAAGCATTTTTCATACTCAGTAGAACTGGCCAAATGTAATTGCAGTGGAAAGCAGTTTGTTTGTCATTGTCCACATCCCTACTCTCCTTTCCCTGACTTACCTATATGAGTATATGACTTACCTATATGAGTATATGACTTACCTATATGAGTATATGACTTGCCTATATGCGTATGACTTGCCTATATGCGTATATGACTTGCCTATATGAGTATATGACTTGCCTATATGAGTATATGACTTGCCTATATGCGTATATGACTTGCCTATATGAGTATATGACTTGCCTATATGAGTATATGACTTGCCTATATGAGTATATGACTTGCCTATATGAGTATATGACTTGCCTATATGCGTATATGACTTGCCTATATGAGTATATGACTTGCCTATATGCGTATATGACTTGCCTATATGCGTATATGACTTGCCTATATGCGTATATGACTTGCCTATATGCGTATATGACTTGCCTATATGCGTATATGACTTGCCTATATGCGTATATGACTTGCCTATATGCGTATATGACTTGCCTATATGAGTATATGACTTGCCTATATGAGTATATGACTTGCCTATATGAGTAAATTGTCTCTCCAGTTCTCAAAGTACCTTGCCATGTTCTGTTCTAAACCTGCCTGAGAGGAACGAATAACAGAAGTGCCCCCACAAAGTGCTGTACAGGTATTGCTACAATATATATACACATATTAATATAAAGTATATTGCTACAATTAAGCCTTAAAACCATAAGGCAACTTAAAGAAATGCAAGAAACGTGGGTTCTGCATTAAATACTCATAATCATCTTTATTAAATATATATTAAAAGCATATATGTAGGTTTGGCTTAGTTTTTCACAGAAAGCTTTAGGCCTGAGCCTCTCCCTGCCCATATGCATTAGAATATATTTACTAAAGATGGTTATTATGTAAAGAACCGGAGTTGGTCAGTTATTGTAATGTTGGATCCAATGACTCCATTGTACTTATTGTTACTGAGTGACCAGAACAGCTCAGCAGATTTGTATTTACTCTGTGTGACCACATGGGTGATTGACTTTCCTTGGAAAGATGTACCACTCACATCCGTGTTACTCTTATAATCACATGACTTGAACAGTTAATAACACACTGATATGTGCAGGGCATTTGCTTGTAACACTGTATGCGAAAATGAAAGCCCCCTACCCCCCCCCCCAAAAAAAAAAACATTCACAGCAGCAGAAACTGAGCAGCTGCTGTAAACGTTGGCTCCAAGTGACTGGTAGCAGCTTCTGCTCTGCACTAAAGACTTTTCCTGCATAACATCTGGGGCTATGGAGTGGACATGAATGAAGATCAAATATTGATATGTACACCTATGCCCAAGGCAAGCCCCCAGCCATCATTTCCCCACCCCCATCACATTCCTTGCCTGTGGATTGTACATGCAAAGAAGCCATATTGATCATGTGTATACTGCACATTTCTAAAGCAACAGTGATCCTGCCAGGGCTGTAGTTATGAGGAAGGGAAGAGATGGGAGAGAAGATGAGACGTTTTAGGCAGAGGATGAGGCACAAAACTCTAGGTGAGGTGCAGAAAAAAATAGGAGAAAGTGGTAATGACAGAAATAGAAGAGCGAAATGGAAAAGTAGCAAAATACAAGACCAAGATTAAAGTGGTTGGGGCTTCCACTAAGAGAAAAACATGAGAAAATTAGAAGTCAACTCATGACAAGGGAATGTACAGCACATCTGAAAAATCCTACCAATTCATCGTTTTGACAAACCGTGATATGATTGCATAATAATGCCCCCCATTAACTGCAGTTGGCCAACATATCATGTGCCATAGCTTAGCCTCAACATCTAATTTAAAGAAAAAAACCTGAGTTTGTCATACTAGAATTGCTACCTGGGAAAGGTGGAAGAATTAACATTGTATAATTAGCAGCTGCATTTAATGACTGTGATACTGGGGAATGTATAACCTTGCAGTTTTGAGATTTGCCCACAAATTGACAAGCTGAAACCCCGAGGGTTCTTTGCTGTGCCAGTCAACATTTTCATCACATTGGTTTGCTCCTACATATTTTTCCTACACCCAGCCAATGGCGTGCAGCAAAATGAATGCTGAGAAAGACCATCAATAGTGTTGTTCAGATACTGATATCACAAAACTTGCTTGTCACAACACTTTTATTCTCCACACAAGGACTAGACTCCATGTGAGAGTTTGTAGGATAGTGTTGGATCAATAAACCTCATCCTAAAAGTCAGATGTAGTCGTGGGGATCCAAATAGAATGGGACTGACAGAAACGGATGTGTAAACTACAAGGAAGATTTCAGATCGCTGCATCTGCATCCAATGAGAGAGAATCTGATGGTGTTTTTTCCCCCTTTGAAATGCATTGAATGTTGGATGTAAATGCATGAACAAACTACCATTAAACTTTATTTGATATGACTTGTTAACTGTAGGAGGGTCAGTTTTTCGTAGGAGCTAACAAATCTCCGGCTGTTGGAAGGCAAGATCAGATAAAATCTGACCCACCAAATCAAAATCTCCCATGTACTCCCTAATCCGTTCCTGCCAGGGCTTGTAGCTTGTTCTAATTTAATAGGTAGCAGTTGGGAACATGAACACATTACATCTATCCTGCTTCTTCTGATCATTTATTCACAAATCCACCTGCTGTGAAAGCCTTGGGTTTTATGTTTCCCACAGCTTTGTCATTAGGTGCAGCAGACTCGGGCCAATCGAATTCTACCACTTACACTAATCCTCGCCCCCTCTGAAAATGTTAACCATAATTGTATCCCATTTGTTTAAAAAAAAACCCAGGTTCAGATTCAGGTGCTGAGGCCATCCAGTGTAATTCTGAGCAAAAATGCTGCAAGTTGGTAAAAACATTGAGAATTTCTTCCAAACATTGTACTTTGCACACTGTGTCTGGTAAGTCAGTGCTCCTTTATTTGTTTCTCCAACTAAATTATTGCTTTGACAATCATTCTCGTGTTGATGCTTCACAAGGACATTTGTATTTCCATTTTCCCTCTGACAGCAGCCTGACTGTAACCAAGAAGGAGCAGGGAATAAGGTAAAGGCTGCCTTAGTAGCAAACAGAACAATCCCACTATATATTATATAGTGAATAAAGTACCCCCTCTTGTAAAATATAAGGATATTATAAG
>CM044437.1:89022066-89061283 GCA_024363595.1 Xenopus borealis
TTTCAAAACTGAATATTAAAAAATCTGTTTGCTCTTTTGAGAAATTGATTTCAGTGCTAAAGTCTACTGGAGCAGCACTATTAACTGTTGCATTAAAAAAAAAAACATCTTTTCCCATGACAGTTTCCCTTTAAGAGTAAAAATAAAAACTGGGTAAATAGATGTGCAAAATAAAAGATGTTTCTAATATAGTTAGTAGACAAAAATGTAATGTATAAAGACTGGAGTGACTGGATGTCTAATATAATAGCCAGAACACAACTTCCTGCTTTTCAGCTTTTTAACTCTGAGTTAGTCAGCGACTTGAAGGGGGGCCACATGTGACATAATTGTTCAGTGAATTTGCAATTGTTATGGCTTGTGTGGCCCTCCCTCAAGTCACTGATTGGTTACTGCCTGGTCACCAGGGTAACCAATCAGTAGAAGCCAAGGGGTAAATTTATCAAAGAGTGAAATTCCGCCACTAGAGGGAAATTCCGCAGCTCTCAATTCTTTTCTATGGGATTTTGAAAGGCCTATTTATCAAGGGGTGAAGTGAAATTCCACCCTTTGATAAATATGCCTTCAAAAATCCAATAGAAATGAATGGAGAGCTGCGGAATTTCCCTCTAGTGGCGGAACTTCACTCTTTGATAAATGTACCCCCATGAGAGCTGCAAAGCAGGAAGTAGTGTTCTGGCTATTATGTTAGATATCCAGTCACTCAGCCTTTATAAATTACATGTTTGGCTAACTATATTCGGAATTCTTTTTTATTTTGTACAGCCTATCGGACCAAAAGGAGGAAACAGCAGGAGATACAGGGTCAGACCAGAAGGTCTTTTGTGAGTTATTTTTCCTTCTTTTTGTTTAATGACAGGTGGATAAGGATGGTGTAGAGCCTCTATCTCCCAGTGCTTCCTCCTTTTAGATTTGTTTGCTAATCTAATGAGCCGACACGTACAACATATAGACCTGGAGCAGAGGGACAAGACCAGTGTAAGATGATACTGTATGCTCCTGGAAACCTAAATACACTGAAAACCCTGCTGTGAATAAAACATGTGAATACCTGCTTGAAGTAACACAGGTGTGTGTCACTTTTTATTTAGTACTTGTGCAATATAAGTGATTTCTCTCTCTCTACATATATATAGTAAATAAAGTACCCCCTCTTGTACGTTATAAGGATCTTATAAGCTACCAAAGAGTTTCATGACCATATAAAAACATGAGGCCAAAGGCTGAGGTTACATGGTCTGAAAATTGTACGAATCAAATTTCCATGCGACTATCATTTCATCTATGACCAGCATTAGCAGAGGTGCAGCCATGGGAATTTATATAGTTGAAACAAAAAACATTCATTTTGTATGTCTTGAGGAACGTTCCCCTAGTGGAACTGATAATGTTAACATAAACATAGATATATAAATACAAATTGGATGTGCAGGTTGACAGGCATGTCCGTGAATTGCAGAAGGTATTTTTGGAGGGTTTTAACCTACCAAACAAGCCCCTACAGCAAGGCCTCCTTGATTTTAGCTATTAAGATTACATTCAAGTTAATGTTAGCATATATATATTTTTCTTTTTTATTTAAATATATGAGGAACATAGAAAATCTCACCTTGCCTCAAAAACTGTTGCACCCTGGCTTCAGAAGAACACGCTTCTTTTTCGCTTTAACCTTATTGTAGGATATCCTGCCCTGAGTCAATTATCAGATCACATTTATAAAATAAGAGCTTGAAATTGCTTTACGTTACAGTAGTCTGGAACTTGCTTGTGTCGGAACTATTCATTAAAATCTAAATGAAATAGTGGCAGAAACTGTCATGTGACTTAGACTGGCTGGCTATACGTTTCCTTCTCACTGCCCTGCTGCTGTGTTGGTATTCCATGAAGCTACAGGATAGGAAAGAACAACCTGCAACCGTCTAGCTTTTGCTAAATAACGACTTCCTGCATCTCAGTTGTGTCTAGGGATGCTGGAAGTGGAAGTTCAGCTGCAGCAAAAGCTGTGAGAAGAAAATGTGATAGGAATTACCTGGGAATCGTCTGCTTCTCGTATTAAATCTAGTATTTGTAATGCCAGTGCTGTGCTACGGTTGAGGTTTTCTCAAAAAACTGTTCCTGACAGTAACTTCAAGGGTTGTTGGAAGTATAAACATGGCTTCAATTTCATTCCTTGCAGGACAATGAATTAATCCAAAGCAGCACAACTGATCTGTAGATCACTTAGTCACTTAGGTAGAAGCTTCCTGTTGGCACGTTTCCCGCTTCAAGTTTGGGTCGGAGTCAAAACTATTGGCACTTCTCATTAATAAACATAATCAATAACTAAATCAGATACCTGTCCATACTGACCTCTTTGGCCATTGTCATGTTGACTACCCAACATGGATAGCAGGGATAGATGAATTAATTCATAAAAATATATTTGTATCTTCAGATGATGAGCAGGCACTTCTTTTTCATTGATTTTACTCCAAGACATTGGTTTGAAATGGTTTGCTCCTTTTCAGGTTTAGTCTATAAATAGACATATTTTATAATTATTTTTAAATTATATACCATTAATTGTTCTCTTAAAGTGCATTGCACTCACACCCAACATATGCTGTCAAGTTACTGATTTTGTAGTATCTGAGCATTCCTGAAATCTCTCAATCCCTGTGGATCACTGTAGTGATTACAAAGCCAATAAAAAAAAAGTTATAGTGTTGTATAGACGAAGGCGCAACCAGTTATTGCTTCCTCACTTCTAGCAGTGTAAAGCCTGTCCCACTGCAAGTTTATTACGGAACCTGCCAAACAGCATCTTCCTGGAGGCAATTCATCGTTAGTTGCTTGCTTTGCAGATGTGGAATTCCTCTAGAGATGTCCAGTGAATACTACTATCTTCCTTGGGTGTGAGATAAATAAGACTGGGATACAGTTACGACATTCATCAGCAGCCATTTTGTGGGACAGATTTTGCTTGTAGCAGGGCATCCTGAATCCTGAAATGTGTGCGGGATTCCATGGAGTAATTCTTGTAGTTGTTTCTGTCACAGGAAACATATTAATGAGATTAACGAGTGACCCTGGATGTGCTTTCAAGCCCAGTGAGTGAGCTTTAGCTTACAGTATATTTATTGAAAATTATATTGACATATCTGCCTTCTATGCAGATATTCCTGCAGTTTTTAGAACATACTATACACACAACATGTGATTACAACCAATGATTAGCATTGTAGCCTATTGGTGCTTGGGTTGATCAAATATCAATTGGGCTGACCCAATACAGGATCAATAGCCTGCCAACTCGGTCTAGGTCTAAGATCCACCTTTAGACTGTAAGGGGTTATAAATGCCAAAAACTTTTTTTTACTATAAAATCCAAATTTGAAGTGTGAGAAAAAGGTCCACCTTTAGACTGAAAGGTGGTTATTTATTAGCCCAAATGCCAAAAACTTGAAGAATTCAAATTTATTTTACTTAAAAATCTGAATTTAGTGAGAAAAAAAAAATATTTTTTTGAGATTTATTATACCCCAAAGGATGGAAAAAATGTCAGAATACAAAAATTTGCCATCTCAGACCTGCCGAGGTTGTTATAAATCAAAAATTTAGAAATTTTAGTTTTTGAGTGGAAAAATTCCAAATATTCGTACGATCCAAATTTTTCCTGAACTGGAATTTTTCAGGGAAAATGTATTGCTAAATAAGGGGGAATAACCCGTATGGATTTGGTCGGATTATATATATTTGGATTTTGCTAAATAACCCCCTTAGTGTCACTAATGTAAATGATGTATAATATTCGTAAAGTACGGTGGAATATGCCAGAATAGACAGGGATAAGTAGAGTAATAATAAACAGCACCATGTTATAAGTTCCCTAAAGTATTTTGCATAAAATGAAGGCAAACCACTATAATTGGTTAAGGTTGTAAATGAAAATATTGCCGTATGCAATCTTATAAGGCCATGCTCACTTAATTGCAGGGTGGACTTTTGCTGGATAGGTTTCTTTTTTTTTTTTTTACAAATTCTTGAATGTATAAAATTATATAATTTTACTCTGCCTTATGGCCAGAAAATCATTATCAGAAAAAGATTTTGTGTGATATTAAATCCAGAGAAATGATGACTATCATGCACTAGCAAGGCTTGATAAAGGACTCAGTGGAGTCCGAAACGTTGCCCTCTTTCTTGTATGCACATGGGCTAAACAAATAAACCACTTCACTGCTTTTACAAGAATACCAGTGTGCTACTGGTTTTATTTTTCATTGCATATCTGGACCTGAAGGGCAGGCGAAGGTCATCCAGTTTGAGCACCTGACACCCACACTTGGGAGATTTTCTATGGGTTAGAGCACTTCGAGAATTCCAGGATATCATGCACTAGCAGGCACGTATCATTTCTGTGTGGTGTGTGTGTGAACTGCGCTCACTCACTTGGCATTTTCCAGAAGTCGAAGGGCGTCCTCTTTCATTTCCAACTGAATATACAGGAGGGCGAGCTCCAGCATGGCATTGGGAATAAGGTAATGGTCATATTTAATCTTCTTCTCACTAAGAATAAAACAGGCAAATATAAAGAACTAGAAGGATACACACATCATACTTGTGTGTCCAGTACATTATTTCACTATAATAAAAGCATTAGACTAACTGCTGATTGGTTACATTAGATTACATGACCAGAGCAGACATTTCCGAGTGTTACTAGTCACCACTCACAGATCACCTTTACTCACTGCCTGGTGTAGAGACAATTTACATGAATATAAATGTAACTATAAGATCTCAATGCTGCCGGCTGACTGATAGATTATACTGTGTGCTACTGATTGCCAGCTCTGTGCAGTCATTCTCTGCTCATCTAGACTAATAAGCAATCACACTAATGACTAGATCACCCCTTTACCTGTGGATCCTTATACAATGCATGTTGCAGGGATGCATTTAAATAACAGTTGCCATAAATGATGCAATGTGTCATTATTCTGTTACCATGGAAGTTGCTTTGTAGAATGACATATACCAATGATTGTCAGACAGTATGGGTTCAAGCCCCTTTAAAAAGGTCCACATTGACTTAGGAGCCCAATTACCTCAGAATACGTTTAAGAGTGTATGGTAACATTTTTGTTATAGTCATCTTGCTATAGGTCCAAATTAGCATTCAGCATTCAGCCCAAATCTCAAAAAAAAATCTAAAAAGGAAAAGACAGTTGCTAAGATGAATTGTGTAACATACTAAAACTGAACTTCACCTTTAATGATTGATGTGGTTTGCCTACTAGAATACACTGGTTCCCTCAGTAATTCATTCCAGCCCATAATACATGTATTAGTTTTAGGTATTAGTTTCTAAGCACTTAGGTGGCTGTAACTGAGCAAATTACTAATGAGCAAAGTTCATTAAAATCAACTTTCAAACACGTGACATAATTATAAAGGAAGCAGACCCCAAGGGATGGGGGAGACCTGTACAGCATAATCACACTCCTTTATAGCTGCAGAAATCCACTCTCCAACCTAAAGCAAGATGGCGGCACAAGCTGCTGGGGAGCATGGCGTAGGAAAAGGGCTGGCGCGGTACATGGCAGGCATCTCAAAGATGATTGCTTGCCTTAAACTAATACGGCCCAAAAAGGTTCTCCTGTTTGATTAACTTACTTGTTTGTATTAGTGTATCTATAAGCAAGACTTTGCTTAAAGGGCACCTACCCTAAATCACTTCCTCTACTGGAGAAAACGAAAGTTTTTTATTTAACATGTCCCCGCATAGGTGATAAGCTGCTCCCAATGCAGAGGGCCATGTTTAGTGGTGCGTATGTGCATAAGGACCGCTTCTCCCAGCATGCATGCATGTACATAACAAGCAAAATCTCTGGCCACAATATGGTCGCACAAAACAGGAGCTCCCATCTGGCGTGGGCTTTATTAGCGCAGGGACACTATTTTGGGGTGACAGGTGCCCTTTAAATCTGTATCTGTAATGAGATGGTCACATAGCAAATGTTATCTTTTTTATTACAACCCAAACACTTCCCTGAAGATGTGGCAGAATGTAGCACTTTACTTCAGCAACAATGCTATAAACGCTTGATGGCTATTAGTGTTCTCTCTATGTTGCTACAATGAAGGCTTAGTAATCAGACACATGATCCTCACTTCCACTACTCACTTGAGTTGTATATAGCTGAAACTCTTCACTGCTTCAGGGATTTGACCCAGATATTTGTAGCAAAGGCCTTTCAGCAGTTTGACCACACACTGATCATCTATCAAGAATTCAGAGGCTGCCAAACAAAAAGAAAACGTATTTCTATTATCCATGTGACAAAAAGAAATCAGCAAGATCCATATTATTAAGCTAAGTTATCTAGGAACCCTTCATAAAAAGTCAATAGGTCACAAAGGATCATCACCAGTTTATTTTAACAACCATGTATGTCACTTATTCCCCAAGCCTTTAGAGTGTAAGCCTTTGCGAGCAGGGCCCTCTACGGTTTTATTCTATAACAATTGTTAATAAATGTATCACAAATACATTACAACCCTTGTTCATAATAGCATAATGGGCCGTGTAAGCTGTATTATAAATAAATGATGAGGACAGAAAATAATATAGAATTTTCATTAAATGAATGCACCAAAACTGCTTTTGCTTTAACCTGGGATGTCTAGTGTTGTGTATTAAGGAGGTCCACTGAAATATTTTATATGTAGACTTTGACTTTAGCCACTGATGGTCTTATTTCATCTTGTCACTGACTGTTAGGAACTACCGGGAATCGAACAATGAACTGTATACTTACAAGCTCCTGCATTTCTACCCTACTGGGGGCTTTTACAGCTGGAGCTCATCAGTATTCAAGAGAAGCACACAACTTCTCTACCTGTTACTCTCTTCATTTTGCCTACCTTGTTAACAGCTATGCCAATGATGAAGTAATTAAGGAACTAAATAAGCCTGTTCCTTGTTATTCACAGTTGCTTGATCATCAAAGCTCCCAAGCCTGACCTTGCCTTTGTCCTGCCTGGTTCCTGTGTTCCCTGCCTTGTTCCTTGCTCCTGTTCTCTGGTCCATCCATTACCCCTTTCCTGTTTTGCTGTGGATTTCCCTGGTTCTGACCTCTGACCTGTTTCTTGACCTTGCTTGCCTGTTAAACAGCAGACAGCATATAGTCTTTTTTCAATGTCTGCCAACGCTACACAGCAGCTTGTTTATATGAACTATAATAGTGTTTCCGAAGCAAACACATCAGTTTTACCAGTGCACGGCAACACTACATGATATTTTCTTTACTTTAAAACACAAATTTTTTGGTGTTACTCTATATCTCTTCCTCATTTATGGCTTCTGTGCATTACCCAGCCTTTAATGGGTACATCTTGGGTTCTCAGCACACTGGCTCCTACGTGCCGCTCACTTGCCAGTGGCCAGACCTGAGACTGACTCACAATGCCTGACAAATGACTGGAGTTTTACAAAGGACAAATAATAATAATTAAAGCTTTGTATAAATCACTGCACACAAGATATGGATATGTAAATGAGCTTAAATGCAGCTTTAAAGGACCAGTAACACTAAAATAATGGTCTCCTGCAGTCTAAAACAGTATGTTTGCTTCAGAAGATTTAAACAGAGGTCAAAAATAGTAATGGTCTTCATCACACCCATTGAATGAAATCTTCTTATTCACTCACACAACATTGAACTGTTGCTGCCAATGAATATTTATTTGGTGCTGCTGTATGAAAAATTTAAAGGAACCCTCTTGGGCAATTTTTAGATTATTGACCCTCTGGCCCCCCTGAACTGCAAAGTTGCTAAGACTTCCTGTCCTTGCAGCATTATTGTCTATGCTTTCCACATCACTTCTGTACGGTACAAGCACTAGGAGTAATCAAAGCTGGACACACGAGTGTGGATACTAGGTGCAAAAGCAGGCACAGAAATGAGCATATTTAATTGCAAAACACTTTTTGCAATGCAAAAGATAACTTTGTGAGAGAAATTGTTAAGAACTTTTGATGCATACATAAAACAGCTTTGATTATTTGGGGGACATGACTATTTTTATAGATAATTTAGCAGATAACTGGAAGGGCGGGATAAAGACAGCCATAAACCCAACATTCCCACTGGTAGCTACTGCTGGTCATTGTAATAACAAGGGTGCAGCTATTCTTTCTAAAGGTATTCCCACACTTCACATGCAAGTACATCTCAAAGATGATTGCTTGCCTTAAACTATATGACTTGCTACCTGCGACTCCTTCCAGAGATTTCTCAGCCTTGACCAGAGTTTGCAGCATTGCTTCTGTCAGATCTTGATGCTTTCCGATCACTGCATAGCCATTCCAAATATACATCATCTCCTGCAACAGGACAGTAACAGATGCATTAGGGTCATTTATGGGGATTTGTATTGAAACAATAACATGTGGTAAGCACCCTCAAACCCTCTACCCTGTTTGTTTTTAAGATCTGCAGCAAAGTTTTAAGATGGCCATGCACTAAAAGATTTCTCATGTGACATAATGTAGATGGCCAACCAAAGCTGGCTTTGTTGCTTTAATTCCAGTGACATGTTTATGGTAATTTAACAAAACACAGATATTCATTTGCAGATTAGTGTTGTGTGAGTTATGTACAATAGAACCCCCATTTTACATCTTTCAGGGGACCAGGGAAAAATTATGTAAAATCAGGGCCCTGTCTGTTGCATACTGTAGTTACAAATTCCCCTGTGCTTCTGCAACTCTTCAGTATTAGTCTGAAGGTGAAAATGGTGCAACTTTTTAAGCTTTTTGGTGCAAGAGGTATTTTGAGCTAAAAATCTGGCGATTTGACAGGATTCCAAAAATCGACGCAAAATGTGGGAAATAGAAATGTAAAAAATGGGAATAAAGGCTATTGAGATGCATTGCAATTGGCGGGACTGCAAAAAAACAACGTAAATGGCAGGAAGTGAAATCCGGGGACGTAAAATCGGGGTTATACTTTAGATCAGAACTATGAATATTTGCAGCTTCATTGTGTAAAAGAAGGCAAATGGGGAAAGCTTTAGAACAAGTGGCTGTTGCATACCAAAGGAGGAACTGGCAGGGGCACAAGTTTCTGTGCAAGATATCTCCGGGATTTTCGAATTGCAAATTTCTCAGTGGGAAGAGATTTTCCAGCTATTTTGAGTTTTAAACTTGGGACAACTCTGAAAAACAAGAATAGTGAGTTAGTAACAGGCAATTAGGAAATCCAAATTGCAGAAAGATCCCTTAACCAGAAAATGCAAGGTCCCAAACATTCTGTATAATAGGTCCTATGCCTGTACTGTACTCTTCCATCCAATCTCACATCTAATACTCTTCTTTTCTCCAAATCCAAGGGCAAGACAATAAAATATGGTCTGATCTGAAAGCAACTCAGTGTAGCTACACTTATACCATTGTCTCAATCAGAACTTGTGTCTCTCTCTCTGACATTATTTATATGCCAGGATCAGTGCTTGGGCATGTACATTCGGACCTGCTTCATGGGTTAAGATGAGGTGGTTTCAAAGCCACCTGGTGGGTGAATAAGCATCATTTAAATGGCAAAAAAAGTTGAAAGTAAGTGTCATTGAGGCATTTTAAGTTATACATCTAATGTGCTAAACATTCTTAAAGGGAAGTTCACCTTTAAGTTAACTTTAAGTATGTTAAAGAATGAACAATTATAAATAACTTTCCAATTGGTCTTCATTGCTTATTTTTTCAGTCTGAATTATTTGGCTTTTTCTTTTGAATCTAATGGCTCAAAATGTATTGTTATTGCTACTTCTTTTATTACTCTTCTTTCTATACAGGCTTCTCCTATTCATATTTCAGTCTTGTATTCAAATCGATACATGGTTGCTAGGGTAATTTTGCCTCAGAATATCACTCTCTATATCATACTAAAAGTTAACGCAAAGGTGAACCACTTTAAGCCATAATATAGTAAGGATTCTCCCTACTCTCTTCTCAGCCACTGCTGTTATGGGTTTGAATTATTTTCCTTGCTAAATAGAGGGAACAGTCTCCAGTACAGTCATTTATGAATAAAGGTATCCTGCTAGCAGTACCAATTCAAGCCATAATCCAACTTAAGCTCAGGCTGAAAATCCATTTGAATTGCTTCAAGCAAAAAACGCATTTCCTCCTGTCTTAATTAGTAGCCTAATGTCCTAAATCATTTCTGCCAGAAAAAGAAATTCCCCTATGTGTCTACAGTGCCCTATAATGTATTAGTAAAGAGATATTGTGCTGATTCTGTGGATTGCTTATGCTGTCCCAGTTATGAATGTATTTTTAACCAATAAACATTCTATTTATTTTAAATGATATACAGCACTGTAAGAGAAACATTAGCTTGATTTATGTATTAAAGGAAAAATGCTGCATTTGTGTTTAGATATTGCGCTCAGATTCAAAGGCTTCTTTATATTCGGCCTGTCATATGACTCCTACCTCCTCCTTTTACCCACAGATCACAAGAATGTAGAGCAGTAATTAGAACACAGGGCTAAAATGTAGCAGGGAAGGAAAACATTCATGTCATTTTCAGCCTAAAACTGCCAGAACTGCAAAATCTGAAACATTAACTAAGTGGCCTCAATTATCGTAATTAATCAAAAAGTAGTTTTATTTGACGCATTTCTAGAATACTGACCTTCCTATGTATGTGCCAATTTAGACACAGTGGCGAAACTACCAGGGAAGCAGGGGGTGCAATTGCACCAGGGCCCGCTCCCTATTTGGGCCCACTGGAGAGGCTAGGAGAACTCCAATGTGCAACTCATAGGAAGAGAGCCCGATAAGGGGGTTCGGGTGCCAATCCTGCACCAGGGCCCACCAGCGAGTAGTTACGCCACTGTTTAGAAATTCAGAACATATAGATGAAATGTGTACATTTGAAATACATGGCATGCAGGGTTCTATGTGTATTGGATAGGAATTGCTGGATCTAAGCCACAGTGCAAGTTTAAGTATGATACCTGTGAAATGTATTTTTCCTTGTACACACAGGTTTAAAGGTTCTGTGTACTAGGCTTTTAAATGGCTTGGCAGCAGCACTAAAATGCTAGTAACACCTTCTTAAAGACATGTACCGTATTTGCTGGCGTATAAGACGACTTTTTGCCCCAGAAAAATATGCCCTGAAGTGGGGGGTCGTCTTATACGCCGGGTACTACTTAATCTTACCTCATCCGACGCCGATCGCGATCTGCCCTGCTGCTCCAGCCGCACTTCCTGGTTGTGACGTCAGAAGTCTCGCGAGACGAGACTAGACGCGCAACCAGGCAGCAGTGATTTCAGCGAAAAGAGCGCGGGGAGCAAACAGGACATAGAAGGTAGAAGGCGAGTTTGAGCAGCAAGACGTAGAAGGTAGGGCTAAGCACCTAACTGGGACACAGGGAAACATGGACACAGTGACACAGAAGGCGGTCGAAAAGCAGCAAGCAGGGACACAGAAGGGGGGCTGACAGCAACAGTGACACAGAAGGAGGGCCAACAGCAGCAAGCAGGGGCACAGACGGTGTGCAGAAGGTGTGCGGAAGAGGGGGTAGTCTTATACAGCGAGTATATAACAAATTGTACATTTTAAGTGGAAATGTTGGGGGGTCGTCTTATACGCCCAGTCGTCTTATACGCCGGCAAATACGGTAAATCCTTCATTTTCCTACCATGTATATAAGTTGGACATATCTTCCCCACCCAAGCCAAATCATTTGTACTGCATATACCCCTCCATTTGCCAGCAACATTACATTTTCCTAAAACAAATAGCAGCTTTCGCCTTTTCCCTCCGATACATCATTAGTAACATTGAGGCATGTATGTTGTAAAGTTCATGCTTTACACAGGCACAACATACTTTGAAAAGTTCTACTGGGGTTGGGCACTGTAATGGTTAAGTTGAGCGAAGGAGAGGTGGTTAGGAGAAAAAAATAGGACCAGGCAGCTAGAGCAGAGTTTCTATGGGAACCAGCAATGTTATCTCTTCATTGGCTGTTAGACTGGAGGGCCTGTTTAGCAATCTAAGAAGTACTGAGCATGCTCATTAGCATACATAAATTACTGAGGATGGGGGCAGAGTGGGTTAGAGGATGAGAAGGCATTCTAAGTGATTAAAGGGATGCTGTAGCCTTACTGTTAGTTAGCCACCAGAGTGGCAGTTATCTAAAGATTTCAAAGAGGCTGTTCACTGATTACATTTTTGTGTGTGTGGGGTACATGTCCTTTAAAGAGATTACTGACACCAGAACCCTTAAACCAGTGATCCTCAAACTTGGCCCTCCAGCTGTTAAGGAACTACAAGTCCCACAATGCAATGTGGGACTTGTAGTTCCTTAACAGCTGGAGGGCCAAGTTTGAGGACCACTGCCTTAAACTGCCTTAAACCTTTTTTTACATCTGTCATAATATTGTCCTTGCATGCTATCTATAATTTTGCCATAAATGTATTTACAGATGCTTTTACATTACCCATCTAACCCCCCATGTTCCTCTCTGGGGGTGCTGCCATATTTGATCTTCGGCATTCCGTTAGCATTAGAAACTATAACTGACTTGTTGAGAAGGTTGGCAAAAAAGGCAGGTTTAGGAACTTCAAGCAACAATTACTTACAAAAGCAGCTGTATCAGTGAAAAACATCAGCATAAGCTATAGGTAACTTTTGATGTACATTAATATTTTGAATAATAGTTTTTTTGCCACAGTATCACTTTAAGGAATTGTCAGGAACAAGAAGCTACAACTTTACATGCAGTGTGCTGATTATTTCTCATATCCCATGTTGTACAGCATGATGGGGTTGTTCAACTTTGAGTTAACTTTTAGAATTATGTAAACAGCAACATTCTGAGTCAATTTTTTGGGTTATTTAGCTTTTTATCCAGCAGATCTCCAATTTGCAATATGAGAAATCTGGTTGCTAGGGTTTACCCAAGCAGCATGAACTGATTTGAATAACAGACTGGGCTATGAATAGGAGAGGCCTGAATAGAAACATTAGTAATAATAAATAGCAATAACAATAAATGTGTAGCCTTACAGAGCATTTGTTTTTTAGATGGGGTCAATGGCCCCCATAATAAAAACTAGAAAGCATCAGGAGAAGAAGGTAAATCGTTCAAAATCTATAAAACAAGAAAAAATTAAGGCCAATTGAAATATGCTTAAATTAGCCATTCTATAACATGCTAAAAGTTAAGAGTCACGTCTGAGAGTCACGTCTGGCTTGCAGGTCTCCAGTTGAAATGCCCTGCTGTATTAGACTTCAGAAAGCACAGCTTTTTAATGCAGAAAGACATAATAGAGAAATAGGAGGAGACTGAAGACATAATCCACACAATCAGTACAATCAGACATTATCCCAGGCCTTTTCAGTTACCTGGTTTTGCAAGATATTGCCTTTTTCATCAAACATTGCTACAGCATGTGCCTTGTGGGAACAAGTCTAACAAGAGCTGGATGGCTACATAGTAAGGTAAAAGACAACTATAAACAAGGCAGTCTTGCCAGTGGGCAACTCAACAAGCAAAATAACCCATCAGAAAGCACAATTTATGGTTAGGAAAGCATAATTGGGGGATAGGTTACAATCAGGCCAAAGAATTGTGCAAATGCAACAGAAGAGGGGAAATATGTTTTTCCAGGCTGGTCAGGGAGGGAATTGCCCCAGCTCCCATGGATTTCTATAATTAAGTAATAAACCACATCTTTCTTCCTATTTCTTATCACAGCTCATATATAATGTGCCAACATATTTTTTCAGTGCTATACAATGAACTTGGGAGAATGTAAAAAGGTAAAAAAATGGAAAAATGTGTAGCCTGAGACATGACTTCAGAGGGCCTTGCCTGCAAGAGCTAACAATTTAGGGGATGGAGCCATGCATAGATATGGTGGCTATTTGCTGGCTTGACATCAGAACACACACATACCAGAGAAAGTGTATTTCTTCTTCACCATTGCCAAAAAATGCTATTGTTTATTAAAAGCATTGGTGCAGCACAGTATTCTGTTATATATTAAAGGGATACTGTCATGGGAAAAAAAATTATCAAAATGCATCAGTTAATAGTGCTGCTCCAGCAGAATTCTGTATTGAAATCCATTTCTCAAAAGAGCAAACAGATTTTTTTATATTTCATTTTGAAATCTGACATGGGGCTAAACATTTTGTCAATTTCCTAGCTGCCCCAAGTCATGTGACTCAAGCTCTCATAAACTTCAATCATTCTTTACTGCTGTACTGCAAGTTGGAGTGATATCACCTCCTCCCTTTTCCCCCCCAGCAGCATAACAACAGAACAATGGGAAGGTATAACAGCTCCCTAACACAAGATAACAGCTGCCTGGTAGATCTAAGAACAGCACTCAATAGTAAAACCCATGTCCCTCTGTGTACTATTCAGTTACATTGAGAAGGAAAAACAACAGCCTGCCAGAAAGCAGTTCCCTCCTAAAGTGCTGGCACAAGTCACATGACCAAGGGCAGCTGGGAAATTAACAAAATGTCTAGCCCATGTCAGATTTCAAAACTGAATATAAAAAAATCTGTTTGTTCTTTTGAGAAATGGATTTCAGTGCAGAAGTCTACTGGGACAACACTATTAACTGATGCATTTAAAAAAACAAAACATGTTTTCCCATGACAGTATCCCTTTAAAGACATTCAACTTGATCAGGTTTACTTGATAAACCAAATTATTTATTTATGGAATCTAAACCTGAAAAAAAAGAATTGATGTATATACTCAGAGTAAGCACCTTAGCAATGTTTCTGACATATTTACTACTGTAGGCTCATAGAGAACATAGAAAGTGAATAGACAGTTGGGGTCACTGACACTTTGAACCTAAAAGAGAACTGTCGAGCAGAAAGCCTATATGTCATAAACCAAAAAATTATTCAAACATGCTCTGAGAACCACGCTGAGCAACTTTATAGGATATTAATTTTTAGGGGCTTTAGATCAATTGGGTCTAAAATTTGTTAAATTTGCACCAGTACAATAGTCAACAACAACCAATAAGATTTACTGTAGGCTGAAGGACAAAATAAATGATCTCATTGTTTGGTATGAGTTACTGTGCTCAAAGAAATGGGTCCCATGTTTATATTTGATCTGCAAGCATCTCGAGTACAAAAAATACAAATCTCTGCTACACGAGAATCTCTGCATACAGGAGAAGCTGAATGGATACTGCAAACAGTACAAGTGCATAAAGGAAGATATACACACAGACACACCTTAAACAACTATTCTGCTCAGAAAAGGTTGACTAATTTTAACTTTAACCTTCAATTAAATCAGACAAAGCAAACATATTTCTAGGTGATCAGTTTTAAAATATGAACTTCCATCATTCCCTGCCAGCGACATTCCTCACACGAGAAACAATTAATTGCCAATTAGTTTTTGGTTGTATAATAAAAGCTGCAAAGTTTACAAAAGGTCTTGTCATCTCTAGCAACTAATGGTAGTAAGAAGCATTTACAGGTAACATTTAAATGTCCTATTTGTTGCTATCGGTTACTGCACTTGGGTTAACTTTGTGCCTTGTATTATGTATGTGGGTATGAGTGAAATGTTTATACACACCTGAAGAGTTTCACTTCATCATCCCCAAATGGTTTACAGTCGTCTTCTGCAAACATGCTGAGGTAGGAGGCTTTCATGTACATGTATGTGGCCTGTGAACAGAACAGCCAGACAAAGCTTGATGGATATGTGATAATGGTTACAAAGGGAATAAAGGGTTACAATATGTATTGGTGATGGTAGAATTAACAAAAAAAAGTCACATTTCTTACTGTTCCCATCTCTAGGTAAATCCTATAAAATATAATTGTACATTTGCAAACTAAAACAAATGTTGAAGTGAATGGATTAATTAAAGGGGTAGTAGTGCCATGAAATGAATTGACTCCATAAACATTTTTATATAATGTACACCAAGGGGCCTATATATATATTAAGCCTGAACAGGGCTACTTTACCTTGACTATTCAATTAAAATTTTAAATGTGTGTGAAATGATAATTGTCTGTCAATTGGAATTAAAAGAACAAATCGTTGAAGTAAATACTTAAAAATAATACGTGCAAGTTCACAGACCCACTGCTATCCAAGCCACATGTATGAAGCAGGGTTCTTACTCACTATTTAACCAGCCAGCAATTTGATCCCCCCCTTTCCCTGCCTCATATTCAGTAAGGTCAGTATGATAAAATAAAATCAACTCAATGTTTTCATAACAATAGAAATCTGAATACCTTTGACCAGGAATTCTCCTTGCTCAGGAGATCAGCATAGAAGTATGCCATTTTCCAGTGCTGCTTGTATGTGAAACACCACATCAGCTGCCAATAGCACATATGGTGAAACTGCTTCCAATTCTGCTGGGACTCACAGCACTCTTCAAATCGACTTATGGCCTGAGATAGTCACATTATGATCAGTAAATTATCATAGGCATCAGCAAACACATAAATATATATTTCATATCACCCAACTATTTTGGAAATGAAAAGAGGGACAAAAAGATCTGCACTGGGCAAGGCAAAAAAATATGACCAAGCCCCCTTTGTGGCCACACCCCTGATTACCATGCTCATTTTACAAAATTTGCCAGGTTCTGAAAGTTTGAACACATTTCTGTAGTTTTTATGTTTTATTACAGTTTTACTAATGAAGGTTAATTGCCCTTTAAGTTGTGAGTCTAACTTCTCCCAAGGGACAAAACTGTTATATATGTATATTAAGTATCTATTCTGGTTATAAGTTAGAAACATTGTATCTTTTTTGGCTGTTCGGTGCAGAGAAATAGGGACTTTCCAGTTCAGTGCAGAGAAGTAGGGACTTTCCAGTAAAAACGTGGGACTGCAGGTTGAGCGGTCAAAAGCAGGACTGTTCCACTCAAAACAGGACAATTGAGAAGTATTATATTTATGTATGTATATACTCAGTAAGCTTATCTAATTACATTACAATTTCTCATTTTCTCACCTTATCAATGTTGCCTTTAATTTCCTCAATTCTTCCAGCAAAAAACAGAAATATTGCCCCCTGCCAGAATAAAAAGCAAACTTTCAATGTAATTATTGTATAGCATAGTTGTAAGAAATCAAAATATACTATGATTTAAAGTAAACCTTAAAAACAAGTGACTGTAAAATTGATGAGTACTTTTCTAAGAACTTTTGCAATCTACAATCATTTATTTATTTTTAATTCCAAGATATTAAAAGTTACATGTACTGTTAATATGAATTCATTTTATTACAACAACGCCACCTGTTGTTCATTTTCTAATCACCAAGTAGTCAAGGAAGTTGTCAGGGGAAAGCAAGAGAAGTGCTCTGATGTTCTTCTGGTTAGGAAAGATTTGAGAAAGATTTCTAATTTTTTTCCTAACCAGAAAAACATCAGACAAGGACTCCTGACAACTTCCTTGACTACTTGGTGGTCAGACTGTTCATAGTGACCAGCAGGTGGAACTGTTATAACAAAAATTCATTCATGTTAAAGGAATAGTAATTCCAAAAAATGAAACTGTTTTAAAGGAATAACAATATAATGCACTGTTACTCTGCACTGATAAAACTTTTGTGTTTGCTATAGAAACACTACTATCGTTTATATAAACAAGCTGCTGTGTAGCCATGGGGGCAGCCATTCAAACACAGGATACACAGTAGATAACAGATAGGTTCTGGAGAATCCTGTTGTAAACTATACATAATCCTGTTGTATACTACACAGCTTATCTGCTGTATATCCTATGCCTTTTCTCCTTTTCTTCAATGGCTTCCCCCATGGCTACACAGCAGCTTGTTTATATAAACTATAGTATTGTTTCTGAAGCAAAAACACCAATTGTAGCAGTGCAGCGCAATCTGCACTTTATATTGCCATTATTTCAATGCACTTTCATTTTTTTGGTGTTGCTTTAGCTTTAACAGTACATGCATCCTTATATCTTGGAATTAAAAATAAATAAATAATGAATGTACATAGCAAAACTTTTTAGAATAGCATCCTCATAAATTTTACATTCACTTATTTTTAAGGTTTACTTATCCTTTAAGCCAACACATAGGTATTGTATTCTTCACATACTATGCATTTTCTTTTGGGTGTAAAATTAAATATACACCTTTCTGAATATGTCCCTTGATCTAGTTTTCGCTGAGCACACTTATACTGTACGTCAGGTTTCAAGCTGCAATTTCCTATGTCCTGACATAAGAATAAAGAAATCTATCATGATGCTCCGATGCTTGAAAAAGAAAAGAAACAGGCAAATTTGTATGCTTTTGTATGGGTTCCTTTGGGTTTTCCGTTTTAATCGCATAATAACAGGCTCCTCCTGATTAAAGTGACCTCAGTTACCATGGGACGCATAGTGAAAGCAACATTTTGGTGCTAAATAAATATAACACAGTAAAAGATTTGCCAAATTGTTTGGCATGATTGATAATGACATAGGGGTATATTTATCAAAGAGTGAAGTTAGAGATCGCTAGAATGAAATTCCACCACTCTATTCATTTCTATGGGATTTATTCATCAATGGTTGAAAGTGATAGTTCATCCTTTGATATATACACCTTTTAAAATCCCATAGAAATAAACGGAGAGTGGCGGAATTTCACTCTAGAGGTCTTCACTCTGATAAATATACCCCATAGAATTCTTTAAATAAGCACTATTTATTTTCTGCCACTTGATGGCACCAGTCTGCCTAGACAAAATGCTCCTTGCACCTTGTTTTGAACTGTGCGCATGCAGTGAACTGATTATACAGTAAAGAGATTGTTAAAGGGCAGCAACATATACAAAAGTCTACAGAAGTTTCTGGCAGGCTGGGGGCTATAATATTAAGTCCATCAACAGCACTCCAACATCTTGTTAAAACCGCCTTTATTGGTTGCAATTCTTTGCATGGCTGGGGGCTATAGAAATTCTGCCAGTTGAACAGCAACTTAAAAAAGGATATCACATTTTTATAAAACTATCATTGTAATTCATATAAGGGCACTTGTCCTGATTCTTGGTATATGCTGCAATCTATGCATAAGGGCTAGTCCACACAGTAAGATTCAGGGAGATTTGTCGCCTGGAGATTAATCGCTGCTTCTTTGGGGTGACTAATCTCCCTGAATTGCTTTACCCGTGTCTCGCGCCCACTAAAATGTAAAGTAATGGGCACCTATTCACACATGGCACTGCGTTTTCCTAAGTAGCTGAAAATTGCATTTTGAGCAACTTAGGAAAACGCAGTGTCGCGTGTGAATAGGCGCAGGTGGCTTTACATTTTATCAGACACAGGTAAGCAATTCAGTGAGATTAGTCGCCCCAAAAAAGCGGCGATTGGTCGCCAGGCAACAAATCTCCAAAACGCAGCACTGCATGTGAATAGGCATAGACGACTTTACATTTTAGCGGGCGCAACACGTGGGAGATTAGTCACCCCAAAGAAGCGGCGATTGGTCCCAGGTGACAAATCTCCCTGGATCTTACTTTGTGGACTAGCCCTTAAACCACAATGTTTGGTAATACTTCTGAAATAACCACATATAATTAAGCTAACCTTCTTCCATACTTGGTATACAACTAATATAAATATAGCTTTTAGGATTTAGCCATTAGCCATTAGCCTAATGGGTCATTCTAAGCAGCCAGTTGGTGTGATTATGTTTATTCCATGTTATCATGTAAATATTTTCTAGGCTGACATATTTTATTTATTTATTTTATGCTTATGTGATCTTCTGCCAATCGTATTTTCCAACAGCACAAATTCCATTTAAGGTTTAATTAGCGTTGTTTTTCGTCTTCTCCTCCTACTACTTTTTCTTCCCCTATTGTCTCTCTAATCAAGCAAAATATGTCCTGCTACATTCTATCCCCTAAACACATTTTCCTTTGTTCTCCCATTAGCTCAAGCTTCTCCTGTCCCTTAGTTGTACATGTCTGAACACCTGTTCCCACCTACTCATATATTGGTCCCTCTGTATATTTCTACTTCTAAACACCCACTCCTTCTATCCAGTCTATATTTTATTTCTCCTAAGCACATGTTCCATCCTTTACCACGCATTGCTCCAACCCTCATTGTCCCTACTAATCAGAGGCAATGAAAACACCCCATGTGATACTTTTCTTTTACTACTTGTTGCTGGCTAAAGAAGGAACGCATTGTTCTCTGTGGGGGTCTTATATGTTTTATACTCCACAGAACACAATGAAGCATACTTATGGCAAGTTACAAGTAGCTGGTACTTATTTCTCTGTTGTGATTGGTGTAGCAGACTTATTCAACCAGATCTATACCTTTGGGTATCTCTTTAAATATGGCTCCAGGAGCTTTTCTGCTTCTTCAATGTTTCCACTGCCTGTCCCTGTAAATTAAATTAGGGGAAAGATTTTATTAGATATTGTAAATTCTTAACCATCTATGAGTACAGCTTAGCCTTAGCCTCTTGCATTTCAGTTACTGTAGTGATTATTAAATTGATACTGACACTTAAAAAAACTTTTTAAATTATAAATGCACATTAAAAGTTACCTATAGGTCATGTTGATTTTTTGCAGAGGTTTGTAAGTAATTGTAAGTTGAAGTTTCTAAACCTGACTGTTTTGCTAACCTTACTATCCCATCTCAGCCTGTCAGTTAGTTTCTAATACTAATACTCCTACTGCACAAATATGGCAGCCCCCTCATAAAGGAACATGGATCATCAGACAGGTGACTGTTTTGCCAACCGGACTGTCCCATCTAAGCCTGTCAGTTAAAGTTTCTAATGCTAACGGACTCCTACTGCACAAATATGGCAGCCCCCTCATACAGGAACATGGAGCATCAGACAGGTGACTGTTTTGCCAACCGGACTGTCCCATCTCAGCCTGTTAGTTACAGTTTCTAATGCTAATGGACTCCTGCTGCACAAATATGGCAGCCCCCTCATACCGGAACATGGGGCATCAATGTAAAATCATGGTGCAAATACTTTATGGCAAAGTTGCTTTCAAAGGCAATATTATGATAGATGTAAAAAAATAGTTTAATTTCTGGTGTCAGTATCTCTTTAAATCCATGGTGTCACTTACCAAGCACAAATCTCAGGAAGGTGTGGTAACAAAGCAGAAGAAGGGTGCAAAGTAGGGCACGGAAGCTGTGCACTGTGGTTCCCTCCTGCAGTTGTGTCAGCCCATAATCCTGGAAACATAAAATACATAATAAAGTGGAACAATTTCCATACGTGATAATAGAAAGCACAACTCTTTTCAAAAGCTGTGACTGATAAATGTCTTAGAACACAGCAGCACATTTGTACTCTCAATAATGGCAGTTTCAACATTAATGTGACATCAACTGTATATTGTGTGCAACTAGTCAAAACAAATGAGATACAGTCTAATTTTTGGAGCCTTCTTTATGTACTAGGTAATGTTTCTATGAACATCCGTGACCTATCCTTGGGAAATACAAAAGAAGAAAATGACCCATAAATACATTGTCATCTGAAAATACCTTCCCCTCGGGATCATCAAGTCATTGTATGTAAAACACTTTACATGCAGCAGCCTAGCAGCTAGCTTAACCTAGCCTTCTTCCACATTTTCACATGACTTTGCCGGATTACTTTTAATTTGTTTGCTTTGTTTTTTTGATGACATATGGTAGCAGAAGGTATAAACACACCAGCAATAGTATACAATTAGCTAAATATCTACATTTATTTTAGCATCAACTCAACAGCCTTTTTGTCTGAAGCTGGAATAACCAGTAAAAAAGAACTCGAATAACCAGGGCAGCGACAGAGAATTATTTGCTGACTAGCATCCAAAGACTTGATCACAACAGTTCCTATTTCAGTCAGCTCAGTTGCATAATATCAAAAGGCTGCAAACTGAACTAACTGGCTGGACTGAATTCCTGTGACTTGCACTTTATGTTACATTTATGTCTAGATGTTGTTTATAATCTAGAGCCCGAGTAAAAACTTGTGTGTGAAAGATTTAACAACACCGGATTGAAAAAAAATTACCAAATATGTGTATCTGTGTGCAAACAATTCACAGATTCCAATCGGTCACCATTTCTTGTCAATAAGAACAGGGAATGAATCCGGAAAAGCAAGCGCAAGTGGAAAATGAATGAGGTAATAAGAATACCTCACTGATGTCCTTTGTGCGGCTACAATAGCTGAGTAGATACAAAGAACACTGTCAGTGGTTGCCACTCCTATGATCTGTCTCTAATCCGCAGGTTTTAGTGCAATTTCTATTGTCATTGTGTTTATTCTTATCTAGTGTTACCATTTTTACAATCATAAAAGGAAAGCTTTGATAATGAAGGCATAAAGATATTCAAATATCACAGCACTAAAACTGAACCAATCTCTGAGAATCTCACGTCTTGATCAGTGAATCACTCCATCTCAACCTTTGTTCTCCTCTTTATATGCAAAGCAATGTATGTGGCTTTATACCTATAATATGGGGATTATCTGGTAACAGGTACAGATTGTTCCAGGTTCATTGACCTACAATAACCAATTAGGCATTTGATTTTAACAACAGACCAGTAAACCACTGCTACCTATTCTATGGGTAACTACAGGTAAGATGACTACAAGCCAATAAGAATTCAGGACGGTCTCTGGAAGCCACTCCCTAAAGTCTGAAATCTACCAAAATAGCAACATATTTGTAATTATTAAGGTTGCACTGAATCCAGCATTCGGTTCAGGATTCAGCCTTTTCCAGCAGGATTTGGCTGAATCCTTGTGCCTGACTGAACCGAATCCTAATTTGCATATGCTAATTATGGGCGGGAAGGGAAAACACAACTTTTTGTCACAATACAAGTTTTTTCCCACTTTTTACCTTCCTGTCACTAATTTGCATATGTAAAGGATTCGGATTTGGTTCAGTATTTGCCCGAATCTTTCATGAAGGAGTCAGGGATTTGGCCAAATCCCAAATAATGGATTCAGTGCATCCCTAGTAATTCTAGCCACGTTTAGGCTTATGATATACAGGTTTATTATCCAGAATGCTTGGGACCTGTGGTTTTCTGGTTAACAGATTTTTCCATGATTTGGATCTTCATACTTTAGGGGCAGATTTACTATTGGTCGAATTTCGAATAGAAAAAAAATGTGAAATTTGACCTAAAAAACTGACTGTTTTTGATTGAATTTGAATCATTCAATTGTTCGAACCAAACAGTTTAAAAAAAAAAATATTTTCCAAAACTTAGAAAAAGCTCTGCTAAGGCTATGGGAGGTCCCCATAGGCTAAAATGGCAATTTGGCAGGTTTAAGGTGGTGAAGTGTCGAATTCAAAAGAGACCGTACTTCGAAATTCGAATTTTTACCTATTCAATTGAAGTAGCCCAAAATTACTTTGAAATTCTAATTTTATTCGGAAATTCACTTAGTAAATGTGCCCCTTAGTCTACTAGAAAATTATGTAAACTTGAAATAACCCCAATAGGCTGTTTTTGCTTCCAATAAGGATTATTTATATCTTAGTTTGGATCAAGTACTGTTTTATTATTACAGAGAAAGAGGAGATCATTTTTGAAAATGTGGATTATTTGATTATTAAGTCCATGGGAGACAGCCTTTCTGTAATTAGGATCTTTCTGGATAATGGGTTGTCGGATAATGGATCCCATACCTGTTCCATGTGTTCTCGCCATCAGTGTATTTCATCCAGAGGGCGGCACTAAAAGTGCCACTTGGGTAAAATAATCTTCTGCAAAGTTATTGCATACAGTGTACATATGTGAAGCAGAGAAAAACTTCACTTCTTACCTTATTTCCTGAAAATCCAACAAATTCTAGTAGACGCAAAATTCTTGTAGGCAACATGGAGATTGTCTGTGACAAAAAAAAAAATTTACTGAGAGACACAATGACTCACATATCAACACAATTTTCAACATGAATTTTATTGTTACCAAATGGGTTTATGGTAAACGTATATCAAAGGGGTGGTTCACATTTGAATTAACTTTCAATATGTTACAGAATGAACAATTCTAAACAAATTTTCAATTTGTCTTCATTATTTATTTGTTATAGTTTTTTCTTAATTATTTGCCTTTTTCTGACTCTTTCCCATCTTCATATAGGGGTCACTGACCCCATCTAAAAAACAAATGCTATGTAGGGCTACACATTTATCGTTAACAAAATAACACTACAGTGCTGCCATCTTTGGACTACTTGTCCTTTAAAGAATTGGTTCAATTTTCAGTTAATTTTAATATGTTATAGAATGGCTTATTTTAAACAACTTTTTCATTAGTTGTCATTATTATTTTTTTTAATTATTTGCCTCTGTTTTCTGACTCTTTCCAGCTTTCAAATGGGGGTTACTGACCTCATCTAAAAAGCAATTGCTCCGTAAGGCTTTATTGTAAGGCTTTATAACTTTATTGTTATTGCCATGTTTCTATTCAGGCCTCTCCTATTCAAAATGCAAATCGTTGCTATGGTAATTTGGACTCCAGCAACCAGATTGCTTGAATTGCAAAGTAGAGAGCCACATTTAAATTTAAAAAAGAGTTGGAGATCAACACAAGCATGAAAAATTCCATGTGTATGTCCAATAAGAGCTCTGATTGGCTTTTTGGTAAACCCTATATGAACTGGCAGTCTACAGGAGAGAATGTTTGGCAGTTCACTTGTTTTTACGCAACCAAAACTTGCCTCTAAGCCAGTAATTTAAAAATAAGCACCTGCTTTGAGGCCACTGGGAACAACATCCAAGGGGTTGGAGAGCAACATGTGGCTCGCGAGCTACTAGTTCGGGATCACTGCTCTACACCATACTAAAAGTTAACTGAGAGGTGAACAACCATTTAATGCAGGGATAGCTCTTCCTATAGCAGCAAAAGCAGCGAGAGCCTACAGTAACATCCTGTTTCTGACACACCCATGTTGGAGTCTTTTATCACTGACGTGCAGAAAAATTAGTTTTCACCAAGTGCCAAGTGAGTTGTTATTTACAGAAGGTAATTTCTAGCTATAAGAACCATAGTGTCACACACAATGCTATATTATCAAGGTTTGTTTAAGCATGCTGCCGTCATACAATGCACTCCAAGATCCTCACTCACAGGGATAAAGTAGTAAAGTTAGAAGAGGCAGGGAAGTGTATTTGCTGTTTCTGGTGCGGAATTCCTACAGAAAACAATTACAAATGTATACAAATGGCAGAAAATACGATTGGTGACTGTTGCACTATTCCACAGAATACATTATTATTAACATGTATTTCTATAGCGCCAACTTGTTTCGTAGTGCTGATATATGCTCGGAGATCACCCACAACTGAGGGAACAACACTGTAATGAATGTATTATGTAACAGGCATAATGTGTCCCAGGTCTTTTGATTTTTTTATTAAAGGGGTTCTTCAATTTCCAAAAAATTTAGTTTTTTCAGATTGTTATAAAGAAATAAATATTTTTTTTTCTATTGCTTTCCATTTTTATTTTTTTACAGTTTTTTTCCAGCATCTAAGTTTAACATATAATGTCCCTGTTTCTGGCGTTTGAGTCTGGCAGCTCAGTAATTCAGGTGTATCTAGTTGATACATTTCTCAGCAGCTGCCTTTAAAGGGGATCTCCACAAAAACATAACAAGCTTTTTGAAAAGTAAACATAATTTCAAGCAACTTTGCAATATAATCAATTTCATGATTTGTAATGGTTTCTGTCAGTTCCCTAAGCCTAGCCCCCTGCTTATCTGTCTGACTACTTTGCTGAGCTGGCTGACTACTGTATTAGCAGCCAGCTGTCCTTAGCTGCATCCTCCAAGCCAACAATTCCCTGCACATGTGATTTCAAGGATAGGAACATCATAGTGCAATGCATTGTGGGTTATGTAGTTCCTGCATGCTGTCTGTAAGCTGTGGAGAAGTTGTTTACCATCAGTGTTTTAGATCCTCCTTCCCTGCCAGGATTTCAAAGGATGCAGAAAGAGAAGAACTGTTAAACAGCCGGATTTCAGCATAGAAAATGGTATTATTCATAAGTTTTGAAGAAACAGGTATCTGTGCTGGGTATATTAGGGGTTTCTATGTTATTTACCTAACCATAAAGTTCCAATTGCTCCCATACTCCCCAGCATTTCTGACAATAATAGGCCAAAAAAGGTGTTCTTTCACATACCAGGTTAAAAGCTCCTACGCCCAGCTTTACTCCACCTTCAAAGTGACAATGACTCTCTCCTTTGGCATAGTTTGCACACTGCTGTAGGCTGTGAAGCTCTCTGAAAATACAGAAAAAATATCAGTATTTTACACTATGTCAGTGATCCCCAACAAGTGGCTCATGAGCAACATGTTGCTCACCAACCCAGTGCTTATTTTTGAACTCTAGACCTGGAGGTAAGTTTTGGCTCCATAAAAAAAAGCGCCTGTAGACTGCCAGTCCACATAAGGGCTACCAAATTTACATTTGAATGTGGCTTATGGGTAAAAAAGTTTGGGTACCCCTGCACTGTGTACGAATAATTTCACATTATTGGCATATACACAAAAACATTTTCCAGGAAAATGTAAATGGTCATTAAAATTGGCAGAATAAGAATATTTGTATTCTATTTTACTAGAAATTAGGAAACATTCTTCAAGTTTCTTGCAGCATTTATTGGGCTGTAACTGGTCCCTGATGTATGTACTGTATGTATATTTTCAGTGGTGGAACTACCAGGGGGTGCGATTGGGCCAGGGCCCACATCCCCTCAGGACCCCCTGCCAGCTTGAGCATGGCTGAAGGCGTGGAGGGGTGCTTGGCTACATTTCATACACCAGGGCACATCCCCTCTAGTTACATTACTGTATATTTTTATTTATATAGTGCTTCTTGTGTATGCAGTGCTGAATAGCAGAACAATACATTAACAGAATAAACAGGTCATTACAATAAAAAAATACAAATAAAGAGACAAGAAGATGGGTGTCCCTGCACCACAAACTATGCATTTATAGACATTGCGCCCCTGTAACACCTGACAAATACTTTTACTCACTTGTATGTCTGATAGCTGTTCCTGACCTTGATTCCTCCTTTAATAAAACTGACCATATTTTCATCCTGCAGTAATAAAAATAACCAGTTTTCTAGCATTTTGTACTTAAAATATAATTATTCCAGCTGCGGCCCCTGACATTACAGGAAAATCAAACCTGCCTGATCGACATCTGGACGATTTCTGTAAGATATTGGTGGGGTGGGCCCATTAGGGTCCCTATACACATGAAGATAAACTGAAAAATGTCTAAAGGGGTCAAGTATACATGGAGAGACAAATCACATAATAAATATATACAGAATTATAGGACAAAGAGCTTAAGTGCTATTGGTAAGAGACACAGGGGCAAATTCACTAAGATCCGAAAATTCACAAGCGTTAGCTCCGCTAGCATTCGCCGCACTTCGCCAGGCACATTTGCATACGGCGGGAACTTTAAGTTATAATAGAAGTATATGTTACAGCCAATATATTCCACTACACAAGTCCAGGAAACCTTTAATAAATTAAATAAAGTTGTCCTATTGCCCTACATGTGCCCCCTGTATAGTTGTGTTGCCATATGTTAGGAAATGTAGTGTTACCCCCCCAAAAAAATATCGATCTTTTTTAGACTATCATCCTCCTATGCTTAAATACGCCAGCGTTTTTTTGGGACTTAGAAAAAAAATTTAAACTTTTTTTTTTAACCTCCTATCTATTGTATTAAACTTCGCCTGGTCTGACCAGTCGAAGTAACATCTAACATAAGTGCTAACGTTCAGGTAAATGTTCATGTTAGTGAAATTGCGTAATTACGATCCTTCGTCAGTGCGCAACTTCACCTGGCGTAAGGGTGCGAAGTTGCCAAAGTCTATCTACTTCGCTAGCGTAAATTCGCCAGAGCCGGTGTTAGTGAATTTACGAAGCTACGATTTGACGTCACGCTGGTGAATTAGCGCTAGCGTTAGACGCTTCGTGCTTTAGTGAATTTGCCCCATAGTGGGATGGAGGTCCCTGTCCTTTAGAGCTTACAGATTAAGTCAAAGGAAAACTATACCGCCAAAATGAATACTTGAGCAACAGTTTATATCAAATTAAGTGGCATATTAAAGAATCTAACCAAACTGGAATATATATTTAAGTAAATATTGCCCTTTTACATCTCTTGCCTTGAACCACCATTTCCTGATGGTCTGTGTGCTGCCTCAGAGATCACCTGACCAGAAATATTTCAACTCTAACTGTAACAGGAAGAAGTGTGGAAGCAAAAGACACAACTCTGTTTGTTAATTGGCTCATGTGACATAACTTTATAGTTTGTTTGGTACATTTGTATACACCGTTGAATCATACGATCCCAGGAGGCTGTCCTTTTTTTTTAAAATGGTTATTTTCTATTTATGATTACCCAATGGCACATACTACTAAAAAAGTATATTATTATGAAAATGGTTTATTTAAATGAAGCAGGGTTTTACATATGAGTTGTTTTATGCAATATCTCTTTATAGAGACCTAAATTGTTCGGGGGGTATAGTTTTCCTTTAAAGTAGACTGAGTGTTTTAAAGCCGAGTTTATTTCATAGCAGAAGTAAACTGTCCTGACACAAAAGGGAACAAGTTCTTTAATACTATATTGTTAGACAGTTTGGCAGTGTGGTCTAATATGTCAAAAGATGGCGTAAAAATGTCTTTCTACTATAAGGGTCAGCCTCTGAGAAAAGACAGAAATCATTTTAAATGACCCTTTGTATGCCCAAAGCAGCTAAAAAATCACAAAGATGTGTCAGACCTGCAGGAATGTTAACGCAGCTCTCTGAAGTAAGCACTCTGCATAGCAGACTTCTGCGTGGATCTCCTCTGGAGTAGCCATGGGAGACAATAAAGAGACATACTGTTATCAAAGTACATGCATAATATTCATATAAATATATATAACTTATATAGCAACTTGCTGGGTGCTGGAAAATAAATTGCTATAGAAAACAATTACAAATGTATAAAAATAGCAGAAAATATGATGTTTATCCCACATAATACCACAACTGCAGGACACAACACTGTAATGTTGTATTATGTTGGATAATGTGCCCCATGACTCTTGGCCAAAGATGCACTCTCAAGGATTATCCTTGAGAAAGAGCACAGTTGCTGTTGGAAACATCAGATTCTTTCAAAGAAATAAAGCAATAGTAACAGATTGACCAGTCTGAACAGTGTATTTGTTTTACTGTTTTATGTTGTATAGTATTTTTTATATATTACTGTATTTTAAAATAAATAAATATATATATATATATATATATATGCTATTATCTCATACACTGTATATATATATGACTGCACATGAAGATAAACTGCAAAATAAGTCTAAAGGGGTCAAGTATACACGAGGAGACAAATCACATAATAAATATATACAGAATCATAGGACAAAGAGCTGTGCTATGTGGTAAGAGACATAGGGGCAAATTCACTAAGATCCGAAAATTCACTAGTGTTAGCTTCGCTAGCGTTCGCTACACTTCGCCAGGCAAATTTGCATACGGCGGGAACTTTAAGTTATAATAGAAGTATATGACTCTAGTATGCACTTTTTATAATTGACATTGTAGATCTTAAGCACAAAATCACTTTATCGCACTGATCACACTTTTCAGCCCTTTACACTTGCTTTACTGCAGTAGTCACTTTGTGGCACTGATGTTCCTTCCTATTGATTGGTTTGTTATGGGTATGTATATATATATGTGTTTGGGTTGTAGGCATAATTGCCTTGAGAAAGGGGGAACCAAAACATCACGTTCTTGAGGTTTTTTAATACATTTTGATTTTTTCACAAATTATCTCAGTGCTGCTGGTCTTCATTTGAGGTATCTGAATCATTTGCCATGCACCCAAGGAATGTAATATATCAGAGTGCTGCCCTTAAGTTATTTATATATGTATGTATATATGTATGTGTTATATTCAAAGGTATGTATTTAGGCATACACACATATTTCATAGTTACCTAAACTGCATATTGTATTTGGTTCTTTATCACCCCTAAATTACTCTTTGTCAGCATGGGCCCTTGCTTTGTTGTAACAGCTGTTTCACCATGTAAACAGAAACTTGGATCTACATACCTTCAGTGAACTGATCAAGACTCTGTCTATGGACTAAGCTGTTAAAAGAGTCTACCACAGTGGATTTCTTTCTATACCTGATGGGAATAAGAAGTGTAAACTTGTCAGATGAGCATTGGCAGGTGAGTGCATACGTATATTTACATGTGGAACATGCAAAGTGCTAACAAGAAAAATAAACAGGATTTTAAACAGGACGCGTGCCAGTCGCATTTTGTCTGCTGGGAGGACTGGGGTACTGTTTTATTCCACAACCATTGTCTAATTCATTCACAACAAGCCAAATAACACACAAATCATACTCTTAGATTTCAAAGCCTTTTTGTCAGAAAATGTGATGTTGTCTGATGGAAATCTAAATATACACATGGGATGACAGTGGGCTATATAAGACTTTTTCTACCAGGGCTTTTCAATCCTTGATTCCCTGTATATCCAACATACCAATCACTTTTAATGCATTTACATATCTGCGCTAACATAAAAATGAGCCAACATTATAGTGAAAAGTTCTAACTCTGTACTGACCCTGGAATATGTATAAAATAATTGTGTTGTGCAGGTATATGTGGGTTGTGACCTGTAACAGCTACACCTCCTCTGATGAAGCACCCAATTCTGCGAAACGCGCCAGGAGGGAGTGGCTTACATGAGGTATGTGGAAAGGGGAGAGACACTGCCATGCAGTATGCATGAGTTCATTTTTCACGATTTTGTAATTGTATTGCTGTGGTGATATTGCACAAATAAACACCTGAAGTTAGTCACTGTGCATATTTGTTTGATTATTTGTTTAATGCTTTTTCACCTAAGCAAGGTGCTCACGCACAGATAGCATATATACATAATATTGTGTATAAACATTATAGTGAAACGTAATCAGTTTGCATTACATTTTTAACGCCTATTTACTTAAAAATTAGCAAATGTCTTTGTCCCTCTTTGCTTTTGTCGTTTTAGCCTCAGATTTTCATAAAACAGAAGTAAAACAATGGGCATAAAATAACATCAACCAAGGGCAAATTAGGAAATTCTAATTAAAATTCGGTATAGTTTCCAGAAACATGTTTACATCTCATTGGTTCTCTTCTCACAAACTTTCCTCTTGTAAGAAAAACTTTATAGCACTGTCAGTTCTAACATAAAGATGTGAAGGGGAAAAGGTAGGTTCAATTAAATGCTTTTGAACTTGCCTCTGACAAACTGCCTGAGCATCTTTCATGGTATTCCCAGCATTCAGTATGTCTTGTGGATCAAATGTCATCATTGCTTGCATTTCCAACATAGTGGCATAAGTAAGTGCATGGTACATGCTGTCTTTTGATCTAAAAAGAAACAAAAAGGGGATCAAAGTAAGTAGGGCTCAGTCAATTACTGTACAAGATAAAAAAAAGCAAAACCTAAAAATCATTTCCAGCAGCCTGCTTACTTGATCAGTTTAAATGATTGATGATAATTTTTAAATGGATATGTAAAATGTATTTCACATTGTTGCAGATTTTTATTTGACAGTTTCACTCTGTAAATGAATGCAGAGATAACAAATACATTAATGGCTTCCCTTGTCAACTACCTAATCAGTAGACCACTTGTTCTAGAATAAATATATAACCTAAGATTCAATTCTGAATGGCTCTGTCTCGGACTGATCAATAACACAAGTCAGGTTTTAAATTCCTCTGTTATTCATTTATATACAGATCACTTTGATACACAGATCTCAAATCTGAACACAGTTAACCAGAAAGTTCCAAATGACAGGAAGGCCATATCCCATTGAGTCCATTTTAAGGGTAAGGCCAGACGGGAAGATTCGAGGAGATTTGTCGCCTGGCGACTAATCGCCTCTTCTTAGGGGCGACAAATCTCCCCGAACCGCTTCCCCCTGCCTTCCAGTGTCTTTAATGTATAATCACCTGCTCCTATTCACACGCGGCGCTGGCTTTTTCAAAGTCGCTCGAAGTTGCCTCCTTAGGCAATTTTAAGCGATTTCGGGAAAGCGCAGCTCCGTGAGTGAATAGGCACAGCAATTATTCATTAAAGATGCTGGAAGGCAGGGGAAAGTGGTTCGGGGAGATTTGTCGCCTGGCGATAAGTCGCCAGGCGATGAATCTCCCAGAATCTTCCCGTCTGGCCTGAGCCTAAGGAAAAAAAAAATGTTTTTCCCATTTTTTTCAGTGTAATAAAAAAAACAGTACCTTGTACTTGCTGGTAACTGAGCAGCATGAATTCATATTGGTGGCAAATTGGGTTGCCACCCAGCCGGTATTTTACTGGCCTAGCCAGTTAAATACCTGCAGGGGCCGGTATTACAAATTTACTGGCAATGAAGTTGCCGGTAATTTGCAATACCCTTACAAAAAGCCCTCGGCCCTTCACTTTAAACGTATTTGTTCCCCAACGCTGTGTTGGCTCCGCCCCCTTAATTGTCACGTCCCTAAAGGCAAATCAATCCTATTGGGTTTTTTAATGTTTACATGATTATTAGCAAACTTAAGGTACGCTAATCCAAATAAAAAGTAAAATATGAAAAAAACCAAATCCCAAGAATTCTGGATAACCGATGTCATACCTGTATAAATATATGTACGCGGTGCTAATGAAGAGCAAAGCCAAATAAAATTATATAAAGAAGAATTAAAAAAGTTCAGAAAACAGCACCAAGTAAGCTTTCATTCAGGTCTTTTCTAGACTTGTGCCAGTCCAAATCAGTTGGTACATCTACCCGCTTTGCCCTGCCCCAAAACCCCATCCTGAACCTAACTACAGAGGATTAACTTTAATTCATACCCAAAATCACATAAACTCTGGATCTGCAGAGATGACACTTTACTGGGTACATCCCCATAGTCAAAGAATCATGTCAAGGAATCATGTACAACCTTGATTTTAATTATTTGCAAATCATTAAAAAAAAACTATTTAATTGCAAATAGCACAATATCAAAGGTAAATACTGAGAAATGTTATTGTTTTCTGAAAAATATATGCTTATTTTAAATTTGATGTCAGCAACATGTTTAAAGGGATCCTGTCATGGGAAAAAAATGTTTCAAAATGCATCATTTAATAGTGCTGTTCCAGAAGAATCCTGCACTGAAATCCATTTCTCAAAAGAGCAAACAGATTTTTTTATATTTCATTTTGAAATCTGACATGGGGCTAGACATTTTGTCAATTTCCCAGCTGCCCCAAGTCATGTGACTTGTGCTCTGATAAACTTCAATCATCCTTCACTGCTGTACTGCAAGTTGGAGTGATATCACCCTCTCCCTTTCCCCCACCCAGCAGCCTAACAACAGAACAATGGGAAGGTAACCAGATAACAGCTCCCTAAGACAAGATAACAGCCGCCTGGTAGATCTAAGAACAGCACTCAATAGTAAAACCCATGTCCCACTGTGTTCCATTCAGTTACATTGAGAAGGAAAACCAACAGCCTGAAAGCAGTTCCCTCCTAAAGTGCTGGCACAAGTCACATGACCAGGGGCAGCTGGGAAATTGACAAAATGGCTAGACTCATGTCAGATTTCAAAACTGAATATAAAAAAATCTGTTTGCTCTTTTGAGAAATGGATTTCAGTGCAGAGGTCTGCTGGAGCAGTTTAAAAAAAAAAATGTTTTCCCATGACAGTATCTCTTTAAAAATGTTGGGGTAGGAGGATGTGTCCCATTGTGTTGCATCACTTCTTATCACTTCTTCTTTTAACAACATTATGTAAAGGTTTGGGAACTGAGACCAATTGCTTTTAAAGGAAAAGTAAATGTTTTTCTTTATCTCTCTGTAAATTTGCTCTAAACAGCCCCCCAGATTAATGTACCTTAGTCTCTGCTGCAAGTCTGCTCTGGTTTCTGTGTTATCAGCAGCTTCTTTCCCTTCTTCCTGGTGCAGAGTGAAGCCCAGCCCCTTAGTTTACTGAGCAGTGCATTTTGCTGCTGTTCCACAATAGAGAGGAAGAGGGAGCCAGTGTTTCATTAGTAAGCTAGTTTCCCCAAGCAAAAGGTGCTACAAACACTGCTCTCTGCTATGTCACATTATGCAAATGATCTCCAAGACTAGTCTGAGAGATAAGGTCAGCTCAGTAAGCTAAGGGGCGGGGCTTCACTCTGCACCAGGAAGAAGGGGAAACAAGTAAAAAGGTTTACTTGTTCTTTAAGGTAAAATTTATTTTTTGCTTGATATAGGATTTTAGTTGCTCAACAGTTAGGTTCTCCTTTGTTGAATTTTTTGTTTCGTAATGCACCAAATATTTTCAATGACTGGCAAGTCTGAGCTACAGGCAGGCCTGTTTAGTACCCAGACTCTCTTACTATAGAGTCATACTGGTGCAATATGCACAGATTACGGTTTGATGATGTCTTGTCGAAATAAGCAAAGCCTGAAAAATGGCAGCATATGTTGCTCCAAAACCTGTATATATATATATATATATTGTTCAGATTTAGTGGTTTCTTCCCAGATGTGCAAGCTACCCATGACATCTGCACTAATGCACCCCCATATCATCATAGGTGCTGGCATTTCAAATGTGTGCGGATAACAACCAGGACTTCCTCTCTTCGACTGCTTTCTGGCAGGCTTCTCAATGTAACTGAATGGAACACAGTGGGACATTAGTTTTACTACTGAGTGTTGTTCTTAGATCTACCAGGCAGCTGTTATCTTGTGTTAGGGAGCTGTTATTTGGTTACCTTCCCATTGTTCTGTTGTCAGGCTGCTGGGTGGGGGGGGGGGGGGGGGGGGGGGGGGGATTTCAAAATAAAATATAAAAAAATCTGTTTGCTCTTTTGAGAAATGGATTTCAATGTAGAATTCTGCTGGAGCAGCACTATTAACTAATTAATTTTGACAGTATGACAGTATCCCTTTAATGTTTACATGATCTTCTAGTAGAGTTAAGGTATGAAGGTCTAGATTACGGAAAGATAAATTATTTGGAAAACTCCAGGTCCCAAGCATTCTGGATTATAAATCCCATACCTGCATATCATTTTCAATGATTATCTTACTTTTAGGGGGATATTAGCCTATCTTATTACTGGTGCAGGGCTTTAAAAGATTTGGTTTGATACGGCTGTGGTTTATCTCTCAGGAATCCCAATAAAACATATTTGTTTCTGGCACACTTGCAAGACATAAGAATTTCTAAATCTTTTGTACCTTTGTGCATATAAACATGCTAATAATATATTTCTGTATATAATGTAATATACTTTATTGTTTGGTATAGCGATGCATCGACTATTTTGGATTCGGCCGAACCCCCGAATCCTTCGAGAAAGATTCAGGCCAAATACTGAATGGAATCCGAACCCTAATTTGCATATGCAAATTAGGGGTGGGAAGGGGAAAACATTTTTTAGTTCCTTGTTTTGTGACAAAAAGTCATGCAATTTCCCTCCCAGACGGATTCGGTTCGGCTGGGCAGAAGGATTCGGCCAAATCCGAATCCTGCTGAAAAAGGCAGAACCCAGGCCGAATCCCGAACCGAATCCTGGATTTGGTGCATCCCTAGTTTGGTATTTAAAGTCATATTTCTTGTTACAGAAATTGAGTCACACAAACACTGAGGCAGATTCAGAAAGCTTTATCCCTGAAATTCTACAAAATATTCAAAAACATTGTTAAAGCACTGCCTTAGACTAGTACTAAGAGAGTTGGCTGAATTTCTTTTCTATACATTATACACATTTTTCCTATAGATTATCACCTTGATTTCCCTTTGGCACAAGAATATGTGAGTGGCATTGGCAATACTGCTCTAAACTGTAAGAATTTAACTACATAAATCCAGACAAAGCATGTTAGCTCAGTAGTGCAAATGTTGAAAATTAGAACAAAGTTGTCCAGCAAAAAGCCAGAGAATTGTTGGCAAGTTAGCATCAGCAGGAGGCACAAAATAGAAATCTCTTTTGCAGAATTTACGAATTCCTGTTCTGACATGAAGCAGTAATAATGATTTGGCTGAAAAGTCTGCATGTTAGAGACCATAGGTTGAGATAATTAGCTGACAATGATGGCTGAGGATGAGTCATAAAAGCACAATGCTTCATATGACACATTAAATGTGACATTTTATTCCTGCCTTGCTTTCAGGGCTTTTCTGTCTGATTTGAGCTTGCTGTTACCAGCTTTGCCTTGATATCTCTCTGCACATCAGTGCTACATCAGTCCTTGGCATTCAAAATTCCAGCCTCCAGCATCCTGTGGCTACAAAGAAACAGCCAAAATTGCCCCACAGATCTCAAGAGAATACCTAGAAATATTGCCTTAGTTCAGACAAAAGGATACCTGCATGTGATCTACTTGCTGGCCAAATGTGTGATCCTTAGTGTCAGTGAAGGCATCTCGCTTTTTAACCATTTTTTATATAGCACAGAAGCACAAGTAAAAGAGTCCACTGCACAGGTGAACCACCTGAGCATTAGGATTCCTGAAAACATGTGCTGATGGTACCTTCCAAAGGGAGGTTACAAATGACTTGCATTTTTGTCTACAGCATGCCAAGGATTCCATAGGCCTCAGTGGCTACATGCCACAACTACTCTTGTTTAATTTCTGGCAGGATGGCTACCGCCCAAGTCAGCTTCTCAAACTAAAGGTGGCCATAGACGTTACAATTATGATCTTTCCTGGAAAAGAATCAGTACAAATACTTCTGCCCTTAAAGATTTACCACGTGTGGCCCAGATTTAAGACATTAAAGTAATATTTATTTTGTCACTGCAATGATTAGTAATCATGCTTGTTCAAGCAAGATATTTAAGAAAAAGTTTCTCACTTTGCCTGGAGCTGGTCCAGTGCTTGCTGGAAGTTGTTGCTGAGGAATAAGTCAAGGGCCTCCATACACTCAGAGAGAGAGGTTTTCAGGTTTGAATTCATCTGCCTATAAAGCAATAAGACACAGTAAAATAATATATTTAACACTGATTTTGCACAGCTTTACAAATTCAAGAATAAAGAGGCAGTAATTTAGCTAGAATACATTACAAGCTATTTCTTAGTTTGACATTGTCTCTCGTTAGGTTAATGAACCAATTTTGCACTTGGAGATGCAATAACATGAAACATACAAACACAATTTTATACCGTTTTATATTTTAACACAGGCACTGAGGGTGAATTTACAAACATCGTGTAAAATATGCTTTATAACACAAAGCTTCAGACCCAACAGCTGATGCTGAATTACATATCTTAGGGTGCTGAGACCTGCAGCCTGAAACCAGCTGAAGAGTAGTGGGTTTAGCAAGTACAAAGAAGACAAACAATTAGCCTATGCAATGGCAGAACTAGGGGTAGGCAGAAAAGGCACATATCTAGGGCACATACAGTACCTCTGCTGCCTCCTCTAACTCTGCCTCCTGTAACTCAGCAGCAGCAAGTGTCCACTGCTGCCTTTGTTTGAAGGATTTGGACAATACAATGCCTCTAATTTGGGATATAAAAAGATTAGGGTTACCGAGGCAAACATTCCATCTATCATACAGTGTGCCAGCACTATCCCAAGTAGATAAGTCACTATAGCAACATGACAGAATCATGTCACTACCATGTACTGCTCCTAATACACCAATAAAAAAAAACAAAAGAGATAACACAAAGTGCTACACCAGAATGACAAAGTACAATGTTAGGGAGGTGAGGTGTGGTAGTTGTATAATAAGGCCTTCCTTTTGGTTAGTGGTTCTTGTAGAGCTTTAACACTTGATGTATTCTTTCAGCAGGTGTATCCTGTATTTGTGTGTCTTTTTCTTTGTATTGTTTATTTATAGCAGCTATCCCCAAACCATTAGCTCATGAGCAACATGTTGCTCTCCCACCTCTTGGATGCTGCTCCCAATGGCATCAATGGCAGGTGCTTATTTTTGAATTCCAGGCTTGGAGGCAAATTTTTGTTGAATAAAACCCAGGTGCACAATCTAAAAACAACTGAATGGAATAAAAGTCTTTGGAAGGTGAACAACCCCTTTAAAGGGATTTTATTCAGCAGCTCTCTATCTGGTTGCTAAAGTCCAAATTACCCTAGCAACCATGCACTAATTTGAATAAGAGACTGGAATATCAATAGGAGAGGGCCTGATTAGAAAGATGAGTAATAAAAAGTAGCAATAACAATACATTTGTAGCCTTACAGAGCATTTGTTTGTTTTTTTAGATGGGATCAGTGACCCCCATATGAAAGTTGGAAAGATTCAGAAGAAAAAGCAAATATTTAAAAAACTAAATTAAAAAAAATAACCATGAAGGTCAACTCAAACGTTGGTCAGAATTAGCCATTCTATAACAAACCTTTTAAGGAAATAATGTTGAAAATCTGAATTATCAAAGCATTTTTCTCACCTCATTTCATTTCTGCTTGAACCTCTGCCATGATTCTCATTAACTCCTCCCTTATTAACCCAAGGCATGTTGAAATATGTAGTTCAGCAGCACCTTGAAAGTACCAGTTTTAAAGTTGTCGATAACTTGCTTTTTTCCAGGAGCAAAGGGAGTAAGCGCGCATGTATAAAAATGTGCAAACTCAAATGTTACAGTTTATAAATCTTTTCCAAGTTGCCCACTGCGTATCGTTTGGGTCTCCCCATAGCTATGGGAGCTGGAGATGATTAGAATTTAAAGGTCTCACCAAAGGTGCAGCATGCCTTTTTAAACTGTTCAAACACTCCCACACTGTGTCTGCATTGAATAAAAGGGTGTATCAGCCTAGTTGATTGGCCAGATTCCCTTCCTGATTAGATTACATGGTATTCTCCACCCCAGCCTCAGAACTCAGCAGAGCTAGCACCTTCTGATAGTGAGGGACAAACTTTGGACCAAATAGGAAATGTTAATGCACCCAATGTCTGCAGCAGCGCGTGAATATCATAAAATGGGGGCTCAAGAGAAAAGATGTAAAAGGGAAATATTTACTTAAATATATATTCCAGCTAGGTAAGATTCTTTAATAAGCCACATTATAATATGAATATCTGTTTAAATATTTTTTGGGGGGGGGTATAGTTTTCCTTTAAAA
>CM044437.1:89061293-89085516 GCA_024363595.1 Xenopus borealis
AAGAATATCTTGTCCTTAGTTGTAAATTTAATTTGTAAATGTCTCTGAAAGCAACATCAGTACATGAACTATTTGTCACAAGTTTTTTTTTTTGTGGGTGAACAGCTACAGACAATTCATACATAACTAGTGCACATGTTATCGCTGGAAGCCGTGGAAAGGATTTTTGTGAGGTAATAAATTGCACATTTAGTAGTACTAAATATAACATGCCAACTGTAAAGTTTGGTGGAGGAGAAATAATGATCTGGGAATGTACTTTATGGTTTGGGCTAGGGACCCTTGATCCAGTAATAGCAAGCCTTAAAGATCCAGAATACTATCAAACTGATGACAGGCTTGCAGATAGGGTTGCCACCTTTTCTTAAAAAAAATACCGGCCTTCCTATATATGTAGCTTTTTTTACTATTAATAACATTGGAATCAACCATCAAAAATACCGGCCTTCCTATATATGTAGCTTTTTTCCGTATTAAAAACATTGGGATCAACCATCAAAAATACCGGTCAGGCCGTTAAAAAAATGGCCAGGTGGAAACCCTACTTGCAGAGAACCCTAATCTCACCCCAACTATCTATGGGATAAACTGAAACGTCAACTGTAAGCCAAGTCTGTAGAGAACTAAAACACACATATAGCTAAATGGAGGTAAAATCTCACATCAATGGTCATACTTAGTGGATAGAGATCTTTACAGCTGAAACCAGATGGTCAGCTTGGTATTTATATAACATGTTCAACATACAGGTGTTCAGATACTTTTGGAAATGCAGTAGAACCCCCATTTTACATTTTTCAGGGGACCAAAAAAAATGTGTTTAAAATCCAAAATCAGGGAAATGTATTATGCATAGTATATAGGTGGGACCACAAAACGACAAAGTCAAATTAGAGAAAACTTAAAATCAGGGGATATAAAATGAGGTTCCACTTTACAGTGTTTTCAAGATGGTCAAATGAATCAATCTTATTCATAAAGAATTCCACTATTCATTTTATAAGGACTATGTTTTACCTGCATCGTGTATTTTTTTATGGATAAAGCTTCCAGCGGGTTACCCTTTGTACTGCACAAAACAGGAATAACCCGTCAAACTGGAAATGAGGGGAGCAATTAAAAGTAGCCAGCCGCTGCTCATATATGAACTAACGGAAGGGAAACATGTACAGAATAGAGAGGTGTTTTTGTGATAAAAGTTGGTAAAATGCCCTTTACTTTAAACCAGAACAGGATTGTTATTATGCAGAATAATATACTTTTCGCTTGGTATGTAAAGGAAAATAATTAGTCATTTATTAACAATACATTTCTACTGTGCTCTAGGATTGGGTCACTAATATATGTTAATGAATACATAAAACAGAAATCTGATGAGATATTGTATCCTACTCTGATAAGCATTTTTACCCTATCATGTTTAACGTGTGTAAAAAAAAAAAAAATCACATAATTTCCCTTTGCCCTAGGCACTAAACGATCATTGTAAACTGCCCTAAAACACATTTCATCTCCAAAAATAAGATAATATTTGATCTGAACAGTTTGTATGTAATTTTAATATGATAAAATTAAGAGTAAAACAACGTAGTCATATTAAATAGTAACATAGTGGCCGTTTGCAACAAAAAATGGTTAGCACTATGGTCCTAGGTTCCATTCAGTTTCCTCCCATATTCAAAAGCATACAGACGGGTTAAATGAATACTTGTATGTGTGACTGAGATAAAGACTTTAGACTGCAAGCTCTCCCGGGGCAGGAACTGATTTATAGTCTCTGTAAAGCACTGGGGAATATGTCATCACTATATAAATAAAGAGAAAAAAAAAAGAAACAAACACTACACCCTTGTATGCAGCAAAATACTCTCAGCTTGATCCAAATAACTATGAATGGAAGGCTAATGCTGAATTTAGGATAAGTTAAAGCTTGGTAGAGGGATTGTTCACCTCTATATCATGATAAACATATGAAAAAATATGTTTATACACAAAAAATATTTGAAAGACATCAGATCTTTTGTGACAGCAAGGCAAGCTGTCAGAACTGATTGTAAAACTCTTCAGAGATCATGGAAATTGCAAGACAATATTGTTAAGTCTATTGGCTCCAAGTCTGTCAATTCCTTTGCGATCAGCCTTTTGTGTTCAATAAATTAATCATACTATATGGCCACATATGTGAATACTTAAAGGGCTTAAAAGTTAACTTTTAGTATGTTATAGAAGCAACTTTTCAATAGTTTTTCATTACTTATTCATTAATGTTTTTTTTATGTCTTCTTTTTATGACTCTTTACAGCTTACAAATGGGGGTTACTATCCTCATCTAAAAACAAATGCTCTGTAAGGCTACACATTTATAGTTATTGCTATTCTTTATTACTAATATCTCTATTCAGGCCTCTCCTGTGCATATTCCAGTTTCTTATTCAACTGAATGCATGGGTCCAAATTACCATAGCAACCTAACTGCTTATACTGCAAACTGAAGAGCTGCTGAATAAAAAGCTAAATAACACAAAAACAAAGCTAAAAAAAAACCCACAAATAATAAAAACCCAAGTGAATATTGCCTCAGAGAGCCTTATAGGTGAACAGCCCCTTTAAACTGATAATGGCCTCTAGAGTGGGTAACCCAACTATATACAGGACCAAATTCATCACCCTTACAGTATGCAAAGTCCAATGGTAAATTATGAAATTCCTTCCAACCAGGAATGCAAGATGATCTGGCCCCACTCAAATTATTCAATTATAAAACCAAAACTTCTATATGCTCAGTCCCAGTTTATTAAAAAATACAGCTTCAGGGTGCTGAAACTATATGTATAAAACACATACAGTTGTTAGATATACCAACGTATTTATTTGTGATGTTACAGTAAAGTTTTTATTTTTTTTAATACACCTCCTCAGAGAGAGAGAGACAGAGACAGACAGAGAGAGAGAGAGAGAGAGAGAGAGAGAGGTGCACACCATAGACAATTGTTTAACTTTTTCTGATTCCTAATGAAGGTCCAGGGTCGGACTGACCCTCATGGGCCCCCGCGGGGCCAGACCCCCCTCTCCAGATATTGGGATACTTCAACAAATAATTGCGCACCGAGGTGCCGTCACAGTACGGGGGTGGGGGGCCTTGTTCATCAATCCCAGTGGGCCCTGAGCCCCCCAGTCCAACCCCACACTATATACATCTATATCTATACTTGTGTTTCACTGGAAAAACATTCATCTGCCAATCTCCAATGTTGGCCTTAGTCCAAAGATGGAATCTGCCCAGACCGGGTGATAAGCTGCATGTAGGTTTGCCACCTTTTGCTAATGCCAAGGCCAGACAGCTGCTGTGAAAACAATTTTTTTACAGAACATTGTCTTTGGAAAGCTTATAAGCACACCAGAATATCAGTTTTCTCTGCAATCAACTTTTGCAATAATAGTTAATAGGTGGACTGCAATGGAATAGGCGTTTACTACCCCCAATAGGTTTTTGGGTAGGCTTTGGCTAAATATACATATTAAAAACAATAATAAATATCCGTGTGCTTCATTAATACAAAATTCCCTTCTGGTGTCTCATAATATTGCAATACTTCAATGCCCATAGTGCTTCACTGAGTCTACTATGCCCCCAAATGTGCAGGACAAATAAGTCAACATAAGTATGATGTTTTATATTTTTAATGTGCCTTTTTCACAAGGTAAGCATGCCAGACAATGTCTCCAGAGCAGAGCACCTGCAAAACTGGACTGTTCTTTTCAAAACAGGACAGGTGGCAACCATAGCTGTAGTGGGAGAAGTGAAATGTAGCTTACTGCATTGAGTCTAGTGCAGACGTCAGCTATGACGTTCTGTGGGTTAGTCTGCTGACACACTCATAGCACTCCCCAGACTGAAAGCTGCTAAATTTAGTGTCGAGTGATCCTCTGAAGAAAAATGCTATATCAGACACAACAATGTGAACATTAGTTACATTTTGCATCCCTAGCTCTATCATTCCAGTGCCTCTTTATTACTTAAATAAAATATATTTAAAACCAGTTTTTCCAGTTGGATATTTCTACTGTGTTGTGGTCTGACAGCTTTGTTAATAGGGTCATGTTACTGAGTAATTGTCTTTAGGCAGTTCTATCCCCATGTGCCTGCCTTTGGTAAACACAGATTAGCGTGGCATATAAACCACTTCCACTTCACTGATTACTGAAGTTCCATAACAGAAATGTCATCTTAGGTACAGACTACACAGGTGAAAACTTAATCTATTTTGTTCATTTACTTTATTTTTAATCCTATAAAATAGGACTATGGCACACAATGCGGCCTATTCATTAAACTTCATTTTGTTCTGTTTGAATTGAAGTGGTCATGTAGAAGTCAATGGCAGGTGTCCCTTTTTACAATTTGAAGACATATCTTGACATTGTGATGTGCAAGGGCACTGCGCCAGTGAAGCGAGTTGAGAAACCCATTGAGAAACCAGTTACTAGGGCTGAGAGCCGACTTTCTGGTATTCAAACCGCACAGGGGAGGGGGGGCACGTCGTATTTTTTTAGCAACAATCCTAGAATCCTAGCTAGCTACTTGAGGTGCTGTCCATCAAGTGGAAGTGATCCTAATTCCAAAGCACTTCATTTGCCATATTCCTTAGGGTCTGATTTAGCAAGGAAAGAAGAAAGGCATATTTCAATGGGGTGCCATAAGTTAAGCACCCCCAAGTGATATATACTTACCTCACACGCCGGGCCGATGCTCCTATCAGGAGAAAACTGCACTGGTTCAGGGGCTCTCCCAGTAAGCACCATGGAGTGATTGGCTTCCTTCTTCAAATTTACTGGGTCAGATGCATGCTCAGTAGAGTGAAATAGGCAACTTCTTTGTTAATGTTCGGCTTTTCGCTATTGTGCATGCGCACTCGTGTGAAGAAAGAAGAAGCCGGTAACCCATGGTAATTGCGGGAAAAATTCCAAAAGACACTGGCGCTCACGGCAGATTCAAGTAGGGAGATACCCTTGCGTATTATACTACTTATGTGGGAAAAACCCTAGGCCAGTGCAGTTTTCTGTTGATAGCGTGTGGTAAGTAAATAGAATCATGTGGGGTGAAGTAACTTTTGCACCCCGAAGTAAAGAGCGCCTTTCCTTCTCCTTTAAGGAAACCAGGGCTGTAACTACAGAGGAAGCAGATTCTGCAGCGGGCCCAGGAGGTATAGGGGCTACACAAGATACCCTAATTCATATATAATTTCAGTAAATATTGGTAAACCTCTAGATATTCTGGGGGTCTAAAAAATAATTTGCTGTGGCGCCCAGTAGTATCTAGTTACTTCACTGAACGAAACCTGCATGAGTTTCCTAACTCTGAGTTTCAGCCCGTAAAATTACGGAACAAAGAAAAATGTTTGCACCGAAATGCTGCCAAAGTTTCTCTTCATTTATAACAGCTCATCACTGAAAATTATGGACATTATTGAGGGGTTTTTTTTGGCCTGAAGTCCAGTGTTTTACTCTGTATAGGATGCATTAATTAATTTAAAAGCTCAGAAGCTTAAAATGATGTTAGCACCTGGCTAATGTTTTCTCAACTCTTCCAACCAACCCTGAGCAGCACAGGGACCCAGACATGTAAGTTAGGAATCTATATATTAGTTTCTGCTAAGTGCCTTCTTTTATTTATGTTCATTTTTAAAGAAATGCACTGACAAAATCACACAACACCAGAGCTTCTGTAATCTCACTGAAATAGATCTATGCACAAAAGGATGTCAGAGATGAATAATACAAATCAGTTGTCACGGTTCTTTAATGCTATATTCTTTTCATAGCCTGAGTACAAGGGCTCGGCTGCACCACCCCACATTGGAACTTGGTGTCTATTGAACACCTCCCCAGTACCCTACAAGCTATATATAAACACTAAGTTACACAGTTTTGTTTATACACTTGCGCCTGTGTGTGTGACTAATGAATTATTAAATTGTTTGAAATGATCATTTATGGATATGCTTTCCAAATTCACATGCAGCACCGAAACACGTGCCACTAGCTTAAAATACAAACTATCTCATTATGTGCTGGCTACTTGCTAAGGCTTTCTGCATTTGAAATCTTTTTTTCATATGATTTTCCTTCACTCTCTAGGGTACATCATATTTAAAAGGAATGGCAAACCCCAATAAAAGTAGAGGGTTAATTGCCTAATAAAATATAACATAATTCTAAGCAGCTTCGCAATAAATATTCATTGCAAATTTACTGTGTGTTTTAAGTTATTTGTATAAGTATTGCTATGAAAAGCAGTTTGTTCAGACTGTTAATACAATGTAAGACAAGGCAGCTGATTAACAGACCTGTCTTTGCTGGGGAACCAAGAGTTTTGAAACATTCAAAGTAACAACCAGGAGTTACACAAATTCTGCTTTCAATAGTAATTGTTTTTACAAATAACTTTAAAAGCCCTGACAATTTCAATGTATACCACACAAGAGCCATGAATATTCTGTAAATTACATCCTTATAAACTGTGTTTAGTGATGTCATCGGTAATAATCGGAGATTAGTGACATCATTTTGTCACATGACTCACCAAAACTTGTGTATTATAATAAAGTATCCCCTGTTGCAAAATATGAGGATATTAGAAGTCACCTCGGATATTTATGACCTGTACAAGAGGGGGTACTTTATTCACTATATATTGGAGAGTTGTTTAGAATTATGGTTTCTTTTATTAGGCAAATTTTTATTTTGGGGTTGACTTGCACTTTACCCTCATTTAAATGCTTCACTTAATTTAAAATACACACACATATACTGTCATATAAAAAAAACATTCTATAGTACAGCACTGTGGAATAAGTTAGTACTTTATATTTACTCGTTATTAATATTAAAAAAGGGAGTTCAGTAACAGAAGGAAGGTTATAGGCTGGTATTGCTTGCTTCAATGCAGGGTTTACAGTCACATAAGAATACATTATCTTTTATGAGAGATGCAGTTCTGAACAAAGTAAGCAAATACAGATATGGGATCCGTTATCCAGAAACCGTTATCTGAATTATGGAACAGTCGTGTCCCATAGACTCCATTATAATGAGATAATCCAAATTTTTTTAAATGATTTCCTTTTACTTTGTAATTATAAAACAGTAGCTTGTACTTGATCCAAATAATATAGTGAATAAAGTACCCCCTCTTGTAAATTATAAGGATATTATAAGTTACCGAGGTAGAGTGGTTTTATACAGTTCATGGAACTCTGAGGTAACTTCTAATATCGTCATATTTTGCAACTGGGGGTACTTTATTATAATACACAAGTTTCAGTGAGTCATGTGACAGAAATAACATCAGAACTCACCGTTTATAACTGATGACATCAGAATCACCGTTTATAAGGATATCATTTACAAGATATTCATGGCTCTTGGGTATTATATAATTATAATTAATCCTTAATGGAAGCAAAACCAGCCTATTGGGCTTAATTAATGTTTACATAATTTTCTAGTAGACTTAAAGGAACAGTAACACCAAAAAATGAAAGTGTTTTAAAGTAAAGAAAATATCATGTAGTGTTGCCATGCGCTGTTAAAACTGATCTGTTTGCTTCAGAAACACTACTATAGTTCATATAAACAAGTTGCTAAGTAGCAATGGCGGAAATTGAAAAACGGCTATATGGCACAGGATAAGTAATGGATAACAGATAACATTATGTTCTACAGAGCTTATCTGTTATCTGCTGTGTAACTTGAGCCTTTTTCCTCTGAATGGCTGCCCCCATGGCTACACAACTGCTTATTTATATAAATATATATTAGTGCTTCTGAAGCAAACACTGTTTTACCAGTGCAGGGCAACACTGCATTATATTTTTATTACATAAAACTATTTTATTTTTTGATGTTTTTTTGATGTTACTGGTCCTTTAAGGTATGAAGATGACCAAATTACGGAAAGATCCATTATCCAGGAAAACCCCAGGTCCCCAGCATTCTGTATAACAGGTCTCATATCTGTAATAATTATAATTTTTGTCTGGAGCTAGCTAACCTGTTGGCCTGACAGCACTTTATTCAATCAGCTTATGGAACTCACATAAAGCTTCCTACATCTGGGAGTCCAAGTTGCATCCCCCAGCATTTATCCTGCCAGCTGTAACTTGCCAACCAAACATCATTTTTGTCTACCTTTTTAACTAGTAAATAGTTTTTGCTAATTCTTACACTAAACAGGGTAAAATCTGTAACTGAGAGTAAAGTCACATTCTACTTCCTATTCACCTAAGTCCAAGCAAAGCAAATCAGCAATCCACTGAGAAACCATCTGAATTAACAATACTCTGCTCAACAACAATTTTCAGGAGCAGCTCATTATACAGAGGGCTTTTTAGTGGGCTACCGTTTTGCTTTGCTTATACTAAGATGAACAGGAAGTACAATAAGACTATACTCTCAATTGTGCTCATATGAACAGGTAGAATTGCAGAATTTATTAGAAATAACAAAACCCATACATTTTTCATAATCACTGCAACAGGGAAAAGGTATGTTAAGCAGATGTCCAATTTGTTGAACTAATGCTAAAAATGGGAATATAATTCCCCTTGAAAATCACTGGATATATTTCTTAGAATTACTTTGGCATGGCTGATAAAAAAAAGTAGCGGTAATAACCCCCATTAAGGTAGCGGACAAGAGGGGACTTACACAACCAACAAGAACAGCAATTAAATTTAAGCATACTGCATGGCTATAGAGAAGTTACTAAAATTTAAAGGGCAAGTAAATCCAAAAATAAAAATTTGCCTAATAAAAGAAAACATTACGCTAAGCAACTCTCCAGTATACATTTATTAAAATCTTCATTGCATGCCATTCACAGTTACTTTAGGGGCATAGAGTCACAGGAGGAGGGGGTCATTCTTACACTTTATAGAGCACTTGTAAGGCCACATCTAGAATATGCTGTACAGTTTTGGTCTCCCTCACTCAAACAGGACATTATTGTATTAGAGAGGGTACAGAGAAGGGCAACTAAGCTGGTAAAGGTATGGAAAATCATAGCTATGAGGAAAGACTGGCCAAATTGGGGATGTTCACACTGGAGAAGAGGCGCTTAAAGGGTTATATGATAATGTATAAATATATAAGGGGATCATATAATAATCTCTCTAATGCTTTATTCAGCAGTAGGTCTTTCCAGCTGACACAAGGTCACCCCTTCCGATTAGCATAAAAGAAGTTCCACCTAAATATTCGGAAGGGGTTTTTTTACAGTGAGAGCTATGAAGATGTGGAATTATCTCCATTAGATAGTTTTAAGAGGGGGTTGGATGGCTTTTTAGCAAGAGAGGGAATAGAAGATAGCTCATAGTACAAGTTGATCCAGGGACTAGTACGATTGCCTTTTGGAGTCAGGAAGGATTTTTTTCCCACTCTGAGGCAAATTGGAGAGGCTTCAGATGGATCAACTAGCCGTTAGTCAGGTAAAAATGTTAAAAGGTTGAACTTGATGGACGTGTGTCTTTTTTCAACCTTCAACAGTAGGGGGGCAATTAAAAAAGAACTACTGTTACCCCAACTGAAGTGTGGGTTTTATTAGCCTGCACCTTTGCTTGGGGATTGTATTTTTGCCCAATAGGTGCCCTTTAATCAGCTGGCTTGTCCTACAGTATATCAACAGTCTGAGTCATCAGGGCAGAGAATAGAAAGGGACAGATAGACACTGCTTTTGTTAGCAATACAAATAAAAATAACCATAAAAACCATAGAAAAATGGTAATGAATATAAATTGCAATATTGCTTAGAATTATGTCTTCTTTTATTAGACAAAAAAAAGTTTTGGGTTGACACTCCCTTTAATAATAATTAGCCATTCACAATATGGATTTGTGTCTGATTTAATGGGCTAGCAACACTAGTTGCATTAGATTTAATCTCAGAATAGGAAATCAATTTGTTCCAAGCTTTCACTGGTGCCGGTCTGACCCGCACACTATAAATCGCAGTGCAATTGTTTGGTTCAATGCCAAAAGCAGTCTGGTCACCTAACCAAAGCTGCCAATACACTCATTTAGTCATCCGCTTTACAGCAGGCTTGCATATTTTTTTAAGAGTTTGAGAATGATGTGGGAGAAAATGCTACCCAGGCTGGTGTGTCTCTTCTATAAAATATGCACTGACCCGATGTAATTGACTGGGGAGTGCAGCCCCACCATCTTGCTTGATCGCTAAGGCGTTACTTGGGTGGGTTTTGTATAGGTGCATGTGCAATACAGCAAAAAATGAGGGGTATTTCAGGCTGCCATAAAGCATGGCAGGACTGCAGTAGTTTACGAGACTACCAGGAAATATAATTCTATATGCAGAAATAAATGCGACAGTAGCATTCTCAGTATTTGTTTTTCCTTAATACTACTCTATGTGATATTATGCATTGTTCTCAGGCAAACGTAAATACCTATTATTCTCATGAGCAGTCACCTAGCACGACTTTCTGTAATGTGAGGATAAAGTTTATATACACAGGGGGATTAAGCTGTGCTTAGTAAACTTAATCGAGCAATGTCCTGTATAAAATCAGATGAGCTGCATCATTAAATACTCAACAATAATTACTATAGTGTACAACCAATGACCTGTATTACTGCAGAGCAGCACTTAATATCCATCCATTCTGTGTGTGTGTTACCGGTGCATAACTAGTCAAATATCTCATGTTTGTGACTCAAGCTCACACTTTGCCTCCACCTCCAAATCTGCTTGAGAACGTCTTCCTGCTAGTATATTAACTCCACACTATTCAGCGGCTGCACTGAGTGGAACATTGTGTCTATTCTGCGCTACTGCTTTTGTTTGGGAATAGGAAAATGCTTGTATTCATCTATTAGCCTTTGTGGATTATTTACTATATGTTACTTACAATCACCCCACTGTCATTATTATTTTCTTATAAGTGGAGCAGGAAGCTAGAGTTTGGTTCCCCACATCTTGTGTGATATACGCCACCAATTAGACTGCTCTTTTGAACATGGCCCTCTGTACCTCTTGCATAGGTTATTGGCTGTGTTTTTTGTATGTAAATGTGTATGTTAAATGTATTTATTGTACAAAGGTGCTGAATATGTTGGTGCTATAGAAATCTGTTCATGATGATAATGTTGCAAGGCTACTGGAATTACAGAAGGGCATTTCTATGATAGATTATACTTTCACCATCGGAAAGGACAACTGTTCTTTCATTAACCCTGAAAATAAGAAGTGCACAGCCATGAAACTGTGTAGGAGTTTTACTCCTCTTTGCCGACCCACCCGATTTCTCTTATGATCCGGTCATTCCTGTGCGACTGCTCTTTGCTACCAGTCGTGTTACCAGGACAGCAGAAGCATATGGTATTAATCATCCAGTGATAAGCACCATTATCTGTGCTCCTGTTCTGCACCCAAACCCCCAGCCTGGGCACAAAGCAGAGGTGCAAGCGCTACTCACTGCTCCCAGGCACAACATAAACTGCTGGAGGTGAATGTTGGGGGGGATATAAAGTTAAAATGAAGCAATAAAAAGCAAATCCCAGCTTGCAGTTCACTGATCTCACCTATGGTATAAGGATCAATATCCCTGAGCATAAATGAGGCTGAAGAGACAGAAACAGTTCATGGGGCATTAATATAATAAAGGCTCATCACCCGTGTCCTGCTGTAGGTGAAAGCTCACAGCAGCCACATAGGAAGCACAAAGAGCCTCTCGCTGCAGCTCAGACAGACAGACAGACAGAAAGCAAATCCTTTCCTTTAGGCTCCTACACAGCATGGCATGACAGCGGCAGCAGATTAGGAGTCTACAGTGACGAGCACAAGGCCACAGTAAAGTTGCAGCCATCCCGAGAAACGAGCACACTCATCATCCCTACACATCATACTTCAGCCCTCATGAATCTCATAGCCGAGCTCAGTTTTTTTATTAATCCCTATTGTGAGTGCTGAATGTTTAACACAAACGCGGGGGGGGGGGGGGGGGGGGGGGGGGGGGGGGGGTGTTTGACACTTACCCTCCTCCTGCGTCTTTAGACATGTTGGTCCGTGTTGTGGTAAATAAGTGCAATTATTATCGGGTCTTTTCCAATGTCCGGGGGCCGGAGCTCAGAAGTTCTCCTCTCACTCTCACACCGTCGCGAACTGACAGCCAGTGGGCGGGGCGTCGCTGTCCTCCCGGCGCTCCCTGCTGCTTGGCACTTACCTTTCACAGCCGGCCACATATGTACTTAAAAAGGGTGGTTCACCATTAGAATGCTATAGAATGGCCAATGCCAAGCAGCCTTTCAACTGGTCTTCATTATTTACTTTTTGTTGTTTTTTGATTATTTGCCTCCTTCTTACAACCTTTTGCTGCTTTCAAATGGGGGGTCACTGACCCAGGGCTAGATTTACATAGCAGGCACTACTAGCCAAGGGGTAGGCAGAGTAGTCATGTGCCTGGGGCATACCTCCCATCATTTTGGAAGTAAAAAGAGGGACTAAAAAAAATTTGGTGCGTGTAGCGTTGCACATTTTTGTGGCCACACCCCCTAATAACCACATTAATTTTACAAAATGTGCCAGGTTATGAAAATTTGAAAATATTTCTCCTTATCTGAACTGTTTCAATTACTTATTTTCTTAATTGTTACAAAGTATCTTATTTGCTCCGGTTAGCTATTCTGGGCTCTCTGCCAAAAGCCAATTATGTTAGAAACTTTGTTTCTTTTTCTGGCTGTTCAATGTAGAGAAAAGAGAGACTTTCCAGTACAAATGAGGGACTGCAGGTTGAGCTGTCCCTCTGAAAAAGGGACTGTTCGGAGGTATGGCCTAGCGTGCAAAGCTGGGGGGGGGGGGCGCCAGGCACTCTGGTCCCCTCTCTGCAAGACTCTCTCTGCCCCTTTGTTCTTTATGCACCCCTGCACAGAAAGAAGAAAAGGGCAGAGAGAGTGGGGCAGAAAGGGGACCACACGTGAGCACCAATTCGTGCTAAACAGGTGCCACGTCCACTTGGCTTGCCTAGGGCACCCATGATGTGGCGCGGCCCGGCCCTGGTCACCTGTCCCCTCTAATTTATTTAATCAAATTTTCATCATCGGGACTAGAGCAATGGGGAATGGCGTCAGGTCTGGACTGAGATTCAAAATAGGCCCTGGTATTTCAGGTACACAGAGGCCCAAACAACCTCCCACCAGCCCAATAAATAGTAATCGTCTATGGAAACTTACAGCAGCCGCTCTGGCATTGCCAGAACCCACAGATTGACAGTCCAGACCTGATTGGCGTACATGAAATTTTAAAAACAATCTAATCTCCTGCGCCTCCCTAGTGTTTCTGAACCAATGTGGGTGAGGTTGGCAGCATGCCTCATCTAAAATCCTGGCACCCTAGGCCTGGGTCTTGGTGGCCTCTCCAATGTTCAACAAATTATGTGAGTCCGTCCAAAAATAATAATGAACCAATAAATAAAAATTTTTTAAATTTATTAGGACATATCAGACAAGACCCAGGGACTCACATAATTTGTCAAACATTGCAGTGGTTTTGCACCCTGGGACCGGCGTGAACTGTGAGTATACCCTCCAGTGATTTTTTTCACTTACTTGCCCCATTTAACTATATATTTTTGCTATTACAGTTATAACTATTTTTCTGCCTCTGCACAACTAATACTTTATACTTAGTGGCCTCTCCAAAAATCCAGGCCAGCAGTGACCCCATCTAAACAAACAAATAATCTGTAAGGCTACCGTTGTATTGATATTGCAACTTTTTATTACTCATCTTTCTATTAAGTCCCTCCTTTTCATATTCCAGTCAAATTAGTAAGGGTAATTAGTTAGGGTAATTTGGACCCTAGCAATCAGATGGCTGAAACTGAAAAATGTAGAGCTGCTGAATGAAAAGCCAAATAACTCAAAAACCACAAATAAAAGAAAATCAAAAAAACAATTGCAAGTTGTCTCAGAATATCACTCTCTACAAGACTCTACATCATCCTAAAAGATGACTCAAAGGTGAACAAACCCTTGAATCCATTCTTTAGAAAAAGGGTATCTGACCATAAAACATCTATAAATATAACTATTAAACCATACCCCCTTTTTTGCAGCCACACCCCCTAATTATCATGCCCATTTAACAACATTTTCCAGGTTATGAAATTTTGAACACATTTCTGTAGTTTTTATGTTTTATTACAGTTTTAGTAATGAAGGTGAATTGCCCTTTAAGCTGTGAGTATAACTTCTCCCAAGAGACGAAACTGTTACAAATGTATGAAGTATCTATGCTGGGCTCTCTGCCAAGAGCCAATTAAGTTAGAAACAGTGTATCTTTTTTTGGCTGTTCAGTGCAGAGAAATAGGGATTTTCCCATTTTAGTGCAGAGAAATTGGGACTAAGTTCTAACGCAGTACTGCAGGTTGAGCTGTCAAAAGCGGGACTACCCTGATAAAAACGGGACAGTTGGGAGATATGATTAAACCAGTGCTGTAACATACCTCATAATACCACACAGAACCATAGTAGTCCCTAAATAACACATATTTGAATAATTTAAACTAGTTTTAGAGCTGCAATGTATTACTCTAACTCTTACCAACAAAATATATGGAATAAATACTATGAAAACAGTACATCAATTGGGAAAATATTTGTTTGCTGCCACTTGTTAAAAGTACTGCAAAAAGTTGAATTAGGAGCTATAAACTGTAGTGCATGGATAAACTTGGTTAAACAAAAAAGGGTTGCACAAATTGTTTTGTTCCCTACCAAAAGAAGTGGCAATGAGTGGCTGGATCGACTGGATAACTTTCTAGGAAGAAAGGCATTAATTTGTTAACAACGAGTAGCAACTGATTCAGGGAGAAGTCTAGGAATATTTTTTTCATTGTGAACTTAAAATTGTCTTTTAGGCCATTGCTTCCCTTTTGCTGTATGGTTGAATTTTCTGTAACACAGAACAAATTGCATCAACACAACCCATGGAAAAGTACTAGTGGCCAGGTTCCACACTCCAGAATCTGCCCAATGTTACCCAAGACACAAGTGGCCTAAGTGTTGCCATCCCAAATCCTTACTGGTAGAGAACCTGTAATAATTAGTGGCTTTACAGGATCAAGCCAGTTAATATTTATAGTCATTAAAACCAAGGCATTTATGGGTGTGTGTTTAACTGATGCCTACATCATTTGAACCTGAAACAACTAATAATAGGCTTAACTTATTTAATGCACAGTCAAAGTCTATAGTGATCTACTGCTTTAAATAACCTGCTGGTCTTGGAGATTCTATAAAACACCAGAGCTGGGAAGGACCAGCCTATAGGAGCAATTCATTGGTGAGGAGAAACTTTTATGACGTAGAACCAGGAAGCAGGTGCCAAGAAATGTTCCCACTATTCCATTGTCTTTTTATATTTATTGAAGGTTTTCCAGCAAGAAATTACTTGTGGCTGTATTACAAACACACATGTTGTACCTTAAATATTATATTTTGGTCTTGAAGATTCTGCTCCTACATGAAACTACAGCCAGGGAAGATCACAAATGCATTGGTCCCCAAAAAAGTCGATGGTGAAATGCCTGAAATGACAGCTATTTTTGGCCATCGCAAGCAGAATACAACTGTTCTAACAGTACTCAGACTGAGAAATGAGTATTTCCGCACAGAAAACCACCAGTAGTCAGGTGGTTCTCATTGAAATCAGTAGGAGGCAGCAGGGACAAGTTTTGGTACTTTCCTGGTAAAATACACCAGCGGAGACTCTGTATCTGCATATCAGATGGTGGGTGTCTTTTTACTGACAGATATCTCCCTAAAATTCAAATGTAGTTGCACATGTCTAAAAATAATGTGACTGATATTAAATATGATCTAGAAATTACATGAAAGATTTGCTCTCTGGCATGATACAAAAACTTGAAGGGAATGCTGTATGCTGCTTTTCCATCTAACAGCATACATACTTGTTAGAGCTCTGTTTCTCATTGATATATATGGACCTTGCTTTTATACTGCCTGTGCTGGCCCATTGCCTGGGTACTCCTGTTAGTATATTCCTTGCCTATAACCTGTAAATGCTTTGTCTGTTTATTTGCCTGTTCCAGTGCCTGTAACGTGTACCTGCTTTGCCTATTTCAATGTCTACTTTGACTGCCTTTTTAACCTGCCTTTGCCCTTTATAAAGTATAGACTGTCTTACCTGCACGCCAGTTACTTTTCCATCCTTGTTCTGCAGTGGTCTCAGAAAGTACATTTGGGGACATGGATCCTTATTCTCAAAACAACTTTTAGCATTCCACAAACTATTGTGCTGTTGTGTGCAGCTGTTTTTGTGGGACAGATAAGTGTATCCAACAACAACTCTGGCCATTACACCAGAATAGAATTAGAACAGTTTCACAGAACAGAATGCTCTTGCAATGCAGACTAAGTTTAAACTAGCAGTTTACCTTGAAATTCTAGTAGTTCTCTAAGAAAAGTCCTCCTATCAGGCACTCTGGCTCCCACACCAGAAGCAGCATGTCCACACTTGGGGGCTCCCTCCAGGTGCAGGTCCAGACCACTCAACAGGGGGTTTATTTTTTTTTAAGACAACTGTTATTGTTTACCCAGTTGGGGCTCTGTAAGCATGCACCTACGAATGTAGAAATGTATAGGTGATAGGAACTCTTTAAATTGTTGTCTAATAGCTAAGGTGTCGCATTAGGTTTAAATGGCACACTGGAAGACTGAAATGAGAAGGTCTGAATAGTGGGTGCCTTATACATTGCATTTATGAAAAGCTAAGCATGTGATTGTGAGTGGCTGCTATATGTGGTCCACAAACTATATTTTTAGCGTTTCCATTTATTCCACATGGTGGCTGTAACAGGAAGTGAAATTGGATAGAGTTGCTGATTCTTATTTACTGTGTGTACAATGCATATACTGAGTTTAATTTGTGACACATGATGCCAAGGCTTGTGGTTTCTACCTAATTACTGACCTAAGGGGAAATTCCAATGTCAGTCCATTAGAAAGACATTCAGGGCCGACGATATGTATCTCAATCAATCTCTAACCAGAATTTCAAATGAGATCATAGCAAGCACTTGTGCAACATAAGCACCCCACTTTAACTACTGATGAGGTGTCTGTTGGCTTTAGGCTCCTTTGTTATTTTGATTAATCCTGCCCTTCTCCAAAAGCACAAACATACTTGCAATTCCTGTTATTCATCCATTAGTTTTGCAATTCACTATGTACACCCAAAATGTATTGTTAGACAAAAAAACCTTATAAAAATGTATTTGCATGCACAGTAAATCAATTTACACACAACATTCAGTTCTTTTCTTAAAAACTGGAATGCAGGTTCATTTATAGCTGTGATATCAATGTTATTTTTAAAAGATGTTGTCTAATAGTTCTGTAATCCCTTTAAAGGTCATAACTACTTATGTACATTCATGGAAAGGGGCAATTTAATTTAATAAGTAAATCAATTTACACGCAGCATTCTGTTCTTTTCTTAAAGATGGCATTCAGTTCCTTTATAGCTGCCATATCACTTGTTTTGTTACTACAGTCCCACCAATATGGGGCAGATTTACTAAATTCACATGAAGGATTCCAAGTTTGATCGAATTTTCAAATATGCAAATGAGGAAACTTTTACCATTGAATTTTCAATATTCGACCGATTTAAATAATTCGAATATCCAAATTTAATTGTATTAGAAAATTCGACTATTCGATGGTCGAAGTACTTCCCCTTTAAAAAAAAAAATTCGACAGGCCAGTTCGCCAGATTGAACCTACCGAATTGCTTTGAAACCTTGTGGGAAGCTCCCATAGGTGTTTTAAAGTTTTTTTTGATCGAATAGGAAAAATTCGATCGAAGGGTTAAAATTGTTGAATCGTTCGATTCGAACGTTTTAATCGTTCGATTCGAACGTTTTAATCGTTCGATTCGAACGTTTTAATCGTTCGATTCGAACGTTTTAATCGTTCGATCGATTCGATTATTTTTTTAGTGAGGTTTTTTGTATCATTTCCATTTTTTGTTCTGCAGCTGTCGAGCTTGCAATTTAAACTGATACTTTGTTGGTAAAGTTTAATTACCGTAGTAACAAAACAAGTGTGTGGATAGTCCACAAAGACTTAGGGCCCTTACACACGGGCGTTTTTACCTGCGCTCCCCTGCGTTGTGTTTGGCTGCGTTCAGCCGCAGGGGAGCGCAGGTATAGACGCACTCAATTATTTTCAATGGGGCTGTACTCACACAAACGCATGTAGGCGCCAAACGCAGGAAAAATGCAGCATGTTGCGTCTGAATCTGCGTTCGGCGCTTACACGCATCTCGTGAGTACAGGCCTATTGAAAAGAATGAGGTGCGTCTATACCTGCGCTCCCCTGCGGCTGAACGCAGCCAAACGCAACGCAGGGGAGCGCAGGTCCAAAACGCCCGTGTGTAAGGGCCCTAAGGGCAAGGTGAAGTGTGGTGTTTTTACGTTGTGTTTTTAAAAACGCGTGGGCGCGCATTATAATATGCAGTTTTCAGCCTGTAGTTTTCTTTTCCTAACATGCATTTCTGTTTTTTCTCGTTCCCCAGAATTTCTCTCAGAACAATTTTAGTAAGTTTTGCAAAAAAAAAGCCAAGTGGAAAACAATTTACATGCAGAATGTAGCCTTACTGCTTGTCAATACGCAACATAATTCCATCACCCGCATGCAATGCCGTAAATATGTATATGCAAAATCCATCTAGCGAGAATTTGGCCGCCATGCTGAAAATAGTGTATTTCCAAATATGTGGATACCATACAGTTCAATAATATATTGTTTCCTCAGTGTATTGATGTTTCTGATAAAAACGCAAATACTTGCGTCTTGTGGTGGATGTTGGCTCGCAAGCACCCTGTGGAAATTGCTATAGTGTGTATTCCATTATTTTCAATAAGGCTTCATTTTGTGCATATTTACGCTCGGTTGTACGTTTTTTAAAATGCAACGTAAAAACACCACCTGTGACCTTGCCCTAAGGGCTGAACTCCACAAGGCATTCAGGACAGACTCTTCGCCTGGCATGCAAAGTGCCGGAAGTGGAGAATATAATGGGACTGAGAAATCGCAGGTACAAACTGGATGTTTCGGACTGTTGGATGAAGACACAGTGTGCTGGTTTAAGGCCTTGGTGGGCCCTGGGCAAAGAGTCAACTAATGGGCCCCCATACCCCTGGCAGAAAATCCCCCCCCCCGTGTTTCCTCCCTCCATCTTCCTCGCTGTCTGCATCCCCTCCCTGTGTGCGTCCCCTCCCTCCATCTTCCTCCCTCCCTGCATCTCGCCCCTCCGCCTCCTCTATTTTTCAGCGCAGTGGGCCCCCAAAAGCAGTGGGCCCTGGGAGACGCACCTTAACTTGCATAATTAAAGCTGCCCTGTCTGACAGTATTCTTCTCTCCTTGTTACTGCCCAATCCTAGTAATAATGCCTTTTTTGCAGTGTGAATATTTCCTTATAGCAGAGTGATGTACACTGTTAGACATTGTTCAGAAATGGAAACAAAAGGATCTTTTGAAGTAATGTTTTTCATAACTGATATATGCAAGAACCCAAGCTTTTGAGAAAACAAATAAAAATGGCATCTCTTTATCAGGAATTTTCATGATGTTAGAATATCCACAAACTTAAATACATATGTTACATCAGGTTACAAGATGTACAGAGAAAATAAAAAAAATACATTATGTTTGTTACATATCAATAATCTTACTGATAAAACAATACATATTCCTATATGCTGTATGTCTGCCAATTACAAGTACAAGCAATCCACTACAGTCACATTATTAGGAAAAAGAAGAGATCTGTGTAGTTTTATCACTATTTCCCTTCCTTCCCCTAAGACAATGGGCCAAATCATTGAGAAAAAAATGTGTATCCTAATTTATGGAGTTTTCATGAGATAAACCTACTATATTTGTGCACATATTATTTCACACAGTTCACCCACAAAAAATTGTGTAGTCCCCAGTTTATCCAGTATATTTACAATGAAGATGAATATATTTACGCTGAAGAGGAGAAGTGGCTGATCCGTGGGGAATAGTATTGCAGTCTTGTGGATTAGCAGAAATGTAACTAGGACCACTTTGTTCCATAGCTCCGTGTGCAAGAGGCAGGGCCGGAACTAGGGGTAGGCAGAGTAGGCAGCCGCCTAGGGTGCAGTCATGGGGGGGTGCACTTTAGAAGGGAAATAATGTTTTTTTTTTGTTTCTTTAAGTTTTAACTTCGCCCCTGTCTCCAGCAGCAGTGTTCTGCTCTACTTCATTCCCAACCTCCCTCTTACTTGCCCTTTGCCTGGCACAGATCTGGGGCAATATTTTTGCTGCAGCTCTGGCACAGGCTGGTGGCACAGGTACAGACTTGGGGGGCAATGGCTGGTACAGACTAGTGGCACAGGTACAGACTTAGGGGGCAATGTTGGTGGTGCAGTTATAGACTTAGGGAGCCAGCTGGTGGCACAAGTACAGACTTAGGGGGCAATGGTTGGTGGCACAGGTACATACTTGGGAGGCAATGGCTGGTGGCAGAGGTACAGACTTGTGGGGCAATGGCTGGTGGCACAGATACAGATTTTGGGGGCAATGGCTGATAGCACAGACTTGGGAGGCAATGTTGGTGACACAGGTACAGACTTGGGGGGCAATGCTGGCAGCACAGGTGCAAATTTGGGGGCAATATTTTGGCTTGCTAGCAAAGGTACAGATTGGGAGCAATATTTTGGGTGCTGCTGGCACAGATACAGATTGGGGACAATATTTTGGTGCTACTGGCTGGCACAGGTACAGATTGGGAGCAATATTTTGGGTGCTACTGGCTGGCACAGGTACAGATTGGGAGCAATATTTTGGGTGCTGCTGACACCGGTACAGATTAGGGGCTGGCTGGCACACGTACAGTTTGATTCATTAATGTGTTTATTTAAGAAAAAGTGAATATGTGTGAAATGGTATGTGTGAATTGCCTAGGGTGCCTAGGGTGCCAAACTACCTTGGCCCGGCCCTGGCAAGAGGCCTAATGATAAAGCTATCCTGCAGGCAGCAACAATTACACTTATATCCTTGAATTTCTGGTTAGCTGTTGTATTAACTGTGGCAGATAAGAATATAGTAAATGCCTATTATAATGTTCTCTTTTTGGAGTCAATGCATTTAAGGTATCTGGATCATTAGATGATTTTATTAAGTACAAGAAGTCCAGTCAAAGTTACAACAAAGTCAAAGAAGCAATAATTGAAAATGAAAAGCACAACATCAATAGGAGAAAACAAATCATAAATTATTTTGTAATTCTGTGCATTAAACTCAGAGAAGAAGGTTTTGGATCACTTTTTCTTTCTTTTAACACAAATATGCAATCACTTAATGCATTCTTTTTTTAATTAAGATATGGCAAGTCTGCCAGGATTCAGTAAGTATAATGCTAATGATTTCTCCACAAGTGGAAATGTAGCCAGAGGAAATGCAGATACTGCAATAGGCTGCACTGCATTCTAAAGGGGTGGCTGGGGAAAATAAAGGGGGGGGGGTTGAGGGCACTTGGTTAATGTGTTTATTGTTCTTTTTTCCAGTGATCTTACTGACATGTATGGATTAGGGTTGCCACCTGGCTGGTATTTTGAGAAAGTAGTTGAGAAATTCTCCTCAGGTACACCTGGAAACTCCTAACTTTGAGCTGAAATTCTGATTTTTTAAATCCGAATTTTGGCTTCTCGAATGCCAGCAGCGCAACTGTGCTCTCTGAACTAGAAGAGCCAAATGCCCTGATGTTCTGAAAAATAAGCATGGGTTATATCCACAATCCATCGTTTTAATCTAAAAATGTGTTAGTTCCTCAACTAACATTTCTTTCAACTGCAACCAACATACTGTGAGTTGCTGACAGATTTCACCTGCTCTAACTAGCTGATTCCTATATAAGCCAGTAAATTTCAATGTATCCCTGACAGTCAGCATGGCTGAGTTGATTGCACTCAGTAAACTCATAAGCCATTTACATCTTGAAACCTCTAAGATATACAAATCCCCTACAATTTGGATCCATTTCCTTTGAGTTTCCTTATGTTTGTGTATTTTGGTATTAAATACAGAATACAAATGTGTTTCTAGTGTAAAATGAGAGAGACTATTCATCAATGATTGTTATGTTTACTATGAAAAAAGGAAATATTAATATATATCCCTGAATGACTTTTTTTGCCCTGGCTTATTCTCCAGGATGCTGCAGCAGAAATGAGTGGATATGACTGCAAGCTGGTTGTGACTGTATAATGTATAATATATGACAACAATACTTATTGTACAGATTGGCACTGCTTGAATGCATGTACCTGTTGAGAAAGTGTGTAGAAAAAGACCCAGTGATACGTTACATGAGTGTCTATTTTTCAGCCACGTTGCTTCCTGACTGGAAGAATATTCCTCAAATGCTTCTAGCCTGGGGAATAAAATTGCAGAAAAAGCGTTCTTTTTTGATGCGGTGAATGCACCTTTTTTGATGTGGTGCCAAAGTGCTATAAGGGCCTTTCTACAGGTATTCTGAAGTTTATACAAGCAGTGCATATATAATAAAGTATTAAGAAAGTGACTCTTTAAGTGACATTTGTATATGGTCTATACAGAGACAGGATTACTATGGAGTTAAAATGATCCAGTAATTAAAAAGGGTTACTCCTTTTCTTCTATCTTTCTGCAACACAACTTAACATTGTTTCTGCTCCTTCTGATTCTTCAAGCAGCACAGTTGTAGGTCCCTTCTATCCTCTATCATATTTCCTACTGCAACACTGCTTAACGTTCTATAGACCGTGGACCAGGACTGGACTGAGAATCAAAATAGGTACACAGAGGCCCAATCAGCCCACATAGAGGCCCAAACAGTCCCCACCAGCCCACTAAATACTGACTTTCTATGGGACCTTATAGCAGCCCATCTGGCATTTGCCCTAACCCACAGATTGCCAGTCCGGGCCTGCCGTGGACCCGCGTTTGAAATTCTTACTCCTCCTCTACTTACTCAGCCTCTTTATTCTCATAGTCCTTTATATATACAGTAGTAACTATATTATTCCATTACTAAGCATAAAGTAAAAGGGAATGGCCATGAAATAGGTAGTAGCAAGAGGGCCCACCAGGAGTTTTCCTGGTATCCTGGTAGGCCAGTCCAGCACTGCTTTCCAATTACAATATCATTTACCTGTACCATGTCATGCTCATTTCCTGTATATATGACTCCCCCTGTCCTTATTCCACTGTCCTCTGCGTCTTCTTTCTGCTCCATCTTCAATAAGCTGGTCTTTACTAATTTGGAGACCTTCCTTTTCTAAGTTTCCTGGTCCCTGTTAGTTTAAGCTCATGACCAGTATGATAAAAGTGTTAATGGCAGATGAGGTAGCATTTTAGATTTCAAACATAAAATGAAAAATAAAAACCAATGGCAAACAGCCATTGTCTATGACTCTATGTCATGCTAAAAGTATTTTAAAGTAAACTGCCCCTTAAATATGTTTTATATCTGCTCTACCATACAATTATACAATTATTTTTCTCTTGTGCAACCAATCAATAGCTCAAATTCATCTATGCATAAGACTCAATTTTTCCATGTATGCTTGCAATACTCTTCCTTCTTCCCATGACCCTTCTGTAGTGAGATATCCCCTACCACTACCTGGGATGGTGTGACTTAATAATCCTAGCGGTATAAACATTGGTCAATGGAAACACAGCAGTGGTAGTAACTCCATATAAATCAACTTGTAATTTTCTAATTAGTAATTTTCTGGTAGTAAGCCCAGTTCAGCTTGCAAATCCTGACCCTAAAAGATGCCCGGATTCTGTGTGCATAATTTGCCTTGTAAAGAAATGCCACTGTCTCAGTTTCTTTAGTCCAATATTTTTCATTTCTGTACAGAACTCTCAACAACAAGAACAAAGCCAAGTTTTCTCAGGGGACTGATGAGAGGTATCGTAGCACTATGGGGAATTTTTATCAGTGCTTAATATTTTTACCTATATTGTTCATATAAATACTGAACATTTTACATTTTTTTTTTTCACAAATGTTTTTATTTGTTTTCAAAATGCAAGTAAAGAAAATTTTTTTTTAAACAGAATCATAACCAAAAGGAATTGAAGGAAAATAAATAAAATAAAATAA